>CM019067.1:340868363-341136094 GCA_009667805.1 Leptobrachium leishanense | reverse complement strand
TTCGAGTTCGGAAAAAAAAAAGAAATTTTTAAAAAAGTATAGAAAACGCTTAAAAAATACTAAAAAAATCGAGAAATAAAGAGACTCTTTACTGCAGAATATTATTAAGCAACGGTTTAATTAGATATTGAATTAAAAACAAATGTGAACGTGGAAAGATTCTCAACTCTAAATGACCTCTGTTCACAAACGGGCATAACACAGGTGTTTTTAGTCTGGTAATCAATTTGATACATTGCACACTGTACTGAGGTACTGAGGGGGTGGGGTGGTGTGTCTGCTTTTGATTGAGATTTGAGAATTAATTTCCCTCCTAAAACTTCCTAATATAGCTGCATTTAACTGGTGTTTGAAAAATTTCAAAAAATAACATCTAAAGCAATGTTATTTTTCACACCTCGGGATTAAACATTCACAGGGTTATTCAGAGAACGGTGAAAAGCAGGAGAATAACTGGAGAAGTGAAAATTCTAGGTCAATAATAGCCAACCAGAAAAATTCTCCCATTTAACTCACTTTCCAAATTGGCTATTTGGTCTAGATTGTTCTCTTTCTCCTGCCAGTTCTCCTGGCTTTCACCTCTCTCTCAGGGTTGTTCAGAGAAAGGTGAAAGGCAGAAGGAGAATGGCAGGAAAAGAGAACAATCTGGACCAAATAGCCGATTTGGAAAGTGAGATAAGGCTAGGGTCAGACTAATGCATTTTTCGCAGCGACCGTCAAAAAGTGCGTCTGAACGCATTGCCGTATTTTTTCACGCAATGCGCGAAAACGGTCATACGATGCGCATTCTTGTGCGTGATTTTTTACGGATCCAAACCAGGAAACTTTGGGTGTCTGGACGTTATGTTGGCTGGACATGGGTCTGACGTCTTCAAATCACGCACACACACCGCAGCGCACTCTGTACGTCCGTATTAGCAGTTCTGCGTTCTCGAAAAAATGCGTTCATTTTACACTTGCGTTGCGCAGCCAGACTTTCGTGCGACCGTACTTCATATATTGGCCGTCATTGCCCGTCATTTGCTGCTAGTGTGGCCATGATTAAGTGCGCCTAAACGCACGTTAAAAATTCGCTAGTCTGACCCTAGCCTCAATGGGAGAATTTTTCTGGTTTGGCTATTTTGACCTTAGAATTTTCCATTCTCCAGTCATTCTCCTGCTCTTCACCGCTCTCTGAATAACCCTGACAGGGTTTTTCAGAGAAAGGTGAAACTCAGGAGAATGACTGAAGAGAAAATTCTAAGTCAAATAGCCAACCAGAAAAATTCTCCCATTTATCTCACTTTCCAATCGGCTATTTGGTCTAGAATTTTCCATTCTCCAGTCATTCTCCTGCTTTTCACCGCCAAAAAAATCAGTAAACTTTTTATGCGTGTCTGAAAATGTCTCCTCTTATCATACAGACTGCCGCCCCAAGCAGTTGTTTATGGATAGATTAAAGGAAAAGCATTTACCGTCATTTGAAATGTCATTTTTTTGTTTTTACGTATTTCTATACATCCTAGAAATTCATCACTTCATGGGCAGGTTATGGGGACCTCCTAGGCACGATATTTGAAGGAATTTTTCGTTTTTATTTTTAACCCTTATTTCATGGAAAATCACTGTCCCTTTAAAAACGTTTTTTTTTTTTACTTTTTGTCCTTGTTTCCTGTCCCCCAGGGCACTACCCGCACCCCATACACCTTTTATGGAAATATCTAGCATATATGCCCTCTTGGAGGGCACTCTAAAAACGATTTTCAGCCCCATTGACTTGTATTGAGTTCGGGTTCAGATACGAACATTTGGAAAGTTCGGGTTCGGCTCCGAACGAACTCAGGGAGTATTCGGCTCATCCCTACTGAGGAGGACTCTGAGCTCCGCAGATAGTTACAGCGCTGAGGAAGACTATGTGAGCTCCACAGATGTTCGAGAGAAAGACTAATTAGGAATGAAGTGAGGTTTAAGAATTATCCCTGTATCACACAAGAGTGAAAGGGAGTGAGTTCCCTTTGTTCTATGGGATCAGGCATGGGCGCCTTTGTTTTATGAGCTGAAGCATGGCTCTTTGTGATTGGGTACAATGGGGAGATAAACAATGGAAAAGGAGGGGGAAGGGAGGGTACAAAAGGCTGGGCGTGGGACATTTTTGGTATTGCAGTAATTATTTCTTTTACTAGGAGCTTCAAAGGCACAGCGGCGGCTAGCTCCATTTTGCCATCACCATCATCGTATGAAAACCAATGACTGGATAAGTATTACTTGCAGTATCAATCTGTTATGCATACTCTATTATCATAAGTCTGCTACATATATTTTCCTAGTTCCATTATTTATTGGAAGGATAGAGGTGGGTTTCCCATTGTATGGATTTGTAGGTTTATTTAGTGGATGCTTATTTATATTTGTTTCAATTTGCAATACTGTATTCCTTGTTCATTTGGTGTAGGGCTGCGTGATAGTAATTTCTAATGAGTGTTGTTCTGGGAAAACTCTGCCAGAATTCAGTGATTTGTTGTTTTGTATGTTATTAGGGGCATTAGGGTTTCAAGTAATTTTGCCTTTGGCTGTCTGTGGACTGCTGTGCCTTATTAGTTTATGTGCTCAGTATAGCGCATGACTGACTGTCCAATTTTAGTATCATCCATGGCTGCAGCCAAATCATAATAAGCAACCCATATAAACACCGTAATCAAACACAGGGCTCCCTATACACGCAGGTGCCCTCACCATACACACAGAAGGAACTCAATATACATAGTGAAATCACACGTAGGACCTCGGTATACACACAAAGTCACGCTAATGATGTAGCTATCATACACCCTGAAATCACAAAAATTCCTCTCTATAACACACTGAAATCACTAATGTAGAATAACACTAAGATAAATAAAAAAAAATAATATAATAAAAAAATATATATATAATAAACATAAAAAAAATAAAAACTTGCTATAAACGCCGTAATCACACAATAGAAACACACAGAAACATAGCCATAGCACACGGAGATCCCACAAGGACCTAGCCATAGCAACGGAGACAACACAAAGGGAATGTAATCACACATAGGAACTTGATATAATAGACTGAATCACTGGACATTAGTCACTATAACTCTATAGTGTGCCGAATGAGAAAACACCATACGTGCATTACTGAGTAACACCTTTAGTGGATTCTCAAGCAGTTTCACATGCTGGCCTTTTATGTGGGTTATGATTTACAGGGTTATTCAAAGAGCTGTTGTTTTAAATAATGTTGGAGTAACCCCAAGGGCTAAGCAATAAGTTGATGAACAAATTAATTTGTATACTGTATTTAAGTTCACTATTCTAATTGTTGCAATTTTTAAAGTGACACAGCAGCAATGTACAATCTTTTGTTTTGAGCACTTGCTACAGTTAAGTAAATAATTATTTAGAACGGTAACTTTGTCTTTATTGAGGGAGAGGAGAGACTTATTTCAGGAATAGAGGAAACATGAGCAGTCTCACTCATATTTCACCACTTGTACCATCATCGTAATAAAGCCTGGGAGTGGATAAGTATTAAGTGTATTAATTCGGTGAATTTGAAGCTATGTTGATAATATACTATATGCGTGTGTGGGTAATCTATTGGGTTAAATACGCGCTAATTTATCCGTTCTAGTGATTTGCATTTTTAGCTAGAATATGCTCGTTGATATTTGCTTCACTTTGTAATACTTGATCAAACCTTAATATTTTTATAGTCTGTATGATCTTATAAACCTAGGTAGTCAGTGACCGCATGGCTGGCAGCCATCTTAAACCTTAAAAAGTCACATGTTCTGCTGCCAATGAGGAAGTGCTGCAGCAGTAACTGTACAATCTGTTTAAGTTTACATTTGCGCAACTAAATTAATCCAGATAGTTTCTGCCAGATTGATGAATATATAACAATTACTAACCAAATACACATCTAAATGTGTCTGTTATAATTTCTGAAGAGGCTTATCAACTAAACAGTGATTTTGTATTTTAGCAAATGCTGTGTCATTAGGTTAGTTCGGTTGATTTTTAACTTTGGGTCTATAGATTAATATACTAAGCAAGAATCAGTTTCATTGTGGACGGAGGTTAAAGACTTTCACATGTGCAGCTTGGTTCTATTGATAAAGGATTCCAGGGCTGAGGACTCATAAAATGGAGGACAATGCAGCCACTAATGAACAGGACATCCTTGCTCTTTCTCAACTCAAAATGGAGACAGCGTTATTTACATTTCGCAAGGGGACACACACACATACAGAGGGGGAAGGTGCACAAACCATAGAGTCACTCTCAGATGGGAACAATGGATCAGATAACAGTGAGCTGGTGACCGTAGTTGCTGGTGGGAGGGGAGGGGCTGATGGAAGCATGTGAAAACAAAAGGAATTCATTACTTACAGGGGGTGGATCCTAATACAGAGGTTACGCTATACAGAGGGAATACAATACTCTACATGATACACAGAGCAAGGGAATGTAAGGAAAATACATACAAATAAACATTGGGGCGGCCGTTTCTTTGCAGAGGCAATAAGTAAGGAAGATGTTTCTGTTAGCTACCATTCATTCAATCAGGTGGTGATTTTGGTAAGGGTAGCTGGCGAGGGGACAGAGTCAGCTAAGCTTGATCTAGAGTCAGCCTTCAGGCCGTACCGCTGTGTCCAGGGGGTTTTCTTTAATGGGTGTAAAATTCGATGGGTAATTTTACATAGATATCTGTTTGCCCATTGGGGTGGGCAATATCCATGCTCCCTTTTTAAAGGCTTCCTACTTTTTTGCATTGCTTAGTGGAGAAGAGAGCGGGGAGGAGACGTATAGTACATTACTTGGACGATTTCATGGTAACGGGTTCCAAAGGGACTGGAGAATGAGGTAGGATTGGGGTGGGGGTAACAATATAAGTTTAGTTGATCGGGGAGAATTGTAGGTGGTTTGGCGGGAATGGCCAGACATTAAGATCAAATGGTCTAGTGTAATTTCAAATGGTGAGCAGGCAAATGGCCAAGGAGTGGATTTAATGGATGGGTGCAAAGCTTGGTGCTTCTGGAATTTTTTATTTTCCAATCGTCGGGGCAATACAACTGCGGGGGATAGAATAAAAAAATAAAAAAAAATTAAATAAAAAAAAATACACCCCCCCCCTTTTTTTGGGTCTGATATTCAAGGTGTGGTGCAAGTGCTGCATAACATGTCTGCATCATCACCGCAGGTTGTAGCCTATGTCAGGTATTTGGTGTTGATATGTTTGAAAAGCAATATTAATTTCACGGCAAATCACATACCGGGGGTAAGGAAGGTGGTGGCGGATACATTGTCCAGTTTCAGGTGGGATGTGTTCCGACATTTGGCACCGGGAGGAGGAAAGAGGGGGGGGAAATAAATAAATAATAATAAAAATAAAGTAATAAATAATAATAATAAAAAAAAAAATTCCAGGGTGAAGACTGCAGTCCGTTTCTTTGCCAGATGGGGAGCAGTTAGAGGGCATCAATGATTTGGTGAGGAGATTGTTGTTGCAGAAGACATGGGCACCGCAGAGCAAGCAGTGAAAGGGTTGGATTGAGTTTTAAAGGGACAGAGGAGGTAGGGCAGAATGTTGTTTTCAAAATAGCTACTGAAGTTCGGCGGTAAGTCAATAAAGAAAGGACAGCTTGGAACTATTTAGTGGTATTTCATACTTTGCTCGGTTAAAGGAAGAGGAGGACTGGGCTAAACAATTCGTGGTGAGGAAGATCTTGACAGCAGAGTACAAGTAGGAGATAAGATGGAGCTGATAACAATCTTTTTAGGGAAGCATTTGTTTTAGTTTTTCAGCTGCCCTAACGATTGAGGAAACAATTGCTCTAGATGTCCATGGTGGGGAAGTTAGTAGGTTTAAGAAGGTAATTTACATGGGAGAAGCTGTAAGAAGAGGATAGGGGTATAATTCTTCGTTCGAGAGAAAGACTAATTAGGAATGAAGTGAGGTTTAAGAATTATCCCTGTATTACACAAGGGTGAAAGGGAGTGAGTTCCCTTTGTTCTATGGGATCAGGCATGGGCGCCTTTGTTTTATGAGCTGAAGCATGGCTCTTTGTGATTGGGTACAATGGGAAGATAAACAATGGAAAAGGAGGGGGAAGGGAGGGTACAAAAGGCTGGGCGTGAGACATTTTTGGTATTGCAGTAATTTTTTCTTTTACTCCCACCCAACCCAACCTGTTTTGTTTTATCTTTCATAGATGCTGGTTCTCTACAACGTCGGAAAGGTCACGCAGCAGAAGCACCATGGATAGGGGCAATGGAGTGGTGATTTCACCACTCATGCAAGACCGCCCGTGGTTTCCCATAAGGAAATATGCCATGTTGCATGAACCCGGTTCGTGGTTTATACGGCCATGTCTGGGGGGATTGTCTAGATATGGACATGGTTAGTTTGCCTATTGCATCAAGTTATACACCATGTTACATGAAGCCAGCCTGTGGTTTTTGAACGGAAGTTGGGGATTGTTCTTTGATTAAAAGCATGGTTTAGAGAAATTATTATCGATCAGATAGTATCCCAAGTGGCTTGAAAGACAGTTGGTGTTTTTTACGGCCACAACTGGGTGGATTGCGCTTAAATTGGGTACTTTACCATGTGGCAGGAAGCCAGCTGGTGGTTTGTTCGGCCACAGCTGGGGGATTGCGCTTTAAGATGGACATGGTTTAGGTTAGGGATGAGCGGTGAAATAGGCGGCCTGGCACGTGGAGGGCGATAGTGGAGGGAGGGTCTGCAGGGTACGGGGTGAGTGGGGTTTCATACGGCCAAGCTCAGGTGCCTTCCTGGTTTGCAGATCCTCTCGGCCTGCTATCTGCCATAAAAATACACTGAGCAGACGTGTGGTCATCCGCTTAGCCACGTGGGGCGCTATTTCTGGGCAATGCTGGAGGTGCATTGCAGTTGCCAGTGTTATCTGGCTGCCAGTGTTATCTGGTGTAGCGTATTTGGCATACGAGGATCGATAATAATAATTCTGCCTTCGAGGCAAAGAATTTGGCCTTAAGTAATAAAAGACGTGACCTTTTCAAAATGCCAATACTTTGTTGTGTTTTCATTTACGGGAAAAGGGAGGGGGGTCGGGGCAGGGGGGGGGTCGGGGCGGGTGGGGGGGGTCTTGGAGGGTTAGTAGGTTTAAGAAGGTAACTTACATGGGAGAAGCTGTAAGAAGAGGATAGGGGTAAATTCTGAAACTACAGCACTGAGGAGGAACTCTGTGAGCTCCACAGATAGTTACAGCACCGAGGAGGACTCTGTGAGCTCCACAGATAGTTACAGCGCTGAGGAGGACTCTGAGCTCCACAGATAGCTACAGCACCGAGGAGGACTCGGTCAGCTCCACAGATAGTTACAGCGCTGAGGAGGACTCTGAGCTCCACAGAATGCTACAGCACCGAGGAGGACTCTGTCAGCTCCACAGATAGTTACAGCACTGAGGAGGACTCTGATTCTGAGGAGAGCTCAGACCCAGATTATAATCCTGATTCTTCTCCTGAATTATCAGACTCATGTTCCTCTCCGTCATCTAGGTGTTTTCTAACACACGAGGTCTGACCTGGTTGATGCTTTGGGCAACACGATGTTTGTCCCAGAGATGTTAAAGCACCCGCGCTCAGTGAATGGGCCCCTATTGAACATGTCGCTAAGTATTTTGAAGAGAGGATTAGAAACAACAAGAAAAGCAGGAGCAATATGAGGGCTGAGTGCCCGACCCCAACACTGGCACAGAAATTAAAATGTAGCTCCTGAGTTGGACCCTAAAATAATTGAAATTATTCAAGAATCTGGTTGGTCCCCAAAAAGGGGTGTAGAGGCTACCCTTAAGGTTTGCCATGACAAGCTATTTGATTTTTTAGGACCTTTGTCTAAATTAATGGACTCGATTGAAAGGTCATTATTGACGAATGATAAACCGGACCTCTTTGAGTATAGAGGCTGGGTCCAACGTTTAGTATGTGTCTTCAGTAACATTAATTCAGCTTTGGCTACGGAACGAAGACGGGCGCATCCTCTTAAAAATAGACCCGAAGTTAGCGACATTGGCTTCTAAAGAGCTAGGCCCAGAGGCGGATGGATTCCTGTTTGCAGAAGGAATCTATAAGGAAATGAATAATTATTCTGGTTCTTTTACCACCGTATCTAAAGTAAAATCCAGTTTATGTCGGGCTTTCCCGAATAGGGTTTTTGACAGGCCCGGAGAAGCAGGGGCCATTTTCCCGGCCGATATCCTTATTCAACCTCACGAGGCTCCTTTACGTCCTCTTTAACAAGGGACCTAAGTATCCCACCTTCTTCCCTCAAAGAACAAGATACCCACGATATCGGTAACAGAGGTTCACGGAGAGAACCGGCTGGTGAGTATGGTGTCACACAGACTTTCTTTCCCAGGAAAGGTGGGAGGCAGGATAGCTCTTTTTTTCCATCAGTGGCAAATGATTACAGTAGATCCTTGGGTTTTACAGTCAGGGGGTTCAAAAGAGAGTTCGCTTCTCAACCCAGACAGTCTCATCGTCCACTGCCGATTGTAACGTCTCAGGAAGACACGGCCACCACAACACTAGAAGTAAGGGAGCTTCTAAAAAAGAAAGCTATAGAGAAGGTGATTCCTCCCCGAGAGAGATTCATAAGCAACAGATTTCTAGTAAAAAAGAAAGGAGGAGACTTCCGTCCAGTAATAAATTTAAAGCAATTAAACGAATATGTCACTTACAACCATTTCAAGATGGAGGACATTCCATCACTGAAAGAAGTATTAACCCCACAAGACTGGTTGGTCAAAATAGACTTAAAAGACGCTTATTTAAAGATACCAGTAGATCCTCTAAGCAGGGTTTTCCTTCGGTTTAATTGGGAAAACTATGGAGGTTCAGGTCCCTCCCATTCGGTCTATCATCAGCCCCAAGGTGCTTTACAAAGATAATGAAACCCGTAGTGTTATTCTTAGGAGACAAAGGGGTGCGTCTAGTGATATATCTAGACGATATCTTAATACTAGCGGGAGATCAATTGTCCCTTATTCTACACAGGGATTGGACATTAAATCTGTTAACCAATCTGGGGTTCCTGATAAACTACAAGTCTATCCTCACCCCTACACAGTCACTAGAGCTTCTAGGTTTCACAGTCAAATCATTAGAGAATAGATGTCGCTTTCTTTGCCGTCAATCAAAATTCAATCGATTCGCAAAGAAATCAGACGTCTCCTGGTTCCACAACAATTCTCACTGAGATGGTTAGCTCGTCTGTTGGGCCTCCTCTCTGCGGCAATACTAGCGGTTCTTCCAGGACCGCTATATTATCCTGCTCTTCAACGTCTGAAGGCACGATACCTGCGGAGAGGATGCCTTTACACCGACCTCATTTCTCTGGACGACGAGTCGAGATCAGAAATGAATTGGTGGCTGAATCATATGGAGAGGTGGAATGGGAGGGCCATTCTCCATCCCATTCCAGAGTTAACTATAGAGTCAGACGCCAGCAGATCTGGTTGGGGCGCGCACTGCGGATCACTTTCCACAGGCGGCAGATGAGATTCTACGGAATCAGCTCTACACATAAATTGCTTAGAACTCCTAGCTGGGTTATTCGCCAAAGTTTTATAAAACATTTTCAAGTAACATCAATTCTTTTAAAAATGGACAACTTTGCGGCTGTACAATATATAAACCACCTGGGGGGACCCAGATCCAGACATCTGGCAGAGGTGAAAGCCTTTTGGGGGTTTGTCTATCTCACAATCTTTCAGTCCAGGCACAGTATATACCAGGTCTATCCAACACTATTACGGACTGGAACTCCAGGTATCTCATAGATACCAGCGATTAGAGATTGGACGTCAATGTGTTCTCCACTTTGTCATCCCATTGGGGTCCTTTCTCTATAGACCTATTCGCTACTCGCCTCAACACACACTTACCACAGTTCTACAGCTGGAAACCAGATCCCATGGCGGTAGTCATGGACGCGCTGGTCCAGCTTTGGCCATCAGGAATACATTATGCTTTCCCTCCATTTCTGCTCATCGAGGGTGTTACACCTAGTCCAAGTTCAGAAGGCGACCATAGTGCTGATATCACCACTGTGGAAGACCCAACCCTGGTTTCCACGTCGTCTAGAATTATCCGTAGACATTCCCAGGCTGATTCAGGCGTCCTCATCCCGTCTACAGGACCCAGAAGGAACACTGTAGAACATCTTGCAATCTCGCTCTTTCCAACTAATGGCTTGGAAGTTATATGGGGTGTCACTGGCCTTCAGGTGGCATTTCGGAGGCAACTGCCTCCTTATTGACCAGTTCTTGGGCCCCATCTACCAGGGAAAGATACAATAGGGCTTGGAGATCATGGGTCACTTGGTGTCTGGGAAAACAAGTTGATCCCATATCCACTCCTGTGAGTCAGTTATTGAATTTCTTCACTCAGTTGTTTGAGGAGGGAAAGGCGTATCACACGATTAATAATGTTAGGTCTGTGATTTCTGCTTCCCATCAGGGTTTCAATGGAATTCCTGCGGGGAAACATCCTGTTATTTGTAGATTGTTGAGGGACATACGTTTCCAACGCCCCCCTCGTCCCCGCTATTCTTCCATGTGGGACGTTAACCTAGTTCTGGATTTTTTGGATAATTGACCCAGTAATGACGCACTGTCAGTTAAACAGGTTTGGACACACGTGGTTTTGTTACTTAGTTTAATTTCCTGTAAAAGGGTCTTCGATTTGTTCGGGTCTAGATTTAACTGCTAGAATTTTCTCTCCTACAGGAGTTAAATTTGTAATTTTTAACAGGACTAAATCCTCTCTGTCAGAAGTTTTCTATCCAGCGTTTCCTCAACGCCCTAATTATGTCCCGTCCTTTGTTTAAAAGCGTATGAAAGAAGTTAGGAATTGACTAATAGATACATCTCAATCTCAGCGATTGTTCATGTTGTCTCGTAACGTAAAACCTCATAATCCACTACTTTAGCTCTCACTACTAAGGGGATGGGTGAAGGAATGTCAGATGCTGGGTGTATGATATCTCCATTTTTGGAGCCCATTCTTCTCGGTGCCTCTGCTTCGGGGGCTCTGTCGCAAGGATGTCGTCTGTTGAAGACATCTTAACACCCAGCTGACTGGTCCAGGGAATCCACCTCTTCCAGAGTTTATTTTAAATCGGTTATACATATGTGACAATCGTTAATTAATTAGCTTTGAACGAGCAGAATATGAAGCCTCCGTGTCTTGTGGGATAATTCCCAGATTCCCCTATTAATATGACGGGGAATCATGATTATAGTAAAGCAGGGGTCAAGTCCTGGGAAAAAAGGTGAGGGAACTCACCCACGAATTCCACAACCCCTATTACTGAAGAAAATATAAATATATATTATTATTATTATTATTATTATTATTCTTATTTATAAAGCGCCAGCATATTCGCAGCGCTGTACAATAAGCACAGTATAGACAGGTTACAATACATTGAACAACATTTGACAAACAGTACAGGAGGAGATGAGGCCCTATTCCCGTAGGAATCAACATGCAATAGGAGGGTTGGGGTTGGAAAACAGGAGGAGAGGACTGTAAGGTGAGAGTGATTGATGGTTGCGTCATGAGTTGGGGGGTCGGCTTTCCCTAAATAGGAACGTTTTAAGGGAGCGTTTGAAGGAAGAGAAGTTAGGGGAAAGTCTGACAGTACGGGGAGAGCGTTCAGAGAGTGGGGGCTGCGCGTGAGAAATCCTGCAGTCTATCATGGGAAGAGGTGATGCGGGGAGAAGCTAGGCGCAGGTCACTGTTTGACCTTAGAGGAGCGCTGGGGTGTATTTGGTGATTAGTGAGGACAGGTAGTGGGAGAGCTGAGTTAGTGAGGGTTTTGTAGGTAAGGATAAGGATTTTTGAACTTAATTCTGCAGTGGAAGGGGAGCCAGTGAAGGACTCGCAGAGGGAGCGGCAGAGACAGAGCAGCGGGTGAGGTGAATTAGCCTGGCGGAGGTGTTCAGGATGGTATTGGAGGGGGAGAGGTGGGACAGAGGGAGGCCAGATAAGAGATTATTGCAATAGTCGAGTCGGGAGATTACCAGGGCGTGTATGAGTTGTTTTGTGGTGACAGCGGTAAGAAATGGCCGAATTCTGGAAATATTACGCAGTTGGTATCGGCAGGAGGAGGAAAGAGACTGGATGTGGGGATGAAGGAAAGAGCAGAGTCAAGTGTAACTCCAAGACAGCGAACTTGGTTTGATGGGGAGATGGTGATACCCTCCACCATGATAGAGAAGTCAGGAGGTGGGGAGGCATTGGAGGGAGGAATAAGTAGGGAGCTCAGTCTTTGACATGTTGATCTTTAGGTGGTGGAGCCATCCAGGAGGAGATGCCAGATAAACAGTCACTGACTTTTGAGAGGACAGGGGAGAGAGATCAGGGGTAGAGAGGTAGATCTGAGTGTCAACAACGTAGAGGTGGTAATTAAAGCCAAAGCTTTTGATGATTTTGCTCAGGGAGGAGGTGTAGATGGTAAAAAGCAGGGACCAAGGACAGAGCCTTGAGGTACACCAACAGAATAGAGGCAATGAAGAGGAGGAGTTACCAGCAAAGGACACACAGAAGGACCTGTTGGATAAATAGGAGTCAACCCAAGCAAGTGCAGTGTCCACCAAGACCCAGAGAGTTGAGGGTCTGTAGAAGGAGGGGGTGGTCAACAGTGTCAAAAGCAGCCGAGAGGTCAAGCAGGATGAGAATAGAATAGTGGCCGTGTTTTTTAGCAGTTAGGAGGTCGTTGGTGACTTTGGTGGCAGTTTCAGTTGAGTGTAGGGGACGGAAGCCAGTTTGCAGGGGGTCAAGTAGGGAATTGGAGGACAGGAAGAGGGAGAGGCGGTTGAAGACTAGTTTTTCTAAGAGCTTTGATGTGATATATATCACGAGTATAGCAGTGCGTGCCGGTGATACCATTTTTATTGGATTAACTTTACATTTAAAAGACAAGCTTTCAAGAGTGTAAACTGGAAACTATACTGATCAGTGAAAGGTATCACTACGTACAGGTATACTCGTGATTTTGGCAACTGGACTAACGAGAATGTATGTATGTATGAATGTATGTATATGCACAGACCCCCCAGAATAATATACACAGCGCTGAGCCCCCAGAATAATATACACAGCGCTGAACCCCCAGAATAATATACACAGCGCTGAACCCCCAGAATAATATACACAGTGCTGAACCCCCAGATTAATATACACAGCACTGTGCCCCTAGATTAATATACACAGCACTGTGCCCCAGAATAATACACAGCACTGAGCCCCCAGAATAATATACACAGCGCTGAACCCCCAGAATAATATACACAGCGCTGAACCCCCAGAATAACATACACAGCGCTGAACCCCCAGAATAACATACACAGCGCTGAGCCCCCAGAATTATATACACAGCGCTGAACCCCAGAATAATATACACAGCGCTGACCCCCAGAATAATATACACAGCGCTGAACCCCCAGAATAACATACACAGCACTGAGCCCCCAGAATAATATACACAGCACTGAGCCCCCATAATAATATACACGGCACTGAACCCCAAGAATAATATGCACAGCACTGGTTATATGGATATATTTTCCCCAGTTCACATGGATATAATTGCCCCCAGCTCATATGGGTATATATTGCTCCCAGCTCATATGGGTACATATTGCCCCAGCTCTCATGGATAATGCCCCCCCAGCTCTCATGGATATGCCCCCAGGTCTCATGGATAATGCCCCCGGCTCTCATGGATAATGCCCCCGGCTCTCATGGATAATGCCCCCCCCCAGCTCTCATGGATATGCCCCCAGGTCTCATGGATAATGCCCCCCCAGCTCTCATGGATATGCCCCCAGGTCTCATGGATAATGCCCCCGGCTCTCATGGATAATGCCCTCGGCTCTCATGGATAATGCCCCCAGCTCTCATGGATAATGCCCCCAGGTCTCATGGATACTGCCCCCAGATCTCATGGATATTGCCCCCAGGTTTCATGGATATTGCCCCCAGGTTTCATGGATACTGACCCCAGGTCTCATGGATATTGCCCCCAGGTCTCATGGATAATGCCCCCAGGTGTCATGGATATTGCCCCCCCAGGTCTCATGGATACTGCCCCCCCAGGTCTCATGGATACTGCCCCCAGCCCAGCTCACCTCTGCTGCTGCCGCACATTTTGCGGCGGCCGTGTGCTTCCTGCTTCAGCGGCCGCTGACAGGAAGTGCAGCCGCTCGCCTGGGATCGATGAAACAGCCAGGCGAGCGGCTCCACTTCCGGTCACCGGCCGTTCTAATAGGAAGCACGCGGCCGCCGGCAATGTGCGGCGGCCGCCTGCTAAAGCGTTCGGGCTCGGGCCACGCCGTTCCCGCTCGACTCGAGCATTGTAGTAAAGACACAGATGTGAATATTATCCCACCCGAATAATTGGGAGTATACTTACCCACCCATCTGTATATTATCAGTTTGAAGTGGTTAACCTATAAGTGTTATTATATGTCATGATATGCATTAATTTATTTAATTGCTTCTCCCTCAGTGCAATTGGGTTTTCGTTGAACCGTTCATCGTAGGATCAAGTGTTATGAAGTTCTTCAAGTTCCAGTTTCCGTTCTAAGTTCCATCGATCTCGCACCAGAAAAGAGGCGTGGCTAAAGGTTACCTCAGGATTTATACACCTGGATGATCGCTGATTGGTTGGAAGACGCTAAAGGACAATACTATTGGACATGTCTTAGTTGATTGCTAAAAGAGTTTTTTCTCTCAAAATACTTTGTATTTTGTGTTAATCTTTGCTGCTATCGTCTTAAGTAAAGAAAAGATAGCATAATATTCGCCTCCTTGTCTTTACTATAATCATGATTGCCCGTCATCTTAATAGGGGAATCCCTAATCACAGAGCTCTATATATGCAGCCCACAGATCCCTAATCACAGAGCTCCCTATATGCGGCCCACAGATCCCTAATCACAGAGCTCTATATATGTGGCACACAGCTCCCTATATGCGGCCCACAGATCCCTAATCACAGAGCTCTATATATGCGGCACACAGATCCCTAATCACAGAGCTCTATATATGCGGCACACAGATCCCTAATCACAGAGCTCCCTCTATGTGGCACACAGCTCCCTAATCACAGAGCTCCCTATATGCGGCACATAGCTCCCTAATAGGGATGAGCTGTTCGGTTCGATCTGTTCGGAGTTCGCATCGAACATCGGCCGTTCGCGAACTTCGAACTTTTTGGGACGTTCGCATTTTTTTTTTAAAAAAAGTATAGAAAATGCTTAAAAAAAAATACTAAAAAATCTATAAATAAAGAGACTCTTTACTGCAGAATATTACAATGAACGGTTTATTAGATATTGAATTAAAACGGGAATATTTTTAATATTGAAGCCTATGGGATAAAACATTCTGGTTACTAAAACATCAGGCAGACACGTCCCTCTAATCAGGCACTGTAAAGGGAAGCCTGCAGGGGCCTCCCAAAGATCCCCTTGAGGAGCATGCGGCTGCCGGATGACAGAGCTGCGACTGTGCGGGCTAGCCGCCCGGGTGCATGTGGCAGAGACAGGCAGCGCAGGGAGTGAGCCACTTCACCTGCGGCCACGGCAGACCCCCCCCCCACAACCAGGATCCAGGGAACCCCACTAATGACAAGGCTAAGGTAAGGCGACACATTTCTAAAAAAAAAAAAAATCCGAGGACATTTTTAAATGTCCCCGGGAACATAAAACAAAACTTTTTTTTTCTTTCTCTTCCTGGCTGAATGTATTTAATTATATATATTAGATACATTCAGCCAGGTAGAGGGGGGTAGCATGTGGGCTGCACGGGGTGTCTCAGGCAGTGGGTTTTTTTGTGTGTATATTTTTAGCAAATTTATAGGGGAAGGTAAGGGCAAGTATGAGATTATATATATATATATATATATTTCTTATAAATATATATATCCAGACTTGTATTACACACACATTTTGGCAACTAATTGCCCCCCCCATTTGTCTGATCCCTCCAGAAGAAATGTTGAACCCGACAGAGCAGAGAATAATATATATATTCTCTGCTCTGTCGGGTTCAACATTTCTTCTGGAGGGATCAGCCAAATGGGGGGGCGCATTTAGTTGAGATTGTCCACATGCCACTCCCCCATGTGCGTATGTGTATATATGGTCTGAGGTCTGTGGGTGGGTGTATATATTATATATATATATATCTGCGTGTTGATATATATACGTATATATAGGACTGCGTGTTGATATATACGTATATGTCTGTGTGTGGTATCAATGCATCCCTACTCTATACACAGCATTCCGTGTCCCTATAATATATATGATCAGGGGTTACCTTTTTTTTATATTTTTATACTATTCCTATTAAACTAACAGTAATTTTTGATGTATTTTATTCAGTAGAAACTTTTTTTGCCTATATAACATGTGCTTTGTGAAAATAAAACAGTTTTGTGTGTACATTTTAACCCCTTCGCTGCGGTGGACGCGCTCAGCGCATCCAACCGCATGTCATGTTCCATGCGGTGGACGCGCTGAGCGCGTCCTCTCTTTGGGGTCAGCGTTCGGCCGGGTTACGGCCGATCGCTGGCCCCCCCGGTGTGGGCTGACATCCTTGATGTAAGCCCAGCATCCGGAACCGCCGCCGGAGTAATTAGGTGTCATTGCGGGGGCGCGATGACACCTAATTCAGGCGCCCCCCGCATGTGCAGAGGAGGCGCCTGAAAGGGAGGGGGGGGGCGAGGTCCTTCAGACCTCTCTCCCTCCCGATCGGCGGTGTTGCGGGGGTTAACCCAGGCACCATTTGGAAGGGCACAGCCTGCCCTTCCAAATGGTACCTGGCATTAACCCCATGGGGGCCAGATCACGAATCGGCGCTGAAAAGCGCCGGTTCGTGATCCTTTCCCGGAGCTGGCCGACATCTTGGATGTCGGCCAAGCTTCCGGGAATGCCCCCTGAGGACTGGCGTCATCGTGCATAGCACGATGACGCCAGTCTTGGAGTTAACCCCTAACTGCCACCAATGGTGGAGATAGGGGGTTCCAATGAACCCTCTATCTCCCGATCCGTGGCAGTTAGGGGTTAATGTTTGGTATTGTTGGATCGGCCAGAGCATGGCCGTTCCAACGATACCAAACATGAGTATAAAAAAGTTTGAAAAATAAAAATAAAAAAATATTTTAAAAAAAATTATAAAAAAAAAATTAACAAGTTTTTTTTCTTCTTTTGGTTTGTTAATGCAGCAATATTGTTCCCATCTCAATTATAATGTGAACAATGATGCTGCACTAACGATTTTTGTATGCGGTGCGTTTGTTAAAAATCGTGTAATTTTCCCCAAAAAAAATGTAACGAGACCCCATCTCTAATTTTTTTAACAAGCGCACCCCATACAAAATATAACCGCTTGCTCGCATGTTAAAATGTGAAAAAAAACACTTTACACGTTGTAAATTATTGAAAATTCATATTTTATTGCATTTTTTGTTATAATATACAGACAGGTCATGACGTATACATATAATAATGACATATTATGAATCTGCCGAGTCTGACGGAAAGAACGATATATAATATGTATGGGTCATATACTAAAATAAGCCTTAAAAACACGTTTAAACATGATGAGCAAAACCAGTAAAAATGACCTCAGCACAGAGGCGGGAAAAGCCTCAGCAGCGAAAGGGTTAATTTAGTTAGAGGATTCCTGTGCAGTGCGGTGAGAAGCAAACGTAATGTAGTGTAGACACGCTGCAAGGCGGAGAGGAGTGAAGTCAAGCCTGCAAAATGTTTGCTTCTCTTCGCTTCGCTACGCCGTGTGTTGCTACACGCTCAGTGTGTCTCAGCCTTTATTCCCGCATCGCTAGCTTACCGAATCAGTTTGTATACTTGTTACTGACCCTGCTTGTTCTGAGGACCCGATCTGTTGCCGACTTTGCCTGCCATTTGACTATTGTCTCCGTGTATTGCCTGCCTGTTCTGTTTGCTTCCTGTTGCTACTGGTGTACGCCAATTCTCACCATATACAGTAGCGCAGTACAAGTGCCTAAACATTGCTGACCCAGTTTTGTTATAGCTACTGATGTAACTGAATAGATCGGGGATCTCTTCTGCATTAAAAAAACCTCCACCACTGCACTCTTCCACAATACCACAGAGGGGTTACTTACGGTGTGAAGGCACTTGCTGCCACCAAAGGCACAATATTTGGGTGCACTGCCACTGACGCCTATACCAGATTCATATCATTTTAATATTTGACCGCAGGGTCCAACCCTGCACTCTTCCACAATACCACAGAGAGGTTACGGTGTGACGGCACTGTTGCCGACACTAATTGCCCAATTTTAAAGCACCTATTGTTACTTTCATCCAAAGCCTGCATAAGTTTCACCATAATTGAGCCAAAAAAAAAATCACTAAACTTGTTCTGCGTGTCCTAAAAAGTCTCCTCTTTTCATACAGACTGCCGCCCCAAGCAGTTGTTTATGAATAGATTAAAGGAAAACCATTTACCGTCATTTGAAATGTCATTTTTTTGTCTTTAAATGTTTCTACACATCCTACAAATCCGCCACTTCACGGGCAGGTTATAGGGACCTCCTAGGCACGATATTTGAAGGAATTTTTCGTTTTAATTTTTAACCTTTATTTCATGGAAAACTCACTGTTCCTTTAAAAACGTTTTTTAAAAATCTTTTTGTCCTTGTTTCCTGTCCCCAGGGCACTACCCGGACCCCCATACACCTTTTATGGCAAATATCTTACATATATGCCCTCTTGCAGGGCACTCTAAAAATCGAACTTTCGAGTCCCATTGACTTGCATTGAGTCCCTATATGCGGCACACAGCTCCCTAATCACAGACCTCCCTATATGCGGCCCACAGATTTCTAATCACAGAGCTCCCTATATGCGGCCCACAGATCCCTAATCACAGAGCTCCCTATATGTGGCACACAGCTCCCTAATCATAGCTCCCTATATGCGGCCCACAGATCCCTAATTACAGAGCTCCCTATATGTGGCACACAACTCCCTAATCATAGCTCCCTATATGTGGCACAGAGCTCTCTATATGTGGCACACTGCTCCCTAATCACAGAGCTCCCTATGTGGCACACTGCTCCCTAATCACAGAGCTCCCTATATGCGGCACACTGCTCCCTAATCACAGAGCGCCCTATATGAGGCACACTGCTCCTTAATCACAGAGCTCCCTATATGTGGCCCACAGCTCCCTAATCATAGCTCCCTATATGTGGCACATAGCTCCCTAATCACAGAGCTCCCTATATGCGGCACACTGCTCCCTAATCACAGACCTCCCTATATGCGGCACACTGCTCCCTAATCACAGAGCTCCCTATATGTGGCCCACAGCTCCCTAATCATAGCTCCCTATATGTGGCCCACAGCTCCCTAATCATAGCTCCCTATATGTGGCACATAGCTCCATAATCACAGAGCTTCATATATGTGAACACTGCTCCCCAATCACAGAGTTCTCTGTATATAACATGCAGCTCCCTAATCACAGAGCTCCTTCCATGTGGCACACAGCTCCCTAATCACAGAGCTCCTTACATTTGGCACACAGCTCCTTCCATGTGGCACACAGCTCCCTAATCACAGAGCTCCTTCCATGTGGCACACAGCTCCCTAATCACAGAGCTCCTTACATTTGGCACACAGCTCCTTCCATGTGGCACACAGCTCCCTAATCACAGAGCTCCTTCCATGTGGCACACAGCTCCCTAATCACAGAGCTCCTTATAAGTTGGAAGAGCTCCCTGGAGCTTGCACAATGCTGTATATGCAGACACAATCACAAAGGTAATCCTCACGGCTCCTTATATTGAGATGCCCCTGTAGATTAGCACCTGCCGCCTCCATGTCCTGCTCTGGCAGTGGGCACACAGACTGGCAAGATCCCCTCCCACACCTGACACTACCCTCTGCCTGATGCCAGGGCCAGACTCCTCCCATGGGAAGCCCAGCATTGCTCACTGACTCCAGAGGCGCATTCAGTTGCTCAGCCGCTGCAAGTGCTAAGTTAGCAACTTGCCACTGAACGCTGTTCTGCAGCTCAGCGCTGCTTTTGCAGCCAGGCGAGAGGTGCTGCGGGGTTAGCGGAGTGTGACGTAGGAAAGATGGCCGCCTCCACGCAGCAAATCCAATTAGGAAATGTTCAGTTTGAAGGTTTGTGGAGCAAAACAGCAAATATTTATTGGAACATGGGAAACATTAACACTAAACTGGTAATAAAATGGACACAGCACCTTTCATTAAGCGATCCTCTGCCCTTTCACTTCCATATTCACAGCCAAGGCGTTCAGTGAGACGGCTGCAGCAAACTGAACTGCTGCAATGGAACAATTCAGCAGCTGCTGAGGAACTGAACACGCCTCTGGCTCTCTAGCTGCTGGATCGGGGTGTGTGTGAGAGCTGGGGTACGATGCTGCCTCCTATCCTATCGGTGTGCATTGTCTGTCCACAGCCTCCTCTCGCCCACTGCTGTTACTGACCGTCGCCCCGAAACTGCGTCATTAAAGAACAGCCGTCAACACCCAGGAGCCTCTGCTGCTGTGGGGAATGCAGGCTGTGTGTCGGCTGCCGGGCGATCCCGTTGCCATGACACCCTGCTTAGCGCCGCGTTAGCGCTGCTGGATTAGCGCCTGCAGTGTAATATCACGCTAAAACGGGGACGCTAAGGAGAAACCTGCCGGGGCTCATTATCCACCTCAGCGCCCCGTTTTAGCGTGACGGTTGTAATAGGGGCCCTTACTCTTTTTTCACTGTGTTGGAATTTGTTGAGGCAATTTTGGCGCAATTCAGCACTTTTCACCAATAACTGCTTCAGTCACTCCCGGCAAAATACGGCGAGTATTCGCTAAACAGTGAATGTGCGGAATTCTGGATGAAATGGAATCGGAGAAATAATACACACAGGAGGTGGATTGAGTCCCGGGGGGGTGGATTGAGTCCCCGGGGGGGGGGTGAATCGATTCAGAGCTCATTCCTTACACTAGAAACACGCCCCGGCTGCCTCCGGACACCAGGGGGAGATGGAGATACTCTGCCTTGCTCTCCTCATGATGTTCTCTCTACCTTCCTGTGTCCCTGCTCTGTAACCTGGCCCTGACTCATCTCCTGCTGCTGCTTCTAGAAGGTTCTCTCAGGGTCCTGACTCATCTCCTGCTGCTGCTTCTAGAAGGTTCTCTCAGGGTCCTGACTCATCTCCTGCTGCTGCTTCTAGAAGGTTCTCTCAGGGTCCTGACTCATCTCCTGCTGCTGCTTCTAGAAGGTTCTCTCAGGGTCCTGACTCATCTCCTGCTGCTGCTTCTAGAAGGTTCTCTCAGGGTCCTGACTGAAGAGGTTTTCTGGGTCATTGTTTAACCCTTTCACTACTGAGGTATTTTTCTTGGAAAAGTGTTTATCTTCGGATTTGTTGTGCCCTTGACAAAGGTCTTTTGAGCGAAACGTTGGGCGGTCTGGTCACTGCAGGTTGCTCCATAGGATTTGTTGTGTATTTCTAGTTGATTTGTGTGTTTTATGGCAGAATATATTGGGTATTGATTCTTTCGGAGCTTCATGGCTGTGTTCCCTTCATGCTCAGTTGATGGTTTGCTCATACACTTCCAATTCATCATTTATTTGGATTTTTTCTGGTTTTCTATATATATACACCGTGGTGGGTATTTATTTGTGCGTCCATCATGCGGATTTATTTCTTTACTTGTGGCAATCTAGACATACATATTGATTTGTGGCAATTTACCGACCCGATACAGTCTGTGTGTTTTTTTATTTCAATAAACATTATTTTTCTTTATGGTGGGCTTCCTCGTTCATCTAGATCTTAAGATTTGACGCATGCGACATGACATTAACATTTAAATATCGGGTAAAATAGAAACAAATTCTTGTTCGGAGATGGAAAAAAAAAATATGTACAAATCACGTAATCCCCCCCCCCCTTTTTAATCCTTCTTATTTGGTTTATCCTTCACAGAAATCTCACTGGGACGAAAGGTTCTAAACTCTCGCCGGCGTCGCTTATCTGACATGATGGCGCACGGGTAGGGCTGCAACTAACCATTATTTTCATAAAATCGATTACTTGGTCGACTAATTGGATAAAAAAAAGTACAATTATTAATTTAAGGAAAGAGCAGACGACCCGACGAACAGAGTGCCAATCAGCCAAACAGGGGTTAAAATATTTAAAAAAAAAAAAAAATCACTGCAACTTTTAAAACGCATTAGCAAAAGACTACTGCACGAAAAAAATATATACAAAAGGTCCTGTGAATAATAAAACAATCTGTTAAACCACCAAAGGATCAAACAACGAGGGGGTGTCCCACTCGCATCCATCCAAAAGGGGCTCACACAAACTATTTATTGCAGATATGACATCAGTGTTACAAAAGCCAGACATCCCTAACTTTTGTAACACCGATGTCATATCTCTGCAATAGTTTGAGCCCCTTTTGGATGGATGCGAGTGGGACACCCCCTCATTGTTTGATCCTTTGGTGTTTTTGGGTTACCCCCGAGGACTGAACCAGTAATTTATGATGGCCGAATAAATTACCAATACTGTATATATGCTTTTTTGAATTTTCTTTACTAGAAGAAGAAAAAAAAATGCCATAAAAATAAGTAAAAATCGGGAAAAACTATTTTGCCGAAAAACATCCCAAAAAAATGCCTAAATAAATATTATTTTAATCTGCAGCAAAAAGTCTAAACGGTTTATTAGATATTGAATAAATCGGGAATATTTGTAACATTGAAACCTATGGGATTCGCCTGAATAAACCTGTCGAATGAATCCACTGAACATCAGGGCATTTCGCTGACATTTCTCTGCTGTTCAATGTGAATAGATTAACCATTGCTTCTCTATGGGGGATTTCACTGCCGCCGAAAAAGGCACCGTATTTCACTGCCGCCGAACAGGCACCGTATTTCACTGGCAATTCGCCAATATTTGTTTAACTGCCTGATCTCTGAATAGCCAAATGGCCCCAAAATGTCACCGTACGGGGAAACTCACTGTTCGGTGACATTTCGTGACCATTTTAGCTCTTTGTGAATAAGCCTGTGTGTAAAATCCCTCCTTTGCTTCTTGGGTAATGAGCACATGTAAATATCTTTCGTACCTTATGCAAATCCTTTATCTTGTGTTCGTGCATACTTTTTGCGCACAAGGTACAAGGCCTGGTCAGAGTGATCGATCGTACTGTGTGCACCGCTCTGGCCTCTGTCGGTTTCTCCCCAAACGCCGCTACGAGCATTCAGATAGACAGTATGATGTCATCAAGCAAAGTGGAGTGAGAAGACGGGAGGGGGGGGTCCACGCAGCCTGTCCACTTTATTAAGCCAACATGGTCAGGGTGCATCGACTGTCCCTTTAAAATAAACTCATGAACAAACTGAGTGGGGGAGGGGCCAGAGGTTTGAGGGAGGGAGTTTAGGCAACGGACAAATCCAGAATGTTAGAGGGAGTTTGGGGTAAGGGACCAGACCAGTGAGAGGCAGGGAGTGTGCTGTGGTGGCACAGGACCCCAGCTCCATGTAAGGTTAAAACCCCAGCAGTACAGTTCCTACACCCAAGCTGGTTATGATTAACCTAACCCCAGAACTAATTCATTCATAGCGAGTAAAGCAGCGCGGCGTCTTTTCCAATCAACTCCGGCGTAGAGTCTGAGGTTATTAACGTTTAACCCCGTCTGACTCTAAACACACAAACCCATTAATCCATAATGACCAGCGTTGACATCGAGTCTCATTATCGATCAATTAGCTGTTTCAGCCCCACACACAGGGTCTGTATTATCAGCATACAGGCAGAAATGGCCTTTGTGGCAGATGCAGACAGATAATAAAATGGTCAGATCTCGGTTTCTTTACAGATGTTTGATTTTATGGAATGTCCCACGTTACCTGCGAGCCTTGCGGTAAATCCCTCGACACTGCTTCCCATTCCCGTGTTTACTGGGGTTGTTTGGGCTGCGGAAAGACCACTGGATGCTCTGCACCCCACATGGACCCAGGCAGTCTCCCCACGGGGACCAGGCAGACCAACCGCAGTGCACTGAGGGGAAAATTACACACATTGTAACCAAGAGGATTAAAAAGACCACATGGTATCAAAGGGTTATTCAGCGCAGTCACGGGGTTAATAAAACAGCGCAGTCACGGGGTTAATAAAACAGCGCAGTCACGGGGTTAATAAAATAGCACAGTCACGGGGTTAATAACATAGAGGTATAGAGTAGCTTTATGTCACATTTCTGTGTATACGATATATGGTGTTTTTTTATATAGTCAGTGTCTGAATCAACACATTTTGTTTCATTGTATGTGGGGTTTATGGCAGTGTTACGGTCTGTGTGTGGGGTTTATGGCAGTGTTACGGTCTGTATGTGGGGTTTATGGCAGTGTTACGGTCTGTATGTGGGGTTTATGGCGGTGTTACGGTCTGTATGTGGGGTTTATGGCAGTGTTACGGTCTGTATGTGGGGTTTATGGCAGTGTTACGGTCTGTATGTGGGGTTTATGGCAGTGTTACGGTCTGTATGTGGGATTTATGGTAGTGTTACGGTCTGTGTGTGGGGTTTATGGCAGTGTTACGGTCTGTATGTGGGATTTATGGTAGTGTTACGGTCTGTGTGTGGGGTTTATGGCAGTGTTACGGTCTGTATGTGGGGTTTATGGCAGTGTTACGGTCTGTATGTGGGGTTTATGGCAGTGTTACGGTCTGTGTGTGGGGTTTATGGCAGTGTTACGGTCTGTATGTGGGGTTTATGGTAGTGTTACGGTCTGTATGTGGGGTTTATGGTAGTGTTACGGTCTGTATGTGGGGTTTATGGCAGTGTTACGGTTTGTGTGTGGGGTTTATGGCAGTGTTACGGTTTGTGTGTGGGGTTTATGGCAGTGTTACGGTCTCTGTGTGGGGTTTATGGCAGTGTTACGGTCTGTGTGTGGGGTTTATGGTAGTGTTTTACGGTCTGTGTGTGGGGTTTATGGTAGTGTTACGGTCTGTATGTGGGGTTTATGGCAGTGTTACGGTCTGTATGTGGGGTTTATGGTGGTGTTACGGTCTGTATGTGGGGTTTATGGCAGTGTTACGGTCTGTATGTGGGGTTTATGGTAGTGTTACGGTCTGTGTGTGGAGTTTATGGCGGTGTTACGGTTTGTGTGTGGGGTTTATGGTAGTGTTACGGTTTGTGTGTGGGGTTTATGGTAGTGTTACGGTCTGTATGTGGGGTTTATGGCAGTGTTACGGTCTGTATGTGGGGTTTATGGTGGTGTTACGGTCTGTATGTGGGGTTTATGGCAGTGTTACGGTCTGTATGTGGGGTTTATGGTAGTGTTACGGTCTGTATTTGCAGATACTGGTGACAGGGTGGCTGCTTGTCTCCGGCCCCCGTGTATCACAGCAGCCAGTATGAGGCGCGGCGCTGGCTTTACCCTGACCTGCACATTCGGGATTTGGCTGGCACTGCTTCAGTTGCCCGTCCTGGCAGGTGCAGATCTGACAATTGGTTTTAACTGGCTGGCCAGGCCAGTACGCGACCCCATCCACCTCACATGGGCATTCCTCAGGGCGCACGCAGCGATTCAGGGCATCTAGGAGCAGCCCGTCCGGACACCAGCAGCCTGGGGAACATGGGAGGTTTATGCACGCGGAGATACCCCTTACATATATTATCCATAACCATACACCCGGCAATAACCCTACTGCCCTAATGACCCATGTGGTCATTACCCCCCTCCCAGTAACAACCCAACAACCAAGCATTACCATTACCCTAGAAACACATTGCTATCCATACCCGGTACACAGGACACATCCCGGTGACAGGCCTTCTTATTGGACAAATCAGAGCAGGTCAGAGGACACGGGGCACATGGCTTGTGTTCCAGGTCTGATGGACAAGTCATCGGTGCCAGGCAGCCATCCTGCGGGCACACGTCTACAACACAGGGAAAAGGATACATAGCTTAAGACACCGTCTGGCTGTCTTTATGTCCACCTGTCTGTCTCTGTCCTTCGTCCTTGTTATCTGCAGTCATTAAGCTGTCAATCTACCTGTGCGTCACTTTGAACTTGGGGTACATGGGTCTGGAATGTATTTGAGAGGTGCAGGCCTCATGGTCTATATTATTTCTCTGCCCTCTCGTGTTGAAGTCGCCCTGTGTCTGTAGGGTTCAGGGTGTTTGTGTAATCTGTGCTATGTACGAATAAAATTAGTGTGACGGACTCCCGGACACCTCGACTGGGTATCTCCACCAAGAGGTGCTTCCTATGTTATGGACCTCCAAATTGCTTCATAGGATCCCCCCAATAACCAGACAGAACCGATTCTGGGAGTAGAAAAACAGAAGACGGATTTATTCAAACCTGGGCAGATACTTTTAACAACCCCCCCCCCCCCATACATAAAAACACACAAAACCGCTCCCTGAAGAAAGGGCAGGGAAACCCAGACTGGGAGATTCCCAGAAATGTCTCAGGCACAGGGATACTTCTTATCACTTATCTTTAAATAGCTGGGGGGGGGGATGGCCAAACAGTGAACAGATGTGCATAGAAAAAACAAATATATTTGTAAAATCCAGCAGCTGCAGGTTCCCCGATAGTCTGCTGCAATAAGACTCTTTTTACTATAAAATGTCAGTTTCCGGCTACCTACCATGCCCTTACCGAGCCAAACCCCCCCCCCCCAACTGCTCTCCTAGGAAGAAAAAGCCCCTGCATCCTTGGGTCTATCTTTATGGTGTATCTGTTGCTATCTGCTGATAGGATGACTGTGTTATCTTAGCCTTTTCCCTCTCGGGAGTGTGTTAATATCTGTTTGAGTGGTCTTAAGTGGTCTTCTCACGCAAACACTGCCCCATTATCTGAGGTCTTAAACTGTAATTCTGTTTACCAACCACGACTGTCATTGTCCTGTCTTGTCTAGGAATGTTGACGTAATGTTTCTCACTGTCTGTACCAGGTCTGATTATGTCTCACACTGTGAGAAGCAAACCAAAGAAACTGATCATAATCCCTTCCCTATCATGAAGTTGTGAGGTTCTGAATTTGTAAAGGGGCAGTTGAAGGCCAGGGTGTTATTTTCTGTTGGCTACCATGCTCCGCCGGGGACTGTATATATTTATCTCAATAAATGGTGTTCAGGTGTTGCTGCTCAAAAGTCCCAGATCTTCAGCGTTGGCTAATTTCTGGGGGTGCTAGCAGGCTCTTTACGTGTCCCAGTCCTTAAGCTTTGTCTAAGGACTGGAGGAAGGCACAAAAGTCTGCTGGGGAGAGCATGGGGGTCCGGTAAGGAAGCGGCATTAACAGATGTGACCCAGTCGGGGTACTGAGATAGTTAACACTGTCTGCCTATTTCTCTCTCTTTCTGTAGCTCTTTTTTTTTCTGCCATCCATCTTTCAGCTCAGTACTGATGAGAGACTGACTGGGAACGAAGAGGCTTAAGCGTGTTCCCTGTTTAAAGAAAAGAGTAGAAAGTTGGGAGGAATTCCCCTTTTGTTTCAGGATTATCGCTGGGATTGGGTCTCGGGGGCAGATAACAGAAAGGGGAGGGCCAGGGGTAATAGAAAAGGATAAGCAAAGGACAGATGAAATCAGTCTAACCTTTGTCTTTTTGGACAGCCAACTCCATTTTACCATCACCATCAGCATATGAAAATCAACGACTGGATAAGTATTACTGGCTGTATCAATCTGTTATGTATTCCCTATTATTATAGTCTGCTAAATATATATATATTCCTAGTTCTATTATTACTTGGATAAATAGGTGCAGGTTTTCCATTGTATTGATTTGTAGGTTTTATTTAGTAGATGCTTTTGATATTCGTTACACTTTGCAATACTGTATTCCCTTGTTAATTTTGTGTAGTATCTGCGTGATAGTAATTATGAATAGGTTAATTGTTCTGGTATAACTCGGCCAGAATTCAGTGATTTGTTGTTTTGTATGTTATTAGGTGCATTTGGGTTTCAGTAATTTTGCCTGTGTCTGTCTGAGGATTCTGTGCCTTATAGTTAAAGTGCTCACTCTAGTAAATGACTGACGGTCAATTTTAAGAATCACGCACATGAATAGTGGGTGTTTTAGCACCAAATAGCACTCCAAAATCGATACATTTTAATGAGCTGGAAGCCTACCACCCAACTCACTAACGCAACCATCAATCACTCTCACCTTACAGTCCTCTCCTCCTGTTTCCAACCCCAACCCTCCCAGATTGTGAGTTCCTATGGGAATAGGGCCCTCATCTCCTCCTGTACTGTTTGTCAAATGTTGTTCAATGTATTGTAACCCTGTCTATACTGTGCCTATTGTACAGCGCTGCGGAATATGCTGGCGCTTTATAAATAAAGAATAATAATAATAATTTCTATTGTCCAGTGACTGGAGCTTTTCTATTGTCCAGTGGCTGGAGCCTGTTGTTATCTGTAATGTATTCTGGAAGGGAGGGGGGTTGTCTCACCTGGGTGTATGTGAAATAAATAAAGTAACTCCAAGAGCTAAGCAATAAGTTGATGAATAAACTCATTTGTATACTGTATTTAAGTTCACTATACTAATTGAGGCAATTTTTGAAGTGACACAGCAGTAATGTACAATCTTTTTTGCGCACTTGCTACAGTGTGAGTAAATAATTATTTCAGAATGCTAACTTTGTCTTTATCGAGGGAGAGGAGAGACTTATCTCCGAAATGGAGGAAACATGAGCAACAACTCCCTCATCTTTCCCACTCGTACCATCATCATAAGAAAGCCTGGGAGTGGATAAGTATTAAGTGTATTAATTCTGTGAATTTGTCACTATTTTGACATTATACTGTATGTGTGCGTGTGTAATCTATTTGGTTAAATACGCACTAATTTACCCGTTATAGTGATTTGCATTTTAGCTAGAATATGCTCGTTGATATTTGCTTCACTTTGTAATACTTGATCAAACCTTATTATTTGTATAGTCTGTATGATCTTATAAACATAGGTAATCAGTGACCGCATGGCTGGCAGCCATCTTAAACCTCAAAAAGTCACACGGTCTGCTGTCAATGGGGAAATGCGGCAGCAGTAACTGTATAATCTGTTTAAACTTACATTTGCGCAACTAAATTAATCCAGATGGTTTCTGCCAGACTTATGAATATAACAATTACTAACCAAATACACATCTAAATGTGTCTGTTATAATTTCTGAAGAGGCTTATCAACTAAACAGTGATTTTGTATGTTAGCAAATGCTGTTTCACTATTTTGGGTAGGTTGACTTAACTTCGGGCCTATAGATTAATATACTAAGCAAGAAACCGTTTCATTGGTAGACGTGGGTTAAAGACGTGGGTTAAAGACTTGGTAAAGGATTCCAGGGCTGGCGAGTCTTAAAGATGGAGGATAAGGAGAATGGAGTAAGGGTTTTTTATGGAAGGCTTCAAGATACTGATTAGGGGTGAAGCGAAGGGGGGTAGGAAAGTAAAGCAGTTGAACTCAGCATATGAACTGCCAGAAATATTGAGAGAAAAGTGGGGGAAGGAGGTGCTGTTAGGTAGAATGGCTGGTCCTTTAGAGAAGTCCCCATTTAGCTTAACCCAGAGGGCATTCGAGGAACGAGGCTGTAACGTAGGGGTTCCTGTCCACGGGCAGACTGCTCCCCTTGAAGTCAGTATTCCGCAGAAGTGCTGCTTATGGCCCAACTCAAAATGGAGACTACATTGATTTACATTGTGCAAGGGACACACACACAGAGAGGAAAGGTGCAGAGACAATGTAATCACATCCAGCTAGGAACAATGCATCAGATAACCATGAGCTGGACGACCTTGGTTGCTGGGGGGCGAAGGGCTGACAGAAGCATGTGAAAACAAAAGGAATCCATTACTTAGAGGGGGGGAGGGTATATTACACAAAGACTGGAGCGTAATACAGAGGTTAAATGGAGGTATGCCCGGTGCTATGTAAGAGGTTATTTGGAGGCGGCTCCTGCAAACGGCCATATGTTTTTTTGAGGCATGAGGACGGAACCAATTTTGTCCAGGTTGCAATTCAAAGCGGCTGTGGAAAAGGCTGTAACGTTGCTGGGATGGAAAGAAACATAGAAAATGTCGGCAGATAAGAACCTTTCGGCCCATCTAGTCGCCCAATTACATGGATACTTTACCTGGATTTATCTTTTGTTTAGGATAGCCTTATGCCTATCCCATGCCTGTTTAAATTCAATCACTGTTTTAGCCTCTACCACTTCTGCTGGAAGGCTGTTCCATGTATCCACCACCCGCTCAGTGAAATAATGTTTCCTGATGTTACTTTTAAACCTTTGCCCCTCTAATCTAAAACTATGTCCTCTTGTTTTGCTACTTTGTTTCCTTTTAAATATACTCCCTTCCTCTACCTTGTGGATTCCCTTTACGTATTTAAATGTTTCTATCATATCTCATCTATCTCGTCTTTTTTCCAAGCTGTACATGTTAAGATCATTAAGCCTTTCCTGGTAACTTTTCTCCTTCAAGCCATACACCATTTTAGTAGCCCTTCTCTGAACTCTCTCTAAGATGTCTATATCCTTATGGAGATATGGTCTCCAGTACTGCACACAGTACTCTAAGCAAGGTCTCACCAGTGCTCTGTACAGTGGCATGAGCTCTTCCCTTTTCCTACTGCTAATACCTCTCCCTACACAACCAAGCATTCTACCAGCATTTTCTGCTGCTCTATTACATTGACTACTTACCCTTAGATCCTGTGCAATAATAACCCCTAAATCCCAACCCTCAGATGTTGAGGTTAGGACTGTATCAAATATTCTATATTCAATCTAGGAGAAGGTGGGGGAAGCCAGATATAATGATAGTGCATTTAGGGGGTAACGACATAGGGGATATTCTGTTTTTGGGGAAAAAATAAAATTAATAAACCTTCATTTCTCTGGCAGATCGCAAACAGTTAGGATTAAACAGCGATGGGGAAAGGGAATTTGTTTAAAGGGCACCGGTCTTAGCAGGCTAGCTGGTATTTCATAATTTACTAAGTTAGAGAGGAGAGGGTTGTGAATAAGCGGGGGTAGGTATATAACCCTGATTCAATTTACAGTCGCGATAAAAAGTTGGTATGTGTTTGAGCGTTAATATTCTGTTTTTTGGGTTTTTTCTTTCAGAGCAGGCGAAGAGAGTATGGATCCTGGGACACTCCTATGTGCACTGGGCGGCTGTTCACGCTGTGGGCACAACGATGGGAGTGAACCTAGGGTTCAGCCTCACTAAAGCGGCCATTAGGTGGATAGGAAGGAGGGGTATGGGGGGGCACAGTTTTTAGGGGTAGCACAGGAATCTAGGAGAAGGTGGGGGAAGCCAGATATAATGATAGTGCATTTAGGAGGTAACGACATAGGGGCTATGACAACGATAGATTTGCAGAATAGGGTCCGGGAAACACTTAGGTGGTTCAGGAAGGAATGGCCGGATGTTCAGATAGTGTGGTCTAACGTAATTGCTATATTAGTGTGGAGGAACTGCAGGGTGCAGGATACATCGTGAGAAAGAAGCTAAACCAGGCAGCGAAAAAGATTATGCTGGAGATGGGAGGAAAGGTTTTGGAGCATCAGAACATAGTGACAATGCAGGAGAAATTGTTTTGGAATGACTGGGTCCATTTGTCCAAGGCGAGGAACAACCTTTTCGGGGGCAACATCGAAGGGCTGATAAAGACCCTTGTGTAAGGAGAGCGGGGGCGGGGGGTGGGGGGGATGGTTTGGGGGGTTGAAGGGAAGTAAAGATAACTTAAGAGAAAGGTAATGGTGGAAGAGAAATAAGGGTAAAATGCTTATCTATCAGTCTGTCTGTTCGCATGGCATGGCACAGTACAGACACATGTCACCCCATTGGTTAATAAACACAATAAGGTAAAATGATGCTTGTCACATTTTATCTATGGTGCTCACCGATCAACACAGACGCCGGCGAGGAGTCTGGGAGTTCGGAGCAGTGGAGCCCCCCGTTCTGAGGGGGGACACATTCCCGCCTGTGGATAACGATGCCAGCACAGTCCTGGCTGCAGTTTGACCATGTCGTCCACGGGGACCAGAAGCCGTCAACTGTAAACACAAAAAAAGGATCAGAGGACAAGGCGAGGGGTGAGACCAGATCAATGGAACACAACACAGAAAAAGGATCAGAGGATGAGGCGGGGGCGAGACCCGAGCAATGGAACACAGAAAAGCATTGGGCTTACCTGGGCAGGACACGGTGAAGCATTGCTGCGTCTGTCTGTCCTCGCCCCGGCATTGCCGCAGGATGTCCGTGGAAGGGTTGCTGCACATGCGGTGTCTGCTCTGCGCCCCTGAGCCACATGTATGGCTGCAATCTGTCCAAGGGGCCCAGGGGCTCCAGAAGCCACACTCCCTCTCATCAGAGGAGACCCACCCCGAGGCTTCATCTCCATCACCACAATCCGGCATCCCGTTACACACCTGGGGGAACAGAAAGGGGACACCGGGGACTGTGAGAAAAGACCTTGTGATGGAGGGAATGCACCATTATCCATACGGGGAGCAGTGGGGGACACTCCCTGTACACAAACCTACAGTACACAACACACAAACCTACAATACAGAGAACACACAAACCTACAGTACACAACACACAAACCTACAATACACAAACCTACAGAAACAGTGGTTGTGTAAATTGAGAGAGCGAGGTCTCTGGTACCTGTTTGTATCGGATGCAGCGGCCGCCAATGCAGGAATATTCCAGGCAAGATGGGACCAGTTGGGTCTTGTCCCTGGAGGGGGCTGCAGGTGTGGAGCCTCTGTCTGCAAAGCATGAAGTGACACCCCGGGGTCATTAAACTAATTAATTCAGTAAATAATAATGAGGTGACTTTGCCCCTTCCACAAACAAATTAATGTGCGGCTATCCATGGCTGTACAATAAAAGCTCATATTCATGCCTTGTTATAATGTATACAGTGTTATAACGTATACAGTGTTATAATGTATGCAGTGTTATAATGTCTGCAGTGTTATAATGTATACAGTGATATAACGTATACAGTGTTATAATGTATACAGTGTTATAATGTATACAGTGATATAATGTCTGCAGTGTTATAATGTCTGCAGTGTTATAATGTATACAGTGATATAACGTATACAGTGTTATAATGTATGCAGTGATATAACGTATACAGTGTTATAATGTATGCAGTGATATAACGTATACAGTGTTATAACGTATGCAGTGATATAACGTATACAGTGTTATAATGTATACAGTGATATAACGTATACAGTGTTATAATGTATGCAGTGATATAACGTATACAGTGTTATAATGTATACAGTGATATAATGTATGCAGTGTTATAATGTATGCAGTGTTGTAATGTATACAGTGATATAATGTATACAGTGTTATAATGTATGCAGTGATATAACGTATACAGTGTTATAATGTATGCAGTGATATAACGTATACAGTGTTATAAGGTATACAGTGTTATAATGTATGCAGTGATATAATGTATACAGTGTTATAATGTATGCAGTGTTATAATGTATGCAGTGATATAATGTATACAGTGTTATAATGTCTGCAGTGTTATAATGTATACAGTGATATAACGTATACAGTGTTATAATGTATGCAGTGTTATAATGTCTGCAGTGTTATAATGTATACAGTGATATAACGTATACAGTGTTATAATGTATACAGTGTTATAATGTATGCAGTGATATAACGTATACAGTGTTATAATGTATACAGTGATATAACGTATACAGTGTTATAATGTATGCAGTGATATAACGTATACAGTGTTATAATGTATACAGTGATATAATGTATGCAGTGTTATAATGTATGCAGTGTTATAATGTATACAGTGTTATAATGTATGCAGTGATATAACGTATACAGTGTTATAATGTATGCAGTGATATAACGTATACAGTGTTATAAGGTATACAGTGTTATAATGTATGCAGTGATATAATGTATACAGTGTTATAATGTATGCAGTGTTATAATGTATGCAGTGATATAATGTATACAGTGATATAATTCATGCAGTGTTATAATGTATACAGTGATATAACGTATACAGTGTTATAAGGTATACAGTGTTATAATGTATGCAGTGATATAACGTATACAGTGTTATAAGGTATACAGTGTTATAATGTATGCAGTGTTATAATGTATACAGTGATATAATTCATGCATTGTTAGAATGTATGCAGTGTTATAAGGTATACAGTGTTATAATGTATACAGTGTTATAATGTATACAGTGTTATAATTCATGCATTGTTAGAATGTATACAGTGTTATAATGTATGCAGTGTTATAATGTATACAGTGATATAATGTATACAGTGTTATAATGTATGCAGTGATATAACGTATACAGTGTTATAATGTATACAGTGATATAATTCATGCATTGTTAGACTGTATGCAGCAGCGGCGTAGCGTGGGTTGTCAGTGCCCGGGGCAAGGCAAGAATTGTGTGCCCCCCACTCACCAACCTGTGGACACGGTAACAGACCCTGATTCCCTTCTACCAGTAGAGTATTGGCCCCCTTACCCCACAAGCAGATGTATTGTATATTAACAAAATACTGATATAATAAAAAAATTAAACACACATGCCCCCCCACACTACCCCACTGCTACCAGTCACCCTGTCCCAGTATACCCTAGCATAGTTCCACTCTCACACTATACCCAGTCACTCTCTCCCAGTACCCCAGTCATCCTCTCTTCTCTCAGTACCCCAACTTTCTCCCAGTACCCCCAGTCACTCTCTCCCAGTACCCCAGTCACTCTTTCTCTCTCTAAGTACCCCCACTTTCTCCCAGTACCCCCAGTCAATCTCTCTCTATGCAAGTACCCCCAGTACCCCTCACTGTGTGTTGGTTACGCTGCTCTGGTGTCAGTGTCACCTACCTGCGTGGAGTTGCTGGTGGCCTGGGGGGGGGAGCTGTCCAGGGAGCTTAGTGGAGACTGGATTTTAAATGTGCTGCAGGGCAGGCACATCCCTCCCTCCTTCCTGTTCAGCAGCTGCGGGACAGCCAGCGGTGGGGGGGGGGCTGGCACAGGGCTTCAAGGGGGGCTGACAAGCGTGGTACAGGGTATTCTGTTGGATAATGCTGCGCTGCTTCACGTGACTCATGTCAGCGTTAAGGAGTCATGACAGGACCACAATTTTCTGTCCTGGTCCTCCCTTCTGGATGCTGAGTATTAAGTCACCACTGGCGTCACAAAACTGGCGGCTGCCCATGCAAGGGCCTCTCACGGACACCAGTGTCCGTGAGCAGACACCTTGCCGATCCCTGCTGGAAAATATTAGTGGTTCAAACTTCTTTTGAAATTTTGCGCCCCTAAGAAAATTGTGCCCGGGGCTACTGCCCCCGAGGCCCCCCACGCTACGCCACTGGTATGCAGTGTTATAATTCATGCAGTGTTAAAATGTATGCAGTGTTATAATGTAGTGTTATAATGAATACTGTGTTATAATTCATACAGTGTTATAATTCATGCAGTGTTATAATGTATGCAGTGTACAATTCATGCAGTGTTATAATTCATGCAGTGTTATGTATACAGTGTTAGGTGTGGAGCGTTCTAATGTATGCAGTGTTATAATGTATACAGTGATATAACGTATACAGTGTTATAATGTATACAGTGTTATAATTCATGCAGTGTTATAATGTATACATTGTTATAATTCATGCAGTGTTATGTGTGGAGAGTTCTAATGTATGCAGTGTTATAATGTATGCAGTGATATAACGTATACAGTGTTATAATGTATGCAGTGATATAACGTATACAGTGTTATAAGGTATACAGTGTTATAATGTATGCAGTGTTATAATGTATGCAGTGATATAATGTATACAGTGTTAAAATGTACAGTGTTATAATTCATGCAGTGTTCTAATGTATGCAGTGTTATAATGTATGCAGTGATATAACGTATACAGTGTTATAATGTCTGCAGTGATATAACGTATACAGTGTTATAAGGTATACAGTGTTATAATTCATGCAGTGTTATAATGTATACAGTGTTATAATGTATACAGTGATATAATGTCTGCAGTTTTATAATGTATGCAGTGATATAACGTATACAGTGATATAACGTATACAGTGTTATAAGGTATACAGTGTTATAATGTATGCAGTGTTATAATGTATGCAGTGATATAACGTATACAGTGTTATAATGAATGCAGTGTTATAATTCATGCAGTGTTATAATGTATGCAGTGTTATAATGTACAGTGTTATAATTCATGCAGTGTTATAATGTATGCAGTGATATAACGTATACAGTGTTATAAGGTATACAGTGTTATAATGTATGCAGTGTTATAATGTATACAGTGTTATAATGTATACAGTGATATAATGTCTGCAGTGTTATAATGTATACAGTGATATAACGTATACAGTGTTGTAATGTATGCAGTGATATATAACGTATACAGTGTTATAAGGTATACAGTGTTATAATGTATGCAGTGTTATAATGTATACAGTGATATAATGTCTGCAGTGTTATAATGTATACAGTGATATAACGTATACAGTGTTATAAGGTATACAGTGTTATAATGTATGCAGTGTTATAATGTATGCAGTGATATAACGTATACAGTGTTATAATGTATGCAGTGATATAACGTATACAGTGTTATAAGGTATACAGTGTTATAATGTATGCAGTGATATAACGTATACAGTGTTATAATGTATACAGTGTTATAATGTATACAGTGATATAACGTATACAGTGTTATAAGGTATACAGTGTTATAATGTATGCAGTGATATAACGTATACAGTGTTATAATGTATACAGTGTTATAATTCATGCATTGTTAGAATGTATGCAGTGTTAAAATGTATGCAGTGTTATAATGAATACAGTGTTATAATGTATACAGTGTTATAATGAATACTGTGTTATAATTCATGCAGTGTTATAATTCATGCAGTGTTATAATGAATGCAGTGTTATAATGTATGCAGTGTACAATTCACGCAGTGTTATAATTCATGCAGTGTTATGTATACAGTGTTAGGTGTGGAGCGTTCTAATGTATGCAGTGTTATAATGTATACAGTGATATAACGTATACAGTGTTATAATTCATGCAGTGTTATAATGTATACATTGTTATAATTCATGCAGTGTTATGTATACAGTGTTATGTGTGGAGCGTTCTAATGTATGCAGTGTTATAATGTATGCAGTGATATAACGTATACAGTGTTATAATGTATGCAGTGATATAACGTATACAGTGTTATAATGAATGCAGTGTTATAATTCATGCAGTGTTATAATGTATACAGTGTTAAAATGTACAGTGTTATAATTCATGCAGTGTTATAATGTATGCAGTGTTATAATGTATGCAGTGATATAACGTATACAGTGTTATAATGTCTGCAGTGATATAACGTATACAGTGTTATAAGGTATACAGTGTTATAATTCATGCAGTGTTATAATGTATACAGTGTTATAATGTATACAGTGATATAATGTCTGCAGTTTTATAATGTATGCAGTGATATAACGTATACAGTGTTATAATGTATGCAGTGACATAACGTATACAGTGTTATAAGGTATACAGTGTTATAATGTATGCAGTGTTATAATGTATGCAGTGATATAACGTATACAGTGTTATAATGAATGCAGTGTTATAATTCATGCAGTGTTATAATGTATACAGTGTTAAAATGTACAGTGTTATAATTCATGCAGTGTTATAATGTATGCAGTGATATAACGTATACAGTGTTATAATGTCTGCAGTGATATAACGTATACAGTGTTATAAGGTATACAGTGTTATAATGTATGCAGTGTTATAATGTATACAGTGTTATAATGTATACAGTGATATAATGTCTGCAGTGTTATAATGTATACAGTGATATAACGTATACAGTGTTATAATGTATGCAGTGATATAACGTATACAGTGTTATAAGGTATACAGTGTTATAATGTATGCAGTGTTATAATGTATACAGTGTTATAATGTATACAGTGATATAATGTGTGCAGTGTTATAATGTATACAGTGATATAACGTATACAGTGTTATGTATGCAGTGATATAACGTATACAGTGTTATAAGGTATACAGTGTTATAATGTATGCAGTGTTATAATGTATGCAGTGATATAACGTATACAGTGTTATAAGGTATACAGTGTTATAATGTATGCAGTGATATAACGTATACAGTGTTATAATGTATGCAGTGTTATAATGTATACAGTGTTATAATGTATACAGTGATATAACGTATACAGTGTTATAATGTCTGCAGTGATATAACGTATACAGTGTTATAAGGTATACAGTGTTATAATGTATGCAGTGTTATAATGTATACAGTGTTATAATGTATACAGTGATATAATGTCTGCAGTGTTATAATGTATACAGTCAGTAGTGTATTTAGGTTTTGTGCTGCCCTAGTCCTGACTAAACTCGTGCACCCCCTAATTTAAATTTGACACACCCCTTCCTGTCAAGGGCACACCTCTTCCTGGTTAATCCCCACCCTTCCTCTTTAAGCTCCACCTTTTCCTCTTAGAGCTCCGCCTTTTCCTCTCTTTATATTAAAAGTGGATACCAAGTGCCTACTTGTATATTTTGTATACCATTTCAAATGTATCTATTGAGATAAAGAAAATTATGAAATGTTTAAATTCAAGCATTTTTACAAAGAACAGCCACGCATGTCAAGTATACTGGATCCCAGCCGCTCTAATTGGTTGAACAATAAAATCCACAGAAACGTGCACTGCATACAGTATGAGCATATCACAGAGCTGCACAGCAATAAAACCCACAGAAATGGGCACTGTGTATGAGCATATCAGAGCTGCACAGCAATAAAACCCACAGAAATGTGCAGTGTGTATGAGCATATCACAGAACTGCACAGCAATAAAACTCACAGTAATGTGCAGTGTTGTTTGAGCGTATCCCAGAGCTCCAGGGCAATAAAACTCCCAGTAATATGCAGTGTGTATCACAGAATCCACAGCAATAAAACTCCCAGCAATGCAATGTGCGGTGTGTATGAGTGCATCAGAATTCACAGCAATAAAACTCACAGCAATGCAATGTGTGGTATGTGTCAGCGTATCAGAATCTACAGCAATAAAACTCCCAGCAATGCAATGTGCGGTGTGTATGAGTGCATCAGAATCCACTGCAGTAAAACTCCCAGCAAACCGAGTGTATATGAGCACACAGCAATTATGCTGTGGAGCCATCTTGTCAGCGGTGGGGTGACACTGCCAGAGGGTGCACTGTAGCTTTGATTCCCTTCCGGTGGGTGTTCAGTCCAGAATAGAGTCTGTGTTAACGAAAGGGCGGGCAGCTGCGCGCGTGCGTTTCACGTGGTTCAGCCAGTCATGTGGTACTGAGACTCAGAGAAATGGCAGTGAAATGCCCTGATGTTCGGTGGTTTCAATCAGCAGGTTTATTCAGGCGAACCCCATAGGTTTCAATGTTAAAAATATTCCCGTTTTTATGCAATATCTAATAAATCATTTATTATTTTAATCTGCAGTAAAAAGTCTTTACTTATTGAATTTTTTTAGTACCTTTTAGTCATTTTTCAGATTTTTTTGGCAAAATTCCCCCCCCTTTTTTTAATAGCAGTTTTTCTTTTTTCTGTAACAGAACTTTTTATTATCAACCATAGGATCTTATATGTAAATTCCAGACATTTTCGTTCAGTAGTTCTTTTTGAAAACAGCAGGCCACGGGTTTGCGGTGGCAGCATTAAGCGAATGACTCCATGCACTTTGGGGACCCTGTGGTGATGGTGAATTCACTGCAGGTGGGGAAATTTTATTCTCCTAAGTGCAGGGAACTACAGAACACCAAAACATTGGCGTCATTTCGGTGCTCAGTGAGTAACCCATGTAGTGGTGAGGTTTTTTGCTGCCCCCTGGAAAGTGAAATTGAAAGTGTAAATTAGTGAAATCTCAATGTATCCTCCCTGGTAAAATACTTTGCAAAAGTAAAAAAAAAAAAAAAATTTTTTTTTTTTTTTTTTTAGGGGTGGGGCCACCCAGTGCGGGCCGCCGCCCCCTGGAAAGTGCCGCCCTAGGCCTGGGCCTAGTCGGCCTAGGCCAAAATACACCAGTGTATACAGTGATATAACGTATACAGTGTTATAATGTATGCAGTGATATAACGTATACAGTGTTATAAGGTATACAGTGTTATAATGTATACAGTGTTATAATGTATACAGTGATATAATGTGTGCAGTGTTATAATGTATACAGTGATATAACGTATACAGTGTTATGTATGCAGTGATATAACGTATACAGTGTTATAAGGTATACAGTGTTATAATGTATGCAGTGTTATAATGTATGCAGTGATATAACGTATACAGTGTTATAAGGTATACAGTGTTATAATGTATGCAGTGATATAACGTATACAGTGTTATAATGTATGCAGTGTTATAATGTATACAGTGTTATAATGTATACAGTGATATAACGTATACAGTGTTATAAGGTATACAGTGTTATAATGTATGCAGTGATATAACGTATACAGTGTTATAATGTATGCAGTGTTATAATGTATACAGTGTTATAATGTATACAGTGATATAACGTATACAGTGTTATAAGGTATACAGTGTTATAATGTATGCAGTGATATAACGTATACAGTGTTATAATGTATACAGTGTTATAATTCATGCATTGTTAGAATGTATGCAGTGTTAAAATGTATGCAGTGTTAAAATGTATGCAGTGTTATAATGAATACAGTGTTATAATGTATACAGTGTTATAATGAATACTGTGTTATAATTCATACAGTGTTATAATTCATGCAGTGTTATAATGAATGCAGTGTTATAATGTATGCAGTGTACAATTCATGCAGTGTTATAATTCATGCAGTGTTATGTATACAGTGTTAGGTGTGGAGCGTTCTAATGTATGCAGTGTTATAATGTATACAGTGTTATAAGGTATACAGTGTTATAATGTATGCAGTGTTATAATGTATGCAGTGATATAACGTATACAGTGTTATAAGGTATACAGTGTTATAATGTATGCAGTGTTATAATGTATGCAGTGATATAACGTATACAGTGTTATAATGAATGCAGTGTTATAATTCATGCAGTGTTATAATGTATACAGTGTTAAAATGTACAGTGTTATAATTCATGCAGTGTTATAATGTATGCAGTGTTATAATGTATGCAGTGATATAACGTATACAGTGTTATAATGTCTGCAGTGATATAACGTATACAGTGTTATAAGGTATACAGTGTTATAATTCATGCAGTGTTATAATGTATACAGTGTTATAATGTATACAGTGATATAATGTCTGCAGTTTTATAATGTATGCAGTGATATAACGTATACAGTGTTATAAGGTATACAGTGTTATAAGGTATACAGTGTTATAATGTATGCAGTGTTATAATGTATGCAGTGATATAACGTATACAGTGTTATAATGAATGCAGTGTTATAATTCATGCAGTGTTATAATGTATACAGTGTTAAAATGTACAGTGTTATAATTCATGCAGTGTTATAATGTATGCAGTGATATAACGTATACAGTGTTATAATGTCTGCAGTGATATAACGTATACAGTGTTATAAGGTATACAGTGTTATAATGTATGCAGTGTTATAATGTATAGTGTTATAATGTATACAGTGATATAACGTATACAGTGTTATAATGTATGCAGTGATATAACGTATACAGTGTTATAAGGTATACAGTATTATAATGTATGCAGTGTTATAATGTATACAGTGTTATAATGTATACAGTGATATAATGTCTGCAGTGTTATAATGTATACAGTGATATAACGTATACAGTGTTATGTATGCAGTGATATAACGTATACAGTGTTATAAGGTATACAGTGTTATAATGTATGCAGTGTTATAATGTATGCAGTGATATAACGTATACAGTGTTATAATGTATGCAGTGATATAACGTATACAGTGTTATAAGGTATACAGTGTTATAACGTATACAGTGTTATAAGGTATACAGTGTTATAATGTATGCAGTGATATAACGTATACAGTGTTATAATGTATGCAGTGTTATAATGTATACAGTGTTATAATGTATACAGTGATATAACGTATACAGTGTTATAAGGTATACAGTGTTATAATGTATACAGTGATATAATGTATACAGTGTTATAATTCATGCATTGTTAGAATGTATACAGTGTTATAATGTATGCAGTGTTATAATGTATACAGTGATATAATGTATACAGTGTTATAATGTATGCAGTGATATAACGTATACAGTGTTATAATGTATACAGTGATATAATTCATGCATTGTTAGACTGTATGCAGCAGCGGCGTAGCGTGGGTTGTCAGTGCCCGGGGCAAAGCAAGAATTGTGTGCCCCCCACTCACCAACCTGTGGACACGGTAACAGACCCTGATTCCCTTCTACCAGTAGAGTATTGGCCCCCTTACCCCACAAGCAGATGTATTGTATATTAACAAAATACTGATATAATAAAAAAAATTAAACACACATGCCCCCCCACACTACCCCACTGCTACCAGTCACCCTGTCCCAGTATACCCTAGCATAGTTCCACTCTCACACTATACCCAGTCACTCTCTCCCAGTACCCCAGTCACCCTCTCTTCTCTCAGTACCCCAACTTTCTCCCAGTACCCCCAGTCACTCTCTCCCAGTACCCCAGTCACTCTTTCTCTCTCTAAGTACCCCCACTTTCTCCCAGTACCCCCAGTCAATCTCTCTCTATGCAAGTACCCCCAGTACCCCTCACTGTGTGTTGGTTACGCTGCTCTGGTGTCAGTGTCACCTACCTGCGTGGAGTTGCTGGTGGCCTGGGGGGGGAGCTGTCCAGGGAGCTTAGTGGAGACTGGATTTTAAATGTGCTGCAGGGCAGGCACATCCATCCCTCCTTCCTGTTCCGCAGCTGCGGGACAGCCAGCGGTGGGGGGGGGGGCTGGCACAGGGCTTCAAGGGGGGCTGACAAGCGTGGTACAGGGTATTCTGTTGGATAATGCTGCGCTGCTTCACGTGACTCATGTCAGCGTTAAGGAGTCATGACAGGACCACAATTTTCTGTCCTGGTCCTCCCTTCTGGATGCTGAGTATTAAGTCACCACTGGCGTCACAAAACTGGCGGCTGCCCATGCAAGGGCCTCTCACGGACACCAGTGTCCGTGAGCAGACACCTTGCCGATCCCTGCTGGAAAATATTAGTGGTTCAAACTTCTTTTGAAATTTTGCGCCCTAAGAAAATTGTGCCCGGGGCTACTGCCCCCGAGGCCCCCCACGCTACGCCACTGGTATGCAGTGTTATAATTCATGCAGTGTTAAAATGTATGCAGTGTTATAATGTAGTGTTATAATGAATACTGTGTTATAATTCATACAGTGTTATAATTCATGCAGTGTTATAATGAATGCAGTGTTATAATGTATGCAGTGTACAATTCATGCAGTGTTATAATTCATGCAGTGTTATGTATACAGTGTTAGGTGTGGAGCGTTCTAATGTATGCAGTGTTATAATGTATGCAGTGTTATAATGTATACAGTGTTATAATGTATACAGTGTTATAATTCATGCAGTGTTATAATGTATACATTGTTATAATTCATGCAGTGTTATGTATACAGTGTTATGTGTGGAGCGTTCTAATGTATGCAGTATTATAATGTATGCAGTGATATAATGTATACAGTGTTATAATGTATGCAGTGATATAACGTATACAGTGTTATAAGGTATACAGTGTTATAATGTATGCAGTGTTATAATGTATACAGTGTTATAATTCATGCAGTGTTATAATGTATACATTGTTATAATTAATGCAGTGTTATGTATACAGTGTTATGTGTGGAGCGTTCTAATGTATGCAGTATTATAATGTATGCAGTGATATAATGTATACAGTGTTATAATGTATGCAGTGATATAACGTATACAGTGTTATAAGGTATACAGTGTTATAATGTATGCAGTGTTATAATGTATGCAGTGATATAACGTATACAGTGTTATAATGAATGCAGTGTTATAATTCATGCAGTGTTATAATGTATACAGTGTTAAAATGTACAGTGTTATAATTCATGCAGTGTTACAATGAATGCATTGTTATAATGTATGCAGTGTTATGTGTACAGTGTTATATTGTATACAGTGTTATAATTCATGCAGTGTTCTAATGTATGCAGTGTTATGAATGTAGTGTTATAATGTATACAGTGTTATAATGAATGTAGTTATAATGTATGCAGTGTTAGAATGTATGCAGTGTTATGAATGCATTGTTATAATGTATACTGTTATAATTCATGCAGTGTTATAATGTATGCAGTGTTATGTGTACAGTGTTATATTGTATACAGTGTTATATTGTATACAGTGTTATAATTCATGCAGTGTTCTAATGTATGCAGTGTTATGAAAGATATCCCCCGGACCAATTAGGGAGGGGGGGACATGACAGCGGGCATGGTCCGGACAGTAAGAGATGATTGGCAGAAGACTGGTTTATGGCAACATTGTTGCAGCAGGGCATACTTAAGGCCGTGAAGGGGAGGGCCCTGTCTCTTGGCGCCTGGATGCCGGCTGAAGGAGAAGTTCTGATGGATTCAAACGTGGAAAATTTATTGAGCCAATTGCGTGCTCACGCGGAGGCGCAGGGCATCTCTGTACAGGATTTATTGCAGTCGGGTAATGGCGACAGCAGGGGATCTTCTCCAGCGGAGGATCGGCGTCCATGGCGCAGGGAGAGAGCTTCCAGACCGCCAAGCAGACTACATCAAAGTCCAGTGCGAGGAAGAGGAGAGGCTGCCAGACTGGCGCGGGAGGTGCAGCTGCTGAGGCCAGTGGACGAGAGCCGGGGTGAGTTACCTGCTGACGCAGCAATGGCGGCACAAAATGGACGGCGGAGCAGTCGTTCGAGGAGCCCTCGTGGTCACCTTTCTCTTCCGGCTGGGGAGGAAGTGACGCGTGGTAGGGCTATGACGCGGGCGACTGACTCCGCCATGTTGCTGCGTCAGGCAGAGCGACAGGGGTCAAAGGGCACTATATCCCGCCCACAAAATGGCCGCTCCCAGAGAAAAACGCCGGCAACGCGTAAAAAGAAGGCTGCTAAAGCGCTCGAAGTGCCTGCCATGCGGGAAGAGCAACCGGGAACCAGCGGTTTATATCCGGTGGTGCGGCCTGCTCTCGCAGGGCCAGTGAGGGGGTCTGAAGTTTTCCGGTCGGCTGCTGTGTCTCCCAGGCATCTTGTGCGTTCGACGCCCACAGCTGACATGCCTATATTATCGCCAGAGAGAAACGCTAGCAGGTTGGAGAGAGCAGCGCGGGAGAACCCTTTCTGGAACCTGGCAGCAGCGGTCAGACGGGCGTCTGGACTTTTCGGGGTCGAGAAACGCCGCGAGGGCAACAAGCAGCGCAGGAATGGCGGCTGCGGAACCTACGCCTGTACAAACGGCACCATCACGGATTCTGGCAGCACGTGAGTTGGACCTGCGGGATGCTCGAGTGGGTACAGGCGCAGGCGAGGCAGGCGGTCCTTTAACACCCGGCGTTATTGATACCCTGGTAGCAGTGCTGCGCAGGTTGCAGGACGGAACCGGCTCAGCTGTCGGGTTCCCAGGTGCCGGGCGAGCTGACGCGGTACCGGGGAGGTGTGCGCAGGGTGCGGCAGCTACAGCTGACGTAGTGCCGTCGGTCGCGTCGACGGGGGTGCAGGTAGTGCCAACACCCCCGCCTGGGGTGGCAAGCTCACAAGGCAGCAGCTCGGCTCAGTTGGGGACTGTCGGTGCTGCTGCGGCAGTCGCGGCGCAGGCCTCTGCGTTTTCCACAGGTGCAGCTACGGTGGGGGCGCAGGGTTCTTTTGTGTCTGCGCCTTGCGACCTGTCGCCATTAGGGATGCATGTGTCGCTGGAGGTGAAAGAGCGGATTTGGAAAGGGGAATATATTGACGTTTTGTCGTTGGATCCGCACGACAAAGAAACCGTGGATAAGCCTAAAAAGCAAAATATCGCGGAGACTGAAAAAGAAAAAGAGAAACAAAAGGCTCTGCCGCCAACGTGGAGAACGTGCAGGGGTTTTTGTCTTTTAGCGCAATTATGTGCGAAAAATATCCGGAGCGGGGGGTTTCCCTATTTGCTTACCTCGATTTAATCTGGGGGGCCTATAAAATTTATGGGGGTCTGTCATGGTTTAAATACGACCAGCAGTTTAGGCAGAAGATGGCGGTCCGTCCGGGTCTGTCCTTCGCAGTGCAGGATGCGAACCTCTGGCTGCTCCTGATGACACCAAACAGACCTGTGGTGCCGCTCTTTCCAGGACCCGCAGCCTTTATGCCCCAAGGACCGGCTGCGGTGGGTAGACGGGGGTACTGCTGGTTGTTTAACGAATCCTCCTGCAGGTGGGGGTCCTCTTGTCGTTTTCGCCACGAGTGCTCGTCCTGTGGTGGGATGCACCCCGCATTTCGTTGTTTCAAGCGTAGCAAAGGGGGACAGTCTCAGGCTGCCGGTTGGGACGAGCCCGGTGGCAGGGGTTTCACCGGTGCGCATGGTCGCGATGCTGCCCTGGCTCGGGCGCTACCCCAATAAGAAAGCCGCCTCATTGTTGTTGGAGGGATTCTTTTTTGGTTTTTCGATTCCGTATACACCATTACATTCCCCACAATTGTCAAAAAGTTTAGTGTCTGCCACACGCAGAGAGGACACGGTTGCGGAAAAATTGGCGAAGGAGGTGCAACTGGGCCGGATGGAGGGCCCTTTCCCTTCTCTGCCATTTCCAAACCTTCGAGTCTCTCCGCTCGGGCTGGTGCCAAAAAAGGAGACAGGCAAATTTCGCCTGATCCACCATTTGTCTTACCCTAAGGGCGCATCGGTTAATGATGGAATTGGTAGGGAAGAATGCAGGGTCCGGTACGTGTCATTCGACGAGGCTCTGCAGGTGATTCGGGAGGCTGGAGAAGGGGCATGGCTGGCTAAAGCGGACATTGAATCGGCATTCCGGCTTCTCCCAATACACCCAGAATGTTACCACCTCCTCGGCTGCGAATTTCGGGGCGGCTATTATTACGATAAATGCTTACCGATGGGGTGCTCCATCTCGTGTCACTTCTTTGAGATTTTTTCCTCCTTTTGGACTGGGTGGTGCGGCAGCATTCCGGGATTCCATCTGTCGTGCATTACCTAGATGATTTTTTATTCGTTGGTCCAGCTGGCTCTTCCGATTGTGAGGATCTCCTGAGAGGGTTCAGAGAAGTGACACGAGATTTTGGAGTTCCATTGGCGCCAGGTAAGGTTGAGGGTCCTTGCCGATGTTTATCTTTCCTGGGCATCGAAATCGATTCGGTTGCGAAAGTCTTTCGGTTGCCCCAAGAAAAGCTAGACGGGTTGCAATTGCTGGTGGTGCGCGCGCTGGGTGCTTCCAAGATGCGCCTGGTGGACTTGCAGTCCCTGTTGGGGCACCTAACCTTTGCCTGCAGGGTCTTGCCGATGGGGAGGGCGTTCTGTCGGCGCCTCTCTTTGTCCACGGCGGGGATCCGGGCGGCTCACCACTTTGTCAGGATCACTAAGTCTCACAGAAGTGACTTGATGGTGTGGAGGACTTTTTTGGAGTCGTACAATGGATGCACCTATTGGCAAGAGTCGGAGCTGGACAGCCCGGCACTCGAGTTGTTCACTGATGCGGCTGGTTCGGTGGGCTTTGGTGCTTATTTTCAGGGGAGCTGGTGCGCGGAGCGATGGCCTGACAGTTGGATGGGTTCGGAGTTAGTCACTAATCTGACATTCCTGGAGCTGTTCCCGATTGTGGTGGCATTGGAGCTTTGGGGGGAGCGGTTGGCGAACAGGAGGGTGGTGCTATGGACTGACAACATGAGCGTAGTTCATGTGGTGAACCGCTCGTCGTCTAGTTCTCCACCGGTCCTGGCATTATTGCGTCATTTAGTGCTGCGTTGCCTGGAACACAATGTGTGGGTGAGGGCGAAGCACGTGCCTGGCGTCGATAATGTTATCGCTGACGCTCTCTCCCGGTTCCAGTGGAACCTTTTCTCGCAGGTGGCTCCGGCGGCGGATCCGACCGGCACGCCTTGTCCAGCCTGGCTGTGGACCATCGCCTCGCCGGACTGTTGAGATGCTTGGACAGCTCGTTGGCGGTTGGAACGTGGTCGGCTTATTTCCAGGTTTGGGAGGCATGGAGGCTGCTGGCTATGGAGGAGGGTGGTGACTCTCACGGGGCCAGAATTAGGGTGACATGGCTCTTGTTTGGCAGGGCTCTGCGAGACGGTAAGTCAGGAGCCTGGGCGGCCAGAGTGTTAGCTGCGCTCTCATGTCTTTCGAAGTTGGTAGGATGGCAGGATATTGGTAAGGACGCACTTCTCCGGCAGGTGGTGCAGGGTTGGCAGCGGAACCGTGTTCCCGATACACGACGGCCGGTGTCGGAGCAGTTGCTCCACAGGATTCTTGGTTTGTTGCCTTCGGTTTGTAGCGACGAGTTTGAGACAGCGCTTTTCGGAGTGGCGTTTACATTTTGTTTTTTCGGGGCATTGCGCATCGGGGAGTTAGTATCTAGGAGTAAGTACTCGTGGTCGGGTTTGCATCGCGATGATGTATCGGTTCGGGACCATTCTATCCTCTTGTGGCTGCGAAGGTCAAAAACCGATCAGGCAGGGAGAGGGGCAGCAGTGTCATTGTTGGCCTCTGGGGATTTTGGCTGTCCGGTGGCGCTGGCTGTTGCTGCACAGTTCAGGAGTGCCGCTCACACGGTTTCAGTTCACATCTGTTTTTCGCCGGTGCATTGCAGCAGCGGGGCTGGATCCCAGACAATTTGCGGCGCATTCCTTTAGGATAGGAGCGCCGGCGGCGGGGGCTGGCGCCTCGGTGGCAGCGCTGCAGCGGCTGGGCAGATGGTGCTCCTCGAGTTTTCGCGCTTATGTTTGTCCCCATCTTCTGTGATTGCAGGTCAGTCGGCGAGGGCCGTGTGGATCGTGGGCCACTCATACGTTTATTGGGCGGAGAAGAGAGCGGAGCAGCGTCCCATTGGCCGCAATTTGGGTATTCCTCCAGAGGTGGCGCGGATTCGATGGCAGGGAATTAGGGGAATGCGGTGGGCCGACTTATTTCGTGAGTGTTGTGTATTGTCTAAGCAGGTTCCGCACAACATAGTGTTGGTTGTCCATTTAGGGGGCAATGACATGGGGAAGATCAGGTCTCTGGATTTGCTTCACGCTATGAAGCAAGACCTCGCGCGATGCTTTGCTCTTTTTCCGGGGGTGTCCCTCGTGTGGTCGGAAATAGTGGCGAGACCCGATTGGAATTCCTTTGCGCGGCCTGGAGCGTTGCTTAAAGCCAAGCGGAAGATCAACCGAGAAGTGTCACGGTTTGTCACCAGTTTGGGGGGCTTTTCAGTTCGGCACCCTGAATTGGAGGGGGATAACTCGGGGCTGATGAGACCGGACGGGGTACACTTGTCTGATATTGGCTTAGATATCTGGTTAGCAGAGGTGAGTAGTGGCGTTGAGTTGGCGCTGGCTGCGGGGGGAGCGCAGGGGCAGCAGTCGGTGGGGGGCTGCCCTCTGCGTTGGCGTGAATCCTGGCCAGCGGAGGAATAATATATAAGCCGCCTATCGATGAGGCACTGGGGAGACGAGTCCTGCAGGGTTGGGGCCTCTGCAGGATGACGAGCTCTTGTTTGGGTAAGTGGTAACTGCCTTCCGCGTTATGCGGTTGGGTCAGAAGTAACGGTTTAATAAATTGGTTTGTTATTTAATAAAGCTGTGGCCTATACCTTTCCAACGGAAAAACTGTGTGGTGTCAATTATTTGTATGGGGAAAGGTATGGGATAAGGGGGAGGTACCATGCCTAAGCGGTCATGCAGTGTTATAATGTATACAGTGTTATAATGAATGTAGTTATAATGTATGCAGTGTTATGAATGCATTGTTATAATGTATACTGTGTTATAATTCATGCAGTGTTATGAATGAATACTGTGTTATAATGTATACAGTGTTCTAATTCATGCAGTGTTATAATGAATGTAGTTATAATGTATACAGTGTTATAATGTATGCAGTGTTGTGCATGCTGTGTGTTATAATTCATAATGTATACAGTGTTATAATTTGTGCAGTGTTATGTTGTGTGTTATAATTCATAATGTACAGTGTTATGATTTGTGCAGTGTTATCATTTGTGCAGTGTTGTGTATGCTGTGTGTTATAATTTGTGCAGTGTTATAATGTATGCTGTGTGTTATAATTCATAATGTATACAGTGTTATGATTTGTGCAGTGTTATGTATGCTGTGTGTTATAATGTATACAGTGTTATAATTTGTGCAGTGTTATAATGTATGCTGTGTGTTATAATGTATACAGTGTTATAATGTATGCTGTGTGTTATAATGTATACAGTGTTATAATTTGTGCAGTGTTATAATGTATGCTGTGTGTTATAATTCATTATGTATACAGTGTTATGATTTGTGCAGTGTTATGCATGCTGTGTGTTATTTGTGCAGTGTTATAATTTGTGCAGTGTTATGTATGCTGTGTGTTATAATGTATACAGTGTTATAATTTGTGCAGTGTTATAATGTATGCTGTGTGTTATAATTCATAATGTATACAGTGTTATAATTTGTGCAGTGTTGTGTATGCTGTGTGTTATAATTTGTGCAGTGTTGTGTATGCTGTGTTATAATTTGTGCAGTGTTATAATTTGTGCAGTGTTATGCATGCTGTGTGTTATAATTTGTGCAGTGTTGTGTATGCTGTGTGTTATAATTTGTGCAGTGTTGTTTATGCTGTGTGTTATAATTTGTGCAGTGTTGTGTATGCTGTGTGTTATAATTTGTGCAGTGTTATAATTTGTGCAGTGTTGTGTATGCTGTGTTATAATTTGTGCAGTGTTGTTTATGCTGTGTGTTATAATTTGTGCAGTGTTGTGTATGCTGTGTGTTATAATTTGTGCAGTGTTATAATTTGTGCAGTGTTGTGTATGCTGTGTGTTATAATTTGTGCAGTGTTGTGTATGCTGTGTGTTATAATTTGTGCAGTGTTGTGTATGCTGTGTGTTATAATTTGTGCAGTGTTGTTTATGCTGTGTGTTATAATTTGTGCAGTGTTGTGTATGCTGTGTGTTATAATTTGTGCAGTGTTATAATTTGTGCAGTGTTGTGTATGCTGTGCTATAATTTGTGCAGTGTTGTTTATGCTGTGTGTTATAATTTGTGCAGTGTTGTGTATGCTGTGTGTTATAATTTGTGCAGTGTTATAATTTGTGCAGTGTTGTGTATGCTGTGTGTTATAATTTGTGCAGTGTTGTGTATGCTGTGTGTTATAATTTGTGCAGTGTTGTGTATGCTGTGTGTTATAATTTGTGCAGTGTTGTGTATGCTGTGTGTTATAATTTGTGCAGTGTTATAATTTGTGCAGTGTTGTGTATGCTGTGTGTTATAATTTGTGCAGTGTTATAATTTGTGCAGTGTTGTGTATGCTGTGTGTTATAATTTGTGCAGTGTTGTGTATGCTGTGTGTTATAATTTGTGCAGTGTGGTGTATGCTGTGTGTTATAATTTGTGCAGTGTTGTGTATGCTGTGTGTTATAATTTGTGCAGTGTTATAATTTGTGCAGTGTTGTGTATGCTGTGTGTTATAATGTATACAGTGTTATGATTTGTGCAGTGTTATGTATGCTGTGTGTTATAATTTGTAATGTATACAGTGTTATGATTTGTGCAGTGGGAGTCACTGGGTCCTGTATGTCTCACTTATGGTGGGAATCAGCGTTTTCAGGTGACGCGGTCATTCCTGCTCGGGCAGATACTCACCGCAGTCCATCTCGTCCTCTCCCTGTGGGCAGTCAGGATCGCCATCACAGACCTGGGAGATGTTCACACACATCCTGTTGCCGCAGATGAAGTGCCCGGGACATGGGGGGATCTTGGAAGAACCTGGAAAACAAGGCAGTGATGTTCCCGAGGGACAATGCCACCTTCACACCATGAGCTGCAACCACCAACCAGTGATGCTGCTGAGAGCCGGCGGGAAGAACCTCACAATACTTGTTGATTTTGCATTAAAGGGATATTTCTTGTAATTTCCAATTAAGAACGATTTTCCTCTGTCAAATTCATCACGATTTGTTTTACGTCAAATAATGGCCTTTAATACAATTTTCCCTGGTTACCCTGCACTTTCTGCTTTTTCCTTGCTACCCCCCCCCTCCCTCTCAGCGCTGAGCAGAAATTCTCACCCCCTCCTGTGAGCCTGGAAGCTAAGGATCACAGGGTCCGCAGTATGCTGAATAAATAGGACCATCTCCTTACACACAAAAATAACTAAACATTTTCAATTGCTGAAATGCTTATTTTACCAGGCTGGGTTTATTTTCCCCACCTTTAAAATGTTGTTGTTTATGTATTTATGTGTTGAATGTAAAGGCCTGTCAGTATCTCCTCAGTTCATTATGCTGTATAATAATTAGTATCCTTTATTTATATTGTGCCACAGAGTGTGTGTGTGTGTGTGGTAGCTATTCAGTATGATAATGCCGGGTATGTTTTACCGTTGTTGATCTGCCCATCCCCTGTGTGTGTGTTATCCCATTAGTTCTCCTGTTCCTTCCCCGGGTATGCCCTATGTGCGATATATTCTGTTCTATCACTCAGATGTTTTCCCCCTATAATGAGCTCCTGCTATTGACTGGTGGAAATCGGGCCAGAATCAGTACTTCTTCAGGATGCTGACGGCGACAGAGAGATGATTTCTGCAGAGATGCTCACCCCGAGTACAGAGCTCCATGACCTCCTGCCTCTATGCTTCACTTTCCCTCCTCCTTCATTCCATGGTTCCTCATGTGCTATTTCTCCATGTCATGGTCTGACCACTTTATGTCACCAGGTTTTCCTTCACTTATGAGATGTGAAGGCTGCCTCGTGATGAGGACATTCAGTCGCTTGTAATTGCGAGTCTCTAGCTCCTCCCCCCGGCCCTTATCCAGCTCATTGCTGGCCTGCATTACACATCACATTGTGAAGACATCACATCTTACCACAGTTGTCCATATTCTCGTCTGACACGTCTCGACAGTGAGGGATTCCATCACACAGCTGTCCGTATGCCACACACTCGCCGCTGAGCGTGCACTTAAACTGATCAATATCACAGCTGCGGTTACAATACTGCTCATCACTCCCATCCATACAATCCACTTCATTGTCACACAGCCAGCCCCGGGGCCGACACTCCCCACTGCTGCACTGGAATTCATACCGACCACATGGAGACCCTGGAACAGAGATAAGGAAATTACATTAAAAATTAAAGAGAGACCAACTGCATGAAGAGAGATTAGAGACAAGGAGAGGACTTCACAAAGGAAGGACAGCCCCACCACAAGGAGAGAGATTAGAGACAAGGAGAGGACTTCACAAAGGAAGGACAGCCCCACCACAAGGAGAGAGATTTGAGACAAGGAGAGGACTTCACAAAGGAAGGACAGCCCCACCACAAGGAGAGAGATTAGAGACAAGGAGAGGACTTCACAAAAGGAAGAACAGCCCCACCACAAGGAGAGAGAATAGAGACAAGGAGAGGACTTCACAAAAGAACAGCCCCACCACAAGGAGAGAGATTAGAGACAAGGAGAGGACTTCACAAAAGAAGAACAGCCCCACCACAAGGAGAGAGATTAGAGACAAGGAGAGGACTTCACAAAAGGAAGAACAGCCCCACCACAAGGAGAGAGAATAGAGACAAGGAGAGGACTTCACAAAAGAAGAACAGCCCCACCACAAGGAGAGAGATTAGAGACAAGGAGAGGACTTCACAAAGGAAGGACAGCCCCACCACAAGGAGAGAGATTAGAGACAAGGAGAGGACTTCATAAAGGAAGGACAGCCCCACCACAAGGAGAGAGATTAGAGACAAGGAGACAACTTCATAAAGGAAGGAAAGCCCCACCACGTGGAGATTATAGAAAGGAGACAACTATACAAAGGTAAAGACAGACTGACCACATTGAGAGAGTTTAGAGACAAGGGGACAGCGTCACAAAGGAAGGACAGACTGACCAGAGATTAGAGAAGACGCTTGAAACAAAATATAGACCCAACCTACAGTGAGATTAGAGACAAGGAGGCAATGTCTGAAACAGAAGAAAGATAAATGAACCACTTTGACAGATTAGAGACAAGTAGATGTCTTCAGAAACAAAACACAGATGGAACCTACAGAGAGAGATAAGAGACATCTTCTGAAACGAAAGACAGACCCAACCCAACACAGTCAGTAGTTGAATAGAGGTGAGGCGAGCCTGGGTTCTCACCTGCAGTGGGTAGAGCTGGTTTTGTGGAATCCGTACTGGTTAGGTTTTGTCGTGACGGCAGACTGGTCGCACAATGTGTGTCTTCATCAGATCCATCGCTACAATCAAACGTCCCATCACACAGTTTTTGGCTTCTAATACACATCCCATCAGTGCACGCCCAGTGCCCAGGGGCGCAGGTCCCCAAACCTGAAATACATGGAGGTCAGTGCACCAAACACCCAGAGATCTACTCAGTATAAAACATGAAGATCAGCGCACCAAACACCCAGAGATCTACTCAGGATAAAACATGGAGATCAGCACACCAAACACAAACACCGAGAGATCTACTCAGCATAAAACATCGAGATCAGCGCACCAAACACACACACACCCAGAGATCTACTCAGTATAAACCTGAAGATCAGCGCACCAAACACAAACACCCAGAGATCTACTCAGGATAAACCAGAGATCACCGCACCAAAACACAAACACCCAGAGATCTACTCAGCATAAAACATGGAGATCAGCGCACCAAACACAAACACCCAGAGATCTACTCCGTATAAACATGAAGATCAGCGCACCAAACACCCAGAGATCTACTCAGTATAAACCAGAGATAAGCGCACCAAACACAAACACCCAGAGATCTACTCAGTATAAAACATGAAGATCAGCGCACCAAACACAAACACCCAGAGATCTACTCAGCATAAAACATTGAGATCAGCGCACCAAACACACCCACCCAGAGATCTACTCAGGATAAAAATGAAGATCAGCGCACCAAACACAAACACCCAGAGATCTACTCAGCATAAAACATGGAGGTCAGCGCACCAAACAAACAGAGATCTACTCAGTTTAAAACATAAAGATCAGCGCACCGAACGCAAACACCCAGAGATCTACTCCGTATAAAGATGAAGATCAGCGCACCAAACACCCAGAGATCTACTCAGGATAAAACATGGAGATCAGCACACCAAACACAAACACCCAGAGATCTACTCAGTTTAAAACATAAAGATCAGCGCACCGAACGCAAACACCCAGAGATCTACTCCGTATAAAGATGAAGATCAGCGCACCAAACACCCAGAGATCTACTCAGGATAAACCAGAGATCAGCGCACCAAACACAAACACCCAGAGATCTACTCAGCATTAAACATGGAGATCAGCGCATCAAACACCCAGAGATCTACTCAGGATAAACCAGAGATCAGCGCACCAAACACAAACACCCAGAGATCTACTCAGGATAAACCAGAGATCAGCGCACCAAACACAAACACCCAGAGATCTACTCAGGATAAACCAGAGATCAGCGAACCAAACACAAACACCCAGAGATCTACTCAGGGTAAAACAGAGATCAGCGCACCATACACAAACACCCAGAGATCTACTCAGCATAAAACATCGAGATCAGCGCACCAAACACAAACACCCAGAGATCTACTCCGTATAAACATGAAGATCAGCGCACCAAACACAAACACCCAGAGATCTACTCAGGGTAAAACAGAGATCAGCGCACCATACACAAACACCCAGAGATCTACTCAGCATAAAACATCGAGATCAGCGCACCAAACGCAAACACCCAGAGATCTACTCAGGATAAAACATCGAGATCAGCGCATCAAACACAAACACCCAGAGATCTACTCCAGATAAAACATGGAGATCAGCACACCAAACACCCAGAGATCTACTCAGGATAAAACAGAGATCAGCGCATCAAACGCAAACACCCAGAGATCTACTCAGCATAAAACATTGAGATCAGCGCATCAAACGCAAACACCCAGAGATCTACTCCGTATAAACATGAAGATCAGCGCACCAAACGCAAACACCCAGAGATCTACTCAGCATAAAACATCGAGATCAGCGCATCAAACACCCAGAGATCTACTCAGGATAAACCAGAGATCAGCGCATCAAACGCAAACACCCAGAGATCTACTCAGCATAAAACATCGAGATCAGCGCATCAAACACAAACACCCAGAGATCTACTCAGCATAAAACAGAGATCAGCGCATCAAACGCAAACACCCAGAGATCTACTCAGGATAAACCAGAGATCAGCGCATCAAACGCAAACACCCAGAGATCTACTCAGCATAAAACATCGAGATCAGCGCATCAAACACAAACACCCAGAGATCTACTCAGCATAAAACAGAGATCAGCGCATCAAACACAAACACCCAGAGATCTACTCAGCATAAAACAGAGATCAGCGCATCAAACGCAAACACCCAGAGATCTACTCAGGATAAAACATGGAGATCAGCGCATCAAACACCCAGAGATCTACTCAGGGTAAAACAGAGATCAGCGCACCATACACAAACACCCAGAGATCTACTCAGCATAAAACATTGAGATCAGCGCATCAAACACCCAGAGATCTACTCAGGATAAAACATCGAGATCAGCGCACCAAACACAAACACCCAGAGATCTACTCAGGATAAAACAGAGATCAGCGCATCAAACGCAAACACCCAGAGATCTACTCAGCATAAAACATCGAGATCAGCGCATCAAACACCCAGAGATCTACTCAGGATAAACCAGAGATCAGCGCATCAAACACAAACACCCAGAGATCTACTCAGCATAAAACAGAGATCAGCGCATCAAACGCAAACACCCAGAGATCTACTCAGCATAAAACAGAGATCAGCGCATCAAACGCAAACACCCAGAGATCTACTCAGGATAAAACATGGAGATCAGCGCATCAAACACCCAGAGATCTACTCAGGATAAACCAGAGATCAGCGCACCAAACACAAACACCCAGAGATCTACTCAGGATAAACCAGAGATCAGCGCATCAAACACCCAGAGATCTACTCAGGATAAAACATGGAGATCAGCGCATCAAACACCCAGAGATCTACTCAGGATAAAACATGGAGATCAGCGCATCAAACACCCAGAGATCTACTCAGTATAAAACATGGAGATCAGCGCATCAAACACCCAGAGATCTACTCAGGATAAAACATGGAGATCAGCGCATCAAACACCCAGAGATCTACTCAGTATAAAACATGGAGATCAGCGCATCAAACACCCAGAGATCTACTCAGGATAAAACATTGAGATCAGCGCATCAAACACAAACACCCAGAGATCTACTCAGGATAAAACATGGAGATCAGCGCACCAAACAGAGATCTAACACTAAGATCATAAAACATAGATATCCAAGGTGACTGAGGAAGTCCAGCTCTATGAATTACCTGAGCAGAGAAGCTCATCTGTCCCGGAGGCGCAATCCCGCTCACCGTCACACACCTTCTCCCTCTGCACACAGACACCATCAGGACACTGAAGCTCCTCTGAGGTGCAGACACAGCCTCGTTCATCACCGAGATCCCCACAGTCATCGTGGCCATCACAACGGTGCATGTATGGCAGACATTTACCCAGGGAGCAACGGAAGTGAGAAGAACTGCATCCTGAGGAACAACCTGCGTGGAACAGCACAGAGACCTCAATATAAAGCATTAACCAAGCTCTGCAGAATGAATGTCCCACTCCTTTACCATTAGCCGGGTGTGACGTGCATCACTTTGGACTTAGGCTAGGGTCAGACGAACGCATTTTTCGTGTTGTCCATGAAAAAGTGCGTTCGAACGCATTGATGTATTTTTTCACGGAATACGCGCTAGCGGTCATACGATGCGCCTTTTCGTCCGTGATTTTCTACGGATCATCAATAAAACACTTTTTGCGTCTGGACGTTATGTTGGCCAGACATTAGCAGCGTCTGACGTCTCCTAATCACGCACACTCGCTGCTATGCGGACGCAGCGCACTCTGTACGTCAGCACTAGCGGTTTGACGTTCTCGAAAAAATGCGTTTGTTTGCCACTTGCGTTGCGCGGCCGCAGTTTCGTGAGGTCGTTCTTCGTATGCTGCCCGGCATTGGACGTAATTTGCTGCTAGCACGGCTGTGATTAAGTGCGGCTAAACGCACGTTAATACTGCGTTCGTCTGACCCTAGCCTTAGGGTGCACCGTGCATGGTCCTAAAAATATATTTTGGAGGTGCAGGCCTCATGTTCTGTATTGTTTCCCTGCCCTCTCTTGTGTTTAAGTCACCATGTGCCTGTAGTGTGCAGGGTGTTTGTGTAATCTGTGTTATGTACGAATAATGTTATGGTCTGTCTATCGTTATGGTCTTTGTGTATCTGTTGATAGGAGTGCTGGCTGAGTTATGTTAGGCTTTTCCAGCTAAGAAATGTGTGATAATCTGGTGTTCGTTGCCCCATTATCTGATTACTGTTACTATGGTTTAGAATATAATTGCTGTGTGGTCACTGTAGCCAAATTCAACTCCCGCTGTCTAGAATGTGTATCAGGTTATTCTTTACTTAGGTAACTTCTCTGTTATCTAATATAGTCAGACAGTCTGATGCTCAGGCTGTAATTACATGACACCATATTGTTTCATGTCTGGTTCACTCGAGGCTGGGAGGGGCGCCAAGGGTCTGATTTCCCATTGGTCTCGGGCCCCTCCTCGGACTGTATATATTCAATAAAAGTGTTCAGTGTGTCTGTTCCAAAGAAAACCACCAGATATATAGCCTCGTCTTATTTCTGGGGGATGCTAGCAGGCTCTTTACGTGTCCCAGTCCTTAAGCTTCGTCTGAGGACTGGAGAAAGGCATGAAAGCCTGCTGGGGTGAGCACGGGGGTCTGGCAAGGAAGCAGCATTAACAGATGTGACCCAGTCGGGTACTGAGATCTGTTACACTGGTGGCTGAGCGGTGGAATGTTCTTCTGTTTATTGGGGAACTTTTTTCATGGATGGAACAGCAGTACCAGTAGATGGGATGACCAATGGCACAACCCGAAGCGATATGGAGACTCCTGAGGAGGGGGGGGGGGTGCCAGGGTGTAATTTCCCATTGGTCTCTGGCCCCTCCTGGGACTGTATATATTTAATAAAGGTATTCAGTGTGTCTGTTCCAACAAAATCCTCCAGATATACAGCCTCGTCTTATTTCTGGGGGGTGCTAGCAGGCTCGTTACGTGTTCCGGTCCTTAAGCTTCGTCTAAGGACTGGAGAAAAGCACGTAAGCCTACTGGGGATAGCACAGGGTCCGGCAAGAAAGCAGCATTTTTTTTTTTTGTGAAAGGATTTTACCAGGAAGGATAAATTGAGATTTCTCTCGTTTTCAAGTATGTCCTGGGTGGCGAGTATGTACCGTTGGGTGTCTTGCCAAGGACACTTACTGGAGAGGTTGCTCGCTGGGATCGAGCCCATGACTCCACAGGCTCTCTCCATGCAGAGCGGTGACATTACCTCTACTCCACCCAGCCGGTACCGGCATTAACAGATAGTCAGCAATATTAGACCTTAATAATTAAGATCTGATAAAATAGTGCCTCCAGCCTTATGGCGCGCTAATATCTCAATTATATATGATGATTCAATTAGTGTAATGTATTCAGAAATCTGAGTTCTTTAGACTCTATCTGGATATTTGGACGGATCCGTGAATGGACTGTATGGAGTTTTTGGACTTCCTATTTCCTTGAATGTCTGGAGTTTCCCCTTTTTATAGTTATCTCCCTCCCAGTTAGGCTCTTGCCCACCTAAATCTAATCCTCAGTATGTGTCCTCATCGGATTGGCAGAGATATATTGATTAATTCCAGGTATCGGTCCAGGTGTTATACTACCTGGCCAGTAGATGGCACGCTCAGACCAAGAGTCACTGTTGTGGGGGTCTTCTAAAAATGTTAAGTGGTGAGTAAGAGTTAATGGGTGTAGGGAAGGTCTGTTAGACCTAGAAGCTTTATTTACATGGGTTGGCACTGTCTTCCCCCAAATTATAATATAGCAGTCCTAAAATGAATATCCTGTTTTAGCTATTGGTCGCTGACATTTAATTAACAAATATACTGTTAGTGTTTAGTCACAAGTGTCAATAAATCATTCCTTAAACTTTGGTTCACCACATGCATAGGATTCTACCCATTATTTGATAAAACCTTTTCAAACTCATAATGCTTCTTGTATCATGTCATTAGGTACTTGGTATTTTCAAAACACAATTTTCACACATCTTTATATCACACGTATTCCAATTATAATACATTAAAGATCCCGTCCTTTTGTCAGGGTCCATCAGACCTTGATGATAGTTTCAAAGTATTGCATAGTTTCTCTTTGTGACGGAAGCCTCCGCCACCTTTTCAGTGATTTGTGTTCCAGGTGTCTGGGACTGGCTGGCGCGGGCACTCACAGCATTGCCCGCACTACTTATAGACTGTGTGCCCCTTGGAGAAGAGCGGATGCCAGCCTCGTGCCTGCAGACTATGGGTAATTATGACAGAGAATGTGTCATAGGGCATATGAGCATTGCCATACTGTTTGTAATTTAGTTTAAAGCTTATTCCTGTGTTGAACCAGTATAATGTAATTAGGTTTGTGTAATCTGGATTATGCAGGAATACTGCCTCACTATCTGTGTGTGTGTGTGTAACTGTTATCTGTTTACATTTGAATAGGTTGTAATCTAATATTACTTAATACAATACTTAATAAGTAGTGTTTACTGTAACTGTCTAATGGAATTAGAATTCTCATTCCAAGAAAGTCAATGTTTGTGTAATTATGTTTCAGTATAATTAGGTCCCACTAGAAGATGTTGTGATTTTGTGAATGTAAATGACCCCTGTTTGTCCATATAAATATCTGTGCTTGTCCTCTGATTAAAGCAGTTCTATTCTGACCAAGCTTGAAGTCACGGATCATGATTTGGGGTAGCAGCTACCTTCTGCCCACTGTGCCAACAAAAGGCTCCAGGACTACAGCTTCGGCTTATTTCTGGGGATGCTAGCCAGGCTCTCTACATGCACACCTGTCTTTAAGCTGCGGCTAAGGAACGGGAGAAAGACACGGGAGACACGAGGAGAACCCGGGTGTCCAGCGTGGAAGCGGCCTTTGACAGATATGAACCTGTCGGGGTACAGAGATCTGTTACACTTTTCTTTTATTGGATTATAAAATTATGAGATTCTGGTTCTATGAAAATGCTTTTTTCTCGAAAGGCTTCTTTTTCATGTAGTTGAAATCCCTCGTAAACCGAGTTCTTTGTTTTTTGACTTGTCAATAGATGAGGTTTTTCTGGCCCTTACAATGGTGAGATATTTGAAAAGCAAGCAGTGATTTGCTGAGTTTCTGTGTCTGCGGAGATAAGAAAGTCTCCTTGGTGAATATTTAATTCATCTTATTTAAGTCCATATTGTTTTCTGGGTGACCCCCTACTTTGAATTGGTTGCTTTGTGGCTCTGAAACTCATTTACAGGACTGCGCCTGGAAGATAAGGGAGGGTTTTTTAGGGTGTCGTGTGTGTGGTCGAGTAGGTGATCGGGTCGAAGTTTCACTGACCTGACTCGTCAGAATGATCCGCAAAGCCGCAGTCCAGGTCTCCGTCGCACACGTGCGGCAGTGGGATGCAGCGGCCATTGGAGCAGCGGAACTCATTGACCCCGCATGCTGGCGCAGTGCAGCCCCACTCATCCGAGTGATCCACACAGTCGGCTCGACCGTCACAGTGGTGGCCAAGGAGGATGCACTGTCCATTGGCACATCGGTGCTCATGCGGGGCACAGGCCAAGGAGCAGATCTCATCTGATCCATCTCCACAGTCGTCCTCATTGTCACAGACCCAGGCACGGGGGACACAACGCTCACTCAGGGAGCAGCGAAACTCGTCCTCCTCACACGGAGAGGGAACTGAGCAGACCTGCTCCGGACATTGCCACCCGCCTGGCGCACAGGTGCTGAGGATGAAAACAACAGGAGAATGGGCAGACAGCCACGAGAAACAACAACAGGAGAATAGGCAGACAGGCACAAGAACCAACAACAGGAGAATTGGCAGACAGCCACGAGAACCAACAACAGGAGAATGGGCAGACACCCACAAGCAACAACACACAATACCAGGAGAATGGGCACACAGCCACGAGAACCAACAGAAGAATTGGCAGACAGCCACGAGATACAACAGGAGAATGGGCAGGCACCCACAAGCAACAACAACAACAGGAGAATGGGCAGACAGCCACAAGCAACAACACACAATACCAGGAGAATGGGCAGACAGCCACGAGAACCAACAACAGGAGAATAGGCAGACAGCCACAAGCAATAATACACAACAACAACAAGGGGCAGACAGCCACAAGCAATAATACACAACAACAACAGTGGGCAGCCATGAGAAACAACACACAATAACAGAAGAATGGACAGACAGCCACGAGAAACAACAACGGGCAGACTGCCCATTCTCCTGTTGTTTCTTGTGGCTGACAGCCACAAGCAACAACACACAATACCAGGAGAATGGGCAGACAGCCACAAGCAACAACAACAGGAGAATGGGCAGACAGCCACGAGAAACAACAACAGGAAAATGGGCAGACAGCCACGAGAAACAACAACAACAGGAGAATGGGCAGACAGCCACGAGAAACAACAACAACAGGAGAATGGGCAGACAGCCACGAGAACAACAACAGGAGAATAGGCAGACAGCCACAAGCAATAATACACAACAACAACAAGTGGCAGACAGCCACAAGCAATAATACACAACAACAGTGGGCAGCCATGAGAAACAACACACAATAACAGAAGAATGGACAGACAGCCACAAGAAACAACAACGGGCAGACTGCCCATTCTCCTGTTGTTTCTTGTGGCAGACAGCCACAAGCAACAACAACAGGAGAATGGGCAGACAGCCACGAGAAACAACAACAACAGGAGAATGGGCAGACAGCCACGAGAAACAACAACAACAGGAGAATGGGCAGACAGCCACAATAAACAACAATAGGAGAATGGGCAGACAGCCACAAGCAACAACAGTACACAACAAGAACAGAATGGGCAGACAGCCACGAGAAACAACAACACACAGTCACAAGGATTTACAGTCTCCATACACAGACACCTCGCACCGTGACGCAGTGAGTATGGCAACCGGTATCGCCTGGACATACCAGTTTTTGCATCCCTGAGTCACAGTGGCATCAGTTGGGAATGGCATTCCCCCCCAGTAACACGGGCACTGTTCCGGCTCAATGCAGCTTCCCTCTGTATAAAGAGAAGAGACCAGCACAATACAGAGGGACGATGATCAAACACCGAGAACAACACACAGCGTTACACAGTGCTGAATACACACATATAGCGTTACACAGTGCTGAATACACCCCCCCCCGATATATGGCTATATTACGAAGCTGGTGCTAACTTAACCAGAGCTGTTGTAAACTTCCCAGAGCCATTATAGCCTATGGAGGTTTTAAATTAACAACAGTTCTGGTTAAGTTAGCACCAACTTTGTAATATGGCCCATAATGTGCTGAATACACCCCCCCCGATATAATGTGCTGAGCTTTGACTCACAGTGTAAAGTTCCCGTTTCTTACCATGCAGGACTTTCCCGTTTGGACAGAAACATCCTTCCACGCAGGACTGGATCCCACAGCGCTCGTCCGGGTCCAGACCCAGGTTCTTACAGGTCCGGTAACAAGCGGAACCACAGGCTTCATAGACGAGTCCGTTATCACACTGCATGGCTGGGACAGACATGGACACTAACGGGTTAATGATAAGAATAACTTTATACATCCCAGGTGAAGCAGCGATCTGTGGTAAGAGGTGTTGGAGTCACCCTGTGTCGATCTGCTGTGCACCACAATGCCTGGACAAACGGGTCACTACGGTCTCCTAGAATTGAGCCGCTTTATGTGCTAGGCTCAGGATCCGTATGTAGGGACCGCCTGGTGCAGCTTCTATGTGAGGTGCAATGCGGCATGTCCTGATCTGCCCGGGCTCTGCACACCAGGAATTTATACAGTTTCCATGGCGGTGGCATTTCCTGCGCCAGATGTTGCAGCCATTGAGCACATCTCGTTACGCTCACACATTGAGATATCAGTGCCCTACCATATTTTTTTAAATAAAAAAAAATATTAAAAATGTTAACTATATAATTTTTTATGCTGTTTTTTGTGTCATTTAACATGTGCCTGATTGATAAAATGTGATATGTCCCTTTAAGAAGTGTCACTGTCTCTTCAACTGTTGCTAAGCAGAGTAAAAAAAGAAGACGAAAAAGAAAGATTACGGGACTACTTGTCTCTGACCGGTGTAAGGGCTCTACGAGAGATTTTCAAAACAGGATCCGTAGCTGTTATAAGATCTCCTGCTGCTGACTAATTGAGCTCTTCTTGCAGCAAACAAACTGCCCAAACCAAGCTCTGGTTGAGGCTGGAATGCTGATTTATTTTTTCTGCTACACAAAAAAAAAGGTGCCTGGCTTAACCCTTTAATGTCAGAAAATGCACCCAACATTTGCCTTAATGTGCTAAATATAAATAAAAAATAAATAAATGTGCAGCAGTTAACAGGATTTCTTTCTTTCACAGACTGAGGTTCTGTAAACTCAGAGCTATTTAAAATAAAATGAGTAGGATTGATGTTCATTTTTTATTTTTAGCAAATAATAAAATCACTTCGATTTTTTTTATGCGGATTAATATTTTATGTGCACATCTTGTGGCGAATTTCTGGATCACACTTGTAATCAATGAATTTATGGCGGTGTTATTTGCCTCGTTGATAGGGATCTATCGATAAGGCTTATTCCCTATATATGGGATCGTCCTGACATATAGACATATTCCTATTCATGTTTAAACACATTAATGTTTCCAGTCTGGCTTCCCTCCCACCAACTGGAAATGTCACCAGCTGCCACTGTGAGATAGATATATCACTCTATGACTTCCCGGCCCATGAGGATTTCTCAGATACATACGGCACAGGTCCTGCGTCCTCCAGCGAATGTACACTCCATGGCGGTTGCACTCCTCGGCATAGGTGGCAATAGCCGTGCACAGACACTCACAGTCGCCCCCAGAGTCACATCTGTAGGAGGGGAGATAGTGGTCACTTCATGCTGTGACAGCCTGTGCTGAATGCAGGGCGCTTAACTTAACCCTCCTCCATCATTACATCCTTTCCAGGTTCCATGCACACCCCCTGGGGCGGTGTCACATTCTCCCACCTGGAACTTCTGGATTTGGTACACATCTCCTCCTTGTAAGCCCTGTGAGCTCCCTCTCCTGTCAGCCCTGGCATGAATGTGCCCTGTCTATACCCAGTGATGGGTCCTCAGTTTGCTCCGTCCAGACCTCAGACCTATGGACCTGTAATCATTCGATTTCTCAGATTGTGGAGATTTGGCCAACCAGCAGATCCTATTTAATCCTTGATTTAAGCGGTTTTCACTCTGTTTTGGCCGCGTTGGAGCCTTGCCTGCCCCCGGAGGGTAAGTTCCTGTGACTCTGTCATGTCACATGGTCTGAAGCCAGGTAAAGCTCTGGCCCGTCTGACACGTTTCAGGAAGACGATGGGTCCCTGTATACCGCACACATCTAGGCAACCCCCCTGCCCAAAAAAGCGACACCTCATCACTTACCCACAGGCATCATAGACACACCAGTCATAAAACTGCTGACAGGGAACCTCCTGGTGACACGGCATAAAGAGCTCGTGCATGAGGACGCTGCATCTTTTCCTGGCCCAGGTGACCCGGTGACTGTTCTCCTGAAACAAAAAACATGTGTCCCACGTCCGTCATGGAAACGTGATAATTTCTGTAAGGACTGGGTGTTCGCTCTCCTTTCTGTAACTTCACTTTCTTGTTGCAAACCCTGGAGGCCTCTGGCCGGCACTGTCCCACCTGACCTAGTCTGGCCAGTTCTTTCCCACCGGATCTAGGCTGGCAAGTGGCTAAGGAAGTCAGACGTTTAGGAGATTGTCTTACCAAGCACGGATGCTGGAAGTCCTCGCTGTGCACCTCAGGACACATCAAGCTCATCCTCCAGCTGTTTCCAAACAGATCGGACGTGGCCTCGATTATGCCTTGGCGGCTCAGGAAGTCGTTTCCTGTGTTTCCATCGAAGTTACCGCAGAGCCCGCTCACACGACCCTGGAACGCCGGGTCCAGTTTGATGTAAACTCTCGTCCCTGGAGAAAAACGAGATGATAAACGCTGAAAGCGCACACAGATCCCGCGCAATGGCGAGGTGAGCCGCTCCGGTCCTTACAGAGAATCCCACACCACAGCATTGGTCATAGAGAAGCAGAAAGCGCCACAGACCCCCCCCCCGACCCCCCTGTGTCACCGCGCAAGTGCCATCAAACCGTGAATAATCAGTAAAGCTAAATAATAAGGACAGGTGCCCACATGAAACCCGGATTAATGTCAGGATGTTTATTGATGCGTTTCTGAACCATCTGGCCCTGAGAGCCATACTGTGACGCTACCAGTGCGTAAACACAAACACCAGACCGAGGCCACACTGAATGAGAACACGCTGCATGTCTGATATTATAACCTGTGCTCATTCCAGGGCTTTACACCCCAGGTGACTCTGATGCAGGTATGGTCAGATCCTGCACCTCCTGCTACTTTATTTGAATATACAGTATATTATATAAAAAACACATGGCGGGGAGCACTCACCCTAAACTAAGCTTTCAGTGCGGTGCGCCTAAAAAAACAAAACCAGGGAGAGAGCATCCAGTCAACACATTCAAAAACCCGCAACAACAGCTTCATGCATGGTGCATAATACCAGCTTTTACCACACATTGATAAATTCTCAAAACTGAGCTTTGTTGAATAAAATGGTGGAAATTTACTTTGCAGTGAATGGCCGTGAATTGCTTTAAATTGCCAACAGCGTCAATGTAATCCACCCTCTGGCAGGTCCTACTCTGCAAACCTAATGACTGCCGTTCATGGGATAAACTCACTGAGGAACAGGTCCCTTCATGGAGCTCCCTGCATTTTTCTACATGTGGTAAAATTTGGTATAATGGATCCATGCATGAAGCTGTTGCAGGTTATTTGATTGTGTTTGGTTGGATGCTCTCTCCCTGGTTTGTTTGTATTTTATTTTTGAGATGCACCCGCACTGAAAGCTTAGTTTAGGTTGAGTGCAACCCCCCACCCCCCCATGTGTTTTTCATATGAATCTCTTGGGTTTGCACCCCTCCCTGCCACAGGTACTCCTCCTCCAGGTTCTATTTAACCTTGATCTACGGGAGCTCCATGAAGGACTTGTTCCTCAGTAAGTGAGTTTATCCCATGATGGGCAGTCATTAGGTTTGCAGAGTAGGACCTGCCAGAGGGTGGTTTGCATTGACGTTGTTGGCAGCTTAAAGTAATTCACGGCCGTTCACTGCAAAGTAAATTTCCACCATTTTATTCAACAAAGCTCAGATTTAAGAATTTTTCAACATGTGGTAAAATCTGGTATTATGTCCCCATGCATGAAGCTGCTGCTGTTGGTTTTTGAATGTGTTGACTGGAGTGCTCTCTCCCTGGTTTTGTTCAGTATATTATATATATATATCTCACCTCCGTCCCACAGGACGCTCAGCCCCAGCCTGGAAATCACAATGACAAACAGCCCGGCCTGTTCCAGGATGATCCCGTTCCCGCTGTACATCTTGGGCAGTCTCACAGCCAATCCGTTAACCGTCACCTCCTTACCTGAAAGAGATAGGACACAGAATAACGAATTGCTATATGTGATGTAAGTCATTTTGGGGGGCATGGAGGCATATTTGTAGGGTGCAGGACTCAATCAATATTGGCCCATTGCCCTCTTATGTGCAGAATGTTGGTATAATTGTAATTACGCAAAAATGCTATTGTCAATCTGTCTATTGTCTGGTCCTTGTGTATCTTATCTGTTTCTATTTGAGTAGGTTGTAAATCTGCTGACTGTAATCTGTTATCCCGATGCCCATTGTCCTGCTTCGTTAGAATTGTTAAATGTAACTGTCTACCTAATCTATTTATGTTTCACTTTCCAAAAGGCAAATGTTTGCCCCATTATCTGTTTCGGTCTGGTTGGGTCCCCCAGCAGCTTCTAGGGGGGGGGGGGAAATGATAAATGACCCATGTGTGACCGTGTAAATGTATGTATGTGTCCCTATTTAAACCAGTTCTATTCTATCCCTGAAAGACCTCAGATCTACAGCCTCGTCTTGTTTCTGGAGGACGTTAGAGGACTCCCTATGTGTACCCATCTTTAAACTGCGGCTAAGGACTGGAGAGAGATATGAGAGACATGGAGAACCTGGGTGTCCAGCAAGGAAGCGGCATTGACAGATGTGACTCTGTCGGGGTACAGAGATCTGTTACACTATAACAGCCCCAGCCTGTCCCATCTCTGCATCAGCCCCAGCCTGTCCCATCATCTCTGCATCAGCCCCAGCCTGTCCCGTCTCGAATGTAGAGACGTCAGCTTTATTGCCAGCACATCCGTATACACGGGCTGGGCAGCAGAAGGTATGGCTGCGCCTTGTAGGAGTTTACTGCTCCCTCATGTCAATCAGTCCTCAGGTGGGCGGGGCTTTTTCAGCATTCCCTGGCTTTAGGGAATCTGCCCATCATGACAGCACAGACCTGGCATCCTCATCCCTCCTTTACTCGTGTCGGTCACAAACCTCTCATTAGGTGGACGACTGTGTTTCCAATCATCACCACCACAGACTTGGTGCAGGTGGTTCCACTGGTGCCGCAGGGAACATTCTCTGTGGTTACGGTGAAGAGGCCGCTATTCTCGCGAGTGAGGACGTACTGGCAGTCTCCCAGGAAGGTGAAGAAGCATCCATCAAAGGTAATATAGTGAGGGTCTCCAGTGGCTACACACAGCCCTGCGCACTGCTCATTGGTGCACTCCCAATGCCGGCTCCGGCACACACTGCAACAAACAGGGAGATGGGGGTCTCTTGGCTGAACGTACTGGACGGGGGAGATGGGCCGTCATTATGGCTGAAAGCACTGGAAGGGGGAGACTGGCCACGATTACGGCTGAACATACTGGATGGGGAAGCTGGGGTGTCATGGCTGGACGTACTGAATGTGGGAAATGGACATCATTACGGCTGATATGGCTGAACATGAACATACAGGAAGGGGGAGATTGAGAGTCATGGTTGAACGCACTGGATGGGGGAGATGGGGAGTCATAGCTGTAGGCACTGGAAGGCGGAGATAGGGCATCAGGGTTGAACGTACTGGAAGGGAGAGATGGGGCATCATGCTTGAAGGCATTGGTTGGGGTAGATGGGGCATGGCTGTGGATAAGGAGTTTTCGTACCAGGTCTCAACTTTCTCCTACATACCAGGTGTTACACTCCTTCACGATGGTCTCGTTGGGGTGGTACAGCCTCCCGTGGTGATGGCAAGGACACTCCTCTGGGGAAACACACACATCTTTCTACAAGACAAATATTACTTTAGCCAATAGGAAACCTTCTGACACCCGGTCATGAGGAATTTTCTGACCCTGCTTGGATAAATCACATGTCATTCCATGTTGCATGGCCAGCGTTTATATCTGGACATCAGAGGGGGAGATACAGGACATCACTATGGCCTCTAACGAGGTAAAGACCCCACAGGGCCAGGGGGGTAAAATTCTTGGATTCAGTGCCGGCTCGTCCTTTGGGGCAATGCCTCAGGTGTTTGTGCAAAAGAAACCTCAAATTTTAAATACCCTGGGGTGTGTGTAAAGTTGAGGGTAGTATCACTTTCCTGGGGGCAGGAGTATAAATTATTACCCCTGGCTGATGACGAGCATCGAGGCAGCAGAACATGACTGAAGACAAGAAAAATCTACATGGACGATTCGATTTCCTGCCCTGTCTGAGATCATTTCACACATGCTCTGTCTGGCTCTATACGAGGGTCCGGCCCCCGCGGCCATTAAGGTTTCACACGGATGTCTGAGCTCAGCAGGGAGGACAGGCCCTACTAAATTTCCCTGGATGTTCAGCCGTTGAGGAGCTTTGCCTGCTGCGGTCAATAAATTCTGAACCTCTGAGACATGGCAGGGCTGCTTGCTGGTAGCAAGTTAACGTGGCCCAGAGGCGGATCCAGACAGAGGTTTTGGTACTTTACCAGTATTTTTCGTTTATCTCCTATAATGTGATTACATGGGGGGATACATGTCCCCTGTGCTCAAATCTGCTACTGGAGCAGCCAAAGCCTACACGTTACTCATCTTTGTTCACTTGTGGTGGAGAGGTGTGGATCCTGACGTTACACCTGATATTGAATCTGCAAACTGCGAGTGATATCGTCCCAGAAACATACGTCATGCATACGTCATCCACCAACATGACCACTCGGCGCTAATACAGACCACAGGTTCTCTATCCACTGACCATGAGCACGGTGTCCTCCTGGCACATGCAGCCATCAATGCTCTCGATGCAGGTCTTGTTCTGTCCCAGTGTTTCACATGTCTGGAGACACGACCCCACCTTGTAGACCATGTTCCCTGGGCAGTAAGCCGCGTCCAGGCAGCTGGTGTCTGTACAGTTCCATGCGCCACTTACACAGACACTGAGTGAAAAAATAATGCAAGGTCAGGGAGAGGCTGGAAACACGACAGGATCGGACAAAAAACAGATTAGATTTCTACATCTTGGAGGACGAGGGATTAGATTTCTAAATAAAGGCCTCACACAGTATGGATCACCGTGTCCTGCATGCGCACTCCGCTCGCCAGCTCAGCGCCAGGGAAGTATAAAGCACTCATCATGGAGATATCCTTGGAAACGCCTGAAGACGCTCTGCAGGTCGTCACGGATAAGTGGGATTACTGAGGATACTCCAGGAGCCAAACCGACCTATGAGTGCCTGAAGCCTGGTTTACTGGTCGCTGCCTCCTGTGGCCATGTGAGGTGGTGCAACACGGACGTCATGTGGTCGAGATATTCAATGAACTCAACCTATCCTGTGGGGTCACACAAACAGGTCATAGGGTGATTTCATCAGACATCTCCTACCACCACATCTGTCCAGGTTTCAGGAGGACCTTCCAAACCTCTGCTGATGCTGATAGGATACGTCCTGGGTACCGTTATATTTTACTCTGAGATATGAGTGTGGCTTTACAAAGACTTATTTAAAGACATGTCCCCAGAATCAGTATATGTCCCCTCCTGTCCGATTATGACTACACACCAGCTGTTACAGGTCTTCTGGATCTTGGCCCCTGGCTGGTAGGTGTCCCCGGCATGGAGACACGGACACATTGCAGGTGGGACACACTGACCACCATCATCAAACACTAGACCATCAGGACAGTTACAACCGGAGATGCAACCATCGAGCTCCTGGCAAGAGCCGGATGCCGCCATGCGGAGGTCAGCGCAGGTTTTCTTGCAGGGACGTGCACACTCCATGTAGACCTGACCGCCGGTGCAGTGAATGGCTGTGGAGGAACGACAGAAAATGAGCACAAATCTGCGTTTATTGAGGATACGACTCAGCACATGTGATTCCATTTCACAGGATACAGAAGAGCAGAGGCCTGCTTCCCGTGGAGCCCCTGGACTAGAGTGAGAGTGCAGTGGTGAGGTCCCCAGGTTTAAGGGAGCCATGGCGAGGGCCTCATGTATGAGAGTGTCATGCTAAGGGCCCATGTCTGAGAGTTCCATGGTGAAGGTCCAAGGTTTAAGAGAGCTATGGTAGCGCCGGTTAGTCTTGGCTTACTGGTTAAGCAGGGTATTATATATCATACATGTCCGTAGCAAGAGCTGGAGAGTTCTTTCTTCTGCAATCCTTCTTATCCTTCGTCAATATCCCAGAAGGACTATAGACATTGAGACCCATACAGTGATCCTCCTACCCAGAGTTGGATGTGGGCTCAGCACTTTGTGCGTTTGATTCTTACTCCTTTACTGACGCTTATACATCAGACGTACTGCACTACGGTTTCTCTCCTCTTTTTTTCCATAGTTCTTCTGGGATATTGACGAAAGATAAGAAGAATTGCAGAAGAAAGGAACCTCCAGCTCGTTATGGACATGTATGATATATAACACCCTGCCTGGCGAGCCGGTGCAACGCTGTGACTTGTATTTTGTGGTGCATATGGAACATTAGAGAAACCTCCATACACAGCGTTTAGAGAGCGAGGTTTTAGATGTGCATTTTTCAGTGACCGCTTCATCTATTTTTTGTATCCCATGTATGAAAGTGCTCACGGCAGAATGTCTGGTTCCTCCAGGACACCGGCGCTCCCTCCTGGGCGCACTGTCTGGCATAGGCGGACACCGAGCTACAAAGGCAGTTCTTGCTCTGGTCGCAGCCACACACGTCATACAGGCAGAGCTGGCGAAACGGCTCCCATTCCACAACGTCATGGCAGGACTGCGAGGTACAGGGAGACAGAGAAGCTCAGAAAATTCAGGTTACCCTATTCCATGACCACCTACACAGTGATACTGAGTATATCATTATCTGTCCACCCAGGAGAAGACCTCACAGCGTACCTGAAACATGGTGCCGCCAATGACTGAGCAGGCGTCCTCAGCGAAGTCTCTGCGTTGTGTGTACGTCCCACACGGGTCAAACGTAAAAGGGTCAACATCCGGACAGTCAGGGGTTACCTTGAACTTATTGGCAAACGCGGAGCTGCTGGTCTCGATGTCCCCTTCAGGGGTCATGAAATCATCATTCTGGTTCCAGTTAAACGTCCCGCACAGACCGCGGACCTTCAGATATAGAGAAACGTGACTTTATCTCTGTACAGAAATACGTAGGAATTCCCTCGCACACCTTAAAAAGTGGCAATCCCGTAACAATCCTCTATCTTTAAGGGATCTGCGCAAAGCTCGTGCTTAGAAGTGACCGTATAACATACCTCTATTAACCCCTTAAGGACGGGAGTAATTTTACAATAGCCAAAATGCTATAACAAAAAATGTAAAAAGAAAAAAAAAATGTGAATTTGCAATAAAATTTCAATCTTCCACAGTGTGTAAAGTGTTTTTTTTTTTTATTTTATCATCTGAGCCTTTGCGGTCATATGCTATGGGGTACACTTGATAAAAAAAATGGCGAACCCATTTTTTTTTTGGGGAGAAATTGTGTGATTTTAGCTAAACCCCCCCCCCAAAAAATAATCATTAGTGAAGCATCATTGTTCACATTATAATTGAAATGTGAACAATAGTGCTGCATTAAAAAAAAATAAAAACACGTATTTATTTTTTTAATTATTTAATTTATTATTTTTTTTACTATTTTAATTTTTACTTTTTTTAAACTTTTATTTTACATATAAACATGGTCATGTTTGATATCATTGGAAAGGCCATGCTCACCGATCAGGAGATAAAGGGGTTCAAATAACCCCCCTATCTCCTCTATGGGATTTCCATGGGAAATCCCTTTGCAGCTAGGGGGTTCCCCGGTTAACTGACATCATCGCGCATGGCGCGATGAGTCAGTTGAGCGGGGGGTGACCCAGAGGTGGGGGCTGCCATCCAAGATGGCGGCCCCCACCGGAAATAGGCCACGATCGGGCAACTAAGGGGTTAACCCCCATACATCGCTGGAAAGGTCAGGCTGTAACCCTTCCAGCGATTCTGGCCACAGCCGCCTGGTCCCTGGCGATGGGGAGATAGGGGGATCCAAAGGATCCAAAGGATCCATGATTTACATCGTCATTTGAGGATTGTGGACACATTTCCCGACACAGCAGCACCGTTTGAAATATTATACTGCCTGATACAATCTTACACTGACACCACACACTCTCACAACAGTGACTTTATCTCTCACACCCCAACAGAACGTTCACTACAAACACGTGACATCATATATCTGTACCTTCTATAACACCCTGCATTTTAACCCTGTACTGCACTGACACCATATATATGTACTATACAGGGATTTACAGCTTCTATAACACCATATATCTGTACTATACAGGGATTTACAGCTTCTATAACACCCTGCATCTTATCCCTGTACTGACACTATATATCTGTACTATACAGGGATTTACTGCTTCTATAACACCCTGCATCTTATCCCTGTACTGACACCATATATCTGTACTATACAGGGATTTACAGCTTCTATAACACCCTGCATCTTATCCCTGTACTGACACCATATATCTGTACTATACAGGGATTTACAGCTTCTATAACACCCTGTATCTTATCCCTGTACTGACACCATATATCTGTACTATACAGGGATTTACAGCTTCTATAACACCCTGCATCTTATCCCTGTACTGACACCATATATCTGTACTATACAGGGATTTACAGCTTCTATAACACCCTGCATCTTATCCCTGTACTGACACCATATATCTGTACTATACAGGGATTTACAGCTTCTATAACACCCTGTATCCTATCCCTGTACTGACACCATATATCTGTACTATACAGGGATTTACAGCTTCTATAACACCCTGCACCTTATCCCTGTACTGACACCATATATCTGTACTATACAGAATTTACAGCTTCTATAACACCCTGCATCTTATCCCTGTACTGGCTGACACCATATATCTGTACTATACAGAATTTACAGCTTCTATAACACCCTGCATCTTATCCCTGTACTGACTGACACCATATATCTGTACTATACAGAATTTACAGCTTCTACAACACCCTGCATCTTATCCCTGTACTGACTGACACCATATATCTGTACTATACAGAATTTACAGCTTCTATAACACCCAGCATCTTATCCCTGTACTGACTGACACCATATATCTGTACTATACAGAATTTACAGCTTCTATAACACCCTGCATCTTATCCCTGTACTGGCTGACACCATATATCTGTACTATACAGGGATTTACAGCTTGTATAACACCCTGCATCTTATCCCTGTACTGACACCATATATCTGTACTATACAGGGATTTACAGCTTCTATAACACCCTGCACCTTATCCCTGTACTGACACCATATATCTGTACTATACAGAATTTACAGCTTCTATAACACCCTGCATCTTATCCCTGTACTGACTGACACCATATATCTGTACTATGCAGGGATTTACAGCTTCTATAAACCCTGCATCTTATCCCTGTACTGACACACATATATCTGTACTATACAGAATTTACAGCTTCTATAACACCCTGCATCTTATCCTGTACTGACTGACACCATATATCTGTACTATACAGAATTTACAGCTTCTATAACACCCTGCATCTTATCCCTGTACTGGCTGACACCATATATCTGTACTATACAGAATTTACAGCTTCTATAACACCCTGCATCTTATCCCTGTACTGACACCATATATCTGTACTATACAGGGATTTACAGCTTCTATAACACCCTGCATCTTATCCCTGTACTGACTGACACCATATATCTGTACTATACAGAATTTACAGCTTCTATAACACCCTGCATCTTATCCCTGTACTGGCTGACACCATATATCTGTACTATACAGGGATTTACAGCTTCTATAACACCCTGCATCTTATCCCTGTACTGACTGACACCATATATCTGTACTATACAGGGATTTACAGCTTGTATAACACCCTGCATCTTATCCCTGTACTGACACCATATGTCTGTACTATACAGGGATTTACAGCTTCTATAACACCCTGCATCTTATCCCTGTACTGGCTGACACCATATATCTGTACTATACAGGGATTTACAGCTTGTATAACACCCTGCATCTTATCCCTGTACTGACACCATATATCTGTACTATACAGGGATTTACAGCTTCTATAACACCCTGCATCTTATCCCTGTACTGACTGACACCATATATCTGTACTATACAGGGATTTACAGCTTCTATAACACCCTGCATCTTATCCCTGTACTGACACCATATATCTGTACTATACAGAATTTACAGCTTCTATAAACCCTGCATCTTATCCCTGTACTGACTGACACCATATATCTGTACTATACAGAATTTACAGCTTCTTATAACACTGCATCTTATCCCTGTACTGGCTGACACATATATCTGTACTATACAGATTTACAGCTTCTATAACACCCTGCATCTTATCCCTGTACTGACACACATATATCTGTACTATACAGGGATTTACAGCTTCTATAACACCTGCATCTTATCCCTGTACTGACTGACACCATATATCTGTACTATACAGAATTTACAGCTTCTATAACACCCTGCATCTTATCCCTGTACTGGCTGACACCATATATCTGTACTATACAGGGATTTACAGCTTGTATAACACCCTGCATCTTATCCCTGTACTGACACCATATATCTGTACTATACAGGGATTTACAGCTTGTATAACACCCTGCATCTTATCCCTGTACTGACACCATATATCTGTACTATACAGGGATTTACAGCTTCTATAACACCCTGCATCTTATCCCTGTACTGGCTGACACCACATGGGATTCTGGATTTACCTTCTTAGCAAACACTGGCTGCAGAGAGATGTATGCGGCTGGAAACTCCAGATTCCACAGCACGTGGGCGCCAAATGTCTGGAGAAGAAGGAAGGTGGAAGAGACGCGTCGTATGGACAGATCGGGGCTGAGGAATGGCAGGGAAACCTCGTGTCCATTCGCTGTTAGTTCCCCTGGGAAAATACAGAAACCAGCCAATCAGACGGCAGCATCTCAAAGCAGCAAAGCTGACTGACCAACTCTGGACAATATGGAACAGCTTTAAATCAGAAGATGCCTGCGGGAAATGTTTTATACCATCCTGTACCCCAGAATTCCACGCTCTCCCCAATGTACTTCATTCAGACGGGGCGCGGACATGTTTCATTAAACCCGGTTTATATCCTGCTGCGAGGAATGAATCGCACTCTCCATCCCCGGTGTGAGACTTCAGTGACCAGGAGGAAGGGAACGTTCACAGCGTTGGGGGTCACCACGCGCCCTGAATCCTGACAATTTCATTCACCAGATAAACCTAATCTGGGAATGAATTACCGGCACAATCACCAGCAAGTGGATCCACCCAGAGATCCTCCCACATCCACAAACCTTACCCAGCGGGTTACATTTATTACCCCCGCTTTCCTGGAGAGCGGTAAGTGAGAGCCGGGGTGTCCGGTGTCAGGTACCTGCAGCTGGAAGCCGCACTGTGGTCTTGTAAGCCGTGACGGTGATGGCTCGCAGACAGCTGACGGAACCCTCACTCCCACAAGCCTCGTTCTCCCCTGTGATCAGCAGCTTCCCGTCCTCGTAATCCTGCAAGAAACCAGGAACTTCATCAACGAGGGCCGCAGCGACCCAAACCACACACACTGAGCAACAAGACCAGATACAGACAGGACACGCGGGGCACCTTCTGTTCAGTGATACGAGGGCAAAGCACTAAAAGTGGAGCAATCAGCATGGAAACCAAAGGAGCCATCATGCAACCTGCACCTGTGTATCCCAGAGATCCCAGCAGTAACCCCAAGAGATCCTACCACTAACCAAGAGATCCTAATACTAACCCGAGAGATCCTACCACTAACCAAGAGATCCTAATACTAACCCGAGAGATCCTAACACTAACCCCGAGAGATCCCAGCAATAACTGAGAGATCCTAACACTAACCCTGAGAGATCCCAGCAATAACTCCGAGAGATCCTACCACTAACCCCAAGAGATCCTAATACTAACCCGAGAGATCCTAACACTAACCCTGAGAGATCCCAGCAATAACCCCGAGAGATCCTAACACTAACCCCGAGAGATCCTAACACTAACCTCGAGAGATCCAAACACTAACCCCGAGAGATCCCAGCAATAACTGAGAGATCCTAACACTAACCCCGGGAGATCCTAACACTAACCCCGAGAGATCCCAGCAATAACTGAGAGATCCTAACACTAACCCTGAGAGATCCCAGCAATAACTCCGAGAGATCCTACCACTAACCCCAAGAGATCCTAATACTAACCCGAGAGATCCTAACACTAACCCTGAGAGATCCCAGCAATAACCCTGAGAGATCCTAACATCAACCCCGAGAGATCCTAACACTAACCGAGAGATCCCAGCAATAACTGAGAGATCCTAACACTAACCCCGAGAGATCCCAGCAATAACTGAGAGATCCTAACACTAACCCTGAGAGATCCCATCAACTCCTAGAGATCCTAACACTAACCCCGAGAGATCCCAGCAATAACTGAGAGATCCTAACACTAACCCTGAGAGCTCAGCAATAACTCCGATCCTAACACTAACCCCGAGAGATCCTAACACTAACCTCGAGAGATCCCAGCAATAACTGAGAGATCCTAACACTACAAACCGAGAGATCATACCACTAACCCAAGAGATCCTAATACTAACCCGAGAGATCCTAACACTAACCCTGAGAGATCCCAGCAATAACCCCGAGAGATCCTAACACTAACCCCGGGAGATCCTAACACTAACCCCGAGAGATCCCAGCAATAACTGAGAGATCCTAACACTAACCCTGAGAGATCCCAGCAATAACTCCGAGAGATCCTACCACTAACCCCAAGAGATCCTAATACTAACCCGAGAGATCCTAACACTAACCCTGAGAGATCCCAGCAATAACCCCGAGAGATCCTAACACTAACCGAGAGATCCCAGCAATAACTGAGAGATCCTAACACTAACCCCGAGAGATCCCAGGAATAACTGAGAGATCCTAACACTAACCCTGAGAGATCCCATCAACTCTAGAGATCCTAACACTAACCCCGAGAGATCCCAGCAATAACTGAGAGATCCTAACACTAACCCTGAGAGCTCAGCAATAACTCCGATCCTAACACTAACCCCGAGAGATCCTAACACTAACCGAGAGATCCCAGCAATAACTGAGAGATCCTAACACTAACCCCGAGAGATCCCAGCAATAACTGAGAGATCCTAACACTAACCCTGAGAGATCCCATCAACTCCTAGAGATCCTAACACTAACCCCGAGAGATCCCAGCAATAACTGAGAGATCCTAACACTAACCCTGAGAGCTCAGCAATAACTCCGATCCTAACACTAACCCCGAGAGATCCTAACACTAACCCCGAGAGATCCCAGCAATAACTGAGAGATCCTAACACTAACCCCGAGAGATCCTACCACTAACCCCAAGAGATCCTAATACTAACCCGAGAGATCCTAACACTAACCCTGAGAGATCCCAGCAATAACCCTGAGAGATCCTAACACTAACCCCGGGAGATCCTAACACTAACCCCGAGAGATCCCAGCAATAACTGAGAGATCCTAACACTAACCCTGAGAGATCCCAGCAATAACTCCGAGAGATCCTACCACTAACCCCAAGAGATCCTAATACTAACCCGAGAGATCCTAACACTAACCCTGAGAGATCCCAGCAATAACCCCGAGAGATCCTAACACTAACCGAGAGATCCCAGCAATAACTGAGAGATCCTAACACTAACCCCGAGAGATCCCAGGAATAACTGAGAGATCCTAACACTAACCCTGAGAGATCCCATCAACTCCTAGAGATCCTAACACTAACCCCGAGAGATCCCAGCAATAACTGAGAGATCCTAATACTAACCCTGAGAGCTCAGCAATAACTCCGATCCTAACACTAACCCCGAGAGATCCTAATACTAACCCGAGAGATCCTAACACTAACCCTGAGAGATCCCAGCAATAACCCCGAGAGATCCTAACACTAACCCCGAGAGATCCTAACACTAACCCCGAGAGATCCCAGCAATAACTCCGAGAGATCCTAACACTAACCCCGAGAGATCCTAACACTAACCCTGAGAGATCCCAGCAATAACTGAGAGATCCTAACACTAACCCTGGGAGATCCCAGCAATAACTCCGATCCTAACAATAAACCCCGAGAGATCCTAACACTAACCCCGAGAGATCCTAACACTAACCCCGAGAGATCCTAACACTAACCCCGAGAGATCCCAGCACTAACCCCGGGAGATCCTAGCACTAACTGAGAGATCCTAATAGGGCTGCAACTAACGATTATTCTCATAAATCGATTAGTTGGCCGATTATTATTTTGATTAATTGATTCATCAGATAATTTTTTTTAAAACATTTGCATACTTAAAAGGAATTTTATGTATAAATAAATAACCACAACCCCTCCCCCTTTTTTCATAAGCAATTTGTATAGTGTATGCAACTTTCGTACGTACATATACAAATTGTGTATCTTGCGTACTTTTCACACAAGGTATGCGAGCGCTTGGTCGATGCTGTGAGCGCTTGGTCAGAGGGATGGGTCGATGCTGCGAGCGCTTGGTCAGAGGGATGGGTCGATGCTGCGAGTGCTTGGTCAGAGGGATGGGTGGATGCTGCGAGTGCTTGGTCAGAGGGATGGGTGGATGCTGCGAGTGCTTGGTCAGAGGGATGGGTCGATGCTGCGAGTGCTTGGTCAGAGGGATGGGTCGATGCTGCGAGCGCTTGGTCAGAGGGATGGGTCGATGCTGCGAGCGCTTGGTCAGAGGGATGTGTTGATGCTGCGAGCGCTTGGTCAGAGGGATGGGTCGATGCTGCGAGCGCTTGGTCAGAGGGATGGGTCGATGCTGCGAGTGCTTGGTCAGAGGGATGGGTGGATGCTGCGAGTGCTTGGTCAGAGGGATGGGTGGATGCTGCGAGTGCTTGGTCAGAGGGATGGGTGGATGCTGCGAGTGCTTGGTCAGAGGGATGGGTCGATGCTGCGAGTGCTTGGTCAGAGGGATGGGTCGATGCTGCGAGCGCTTGGTCAGAGGGATGGGTCGATGCTGCGAGCGCTTGGTCAGAGGGATGTGTTGATGCTGCGAGCGCTTGGTCAGAGGGATGGGTCGATGCTGCGAGTGCTTGGTCAGAGGGATGGGTGGATGCTGCGAGTGCTTGGTCAGAGGGATGGGTGGATGCTGCGAGTGCTTGGTCAGAGGGATGGGTGGATGCTGCGAATGCTTGGTCAGAGGGATGGGGGATGCTGCGAGTGCTTGGTCAGAGGGATGGGTGGATGCTGCGAGTGCTTGGTCAGAGGGATGGGTGGATGCTGCGAGTGCTTGGTCAGAGGGATGGGTCGATGCTGCGAGAGCTTGGTCAGAGGGATGGGTCGATGCTGCGAGCGCTTGGTCAGAGGGATGGGTCGATGCTGCGAGCGCTTGGTCAGAGGATGTGTTGATGCTGCGAGCGCTTGGTCAGAGGGATGGGTCGATGCTGCGAGCGCTTGGTCAGAGGGATGGGTCGATGCTGCTGCGAGTGCTTGGTCAGAGGGATGGGTGGATGCTGCGAGTGCTTGGTCAGAGGGATGGGTGGATGCTGCGAGTGCTTGGTCAGAGGGATGGGTGGATGCTGCGAGTGCTTGGTCAGAGGGATGGGTCGATGCTGCGAGCGCTTGGTCAGAGGGATGGGTCGATGCTGCGAGTGCTTGGTCAGAGGGATGGGTGGATGCTGCGAGTGCTTGGTCAGAGGGATGGGTGGATGCTGCGAGTGCTTGGTCAGAGGGATGGGTGGATGCTGCGAGTGCTTGGTCAGAGGGATGGGTCGATGCTGCGAGTGCTTGGTCAGAGGGATGGGTCGATGCTGCGAGCGCTTGGTCAGAGGGATGGGTCGATGCTGCGAGCGCTTGGTCAGAGGGATGTTTTGATGCTGCGAGCGCTTGGTCAGAGGGATGGGTCGATGCTGCGAGCGCTTGGTCAGAGGGATGGGTCAATGCTGCGAGTGCTTGGTCAGAGGGATGGGTGGATGCTGCGAGTGCTTGGTCAGAGGGATGGGTGGATGCTGCGAGTGCTTGGTCAGAGGGATGGGTGGATGCTGCGAGTGCTTGGTCAGAGGGATGGGTCGATGCTGCGAGTGCTTGGTCAGAGGATGGGTCAATGCTGCGAGCGCTTGGTCAGAGGGATGGGTCGATGCTGCGAGCGCTTGGTCAGAGGGATGTGTGGATGCTGCGAGCGCTTGGTCAGAGGGATGGGTCGATGCTGCGCGAGCGCTTGGTCAGAGGGATGGGTCGATGCTGCGAGCGCTTGGTCAGAGGGATGGGTTGATGCTGCGAGCGCTTGGTCAGAGGGATGGGTGGATGCTGCGAGCGCTTGGTCAGAGGGATGGGTCGATGCTGCGAGCGCTTGGTCAGAGGGATGGGTCGATGCTGCGAGCGCTTATTCAGAGGGATGGGTCGATGCTGCGAGCGCTTGGTCAGAGGGACGGGTCGATGCTGCGAGCGCTTGGTCAGAGGGATGGGTCGATGCTGCGAGCGCTTGGTCAGAGGGATGGGTCGATGCTGCGAGCGCTTATTCAGAGGGATGGGTCGATGCTGCGAGCGCTTGGTCAGAGGGACGGGTCGATGCTGCGAGCGCTTGGTCAGAGGGATGGGTCGATGCTGCGAGCGCTTGGTCAGAGGGATGGGTCGATGCTGCGAGCGCTTGGTCAGAGGGATGGGTTGATGCTGTGAGTGCTTGGTCAGAGGGATGGGTTGATGCTGCATGCGCAGCTTAAGCCCATGTTTGCTTTCCCAAATGAACACAGCTACAAACACTTGGTCGTAGATGATGAGGTCAGCATGACATTGGGGTTAATAAGTTAAGTGGTCAGGGTGCGTAGAGTGTCCCTTTTAAATAAATTTTGTGAACAAACTGAGTGGGAGGAGGGACTTGAGGTGGAAAGGAGTGACTTTGCTCAAGTGACTTGACCTGAGTGTGAGAGGGAGTGGGTATGGACAAAAGACCAGATCTGAGTGTGGGAGTGAGTTTGGGGAAAGGGACCAGGCAAAAGGGAGGGAATGGCAGTTCCCAACCAAAGAGGGTGTGGCAGGGAGGGTGGGGTGGTGGCACAGGACTCCAGCTTCAAGTAAGGATTAATCACGGGCATACAGCTCCTTCACCCAGTGGCAGTATCCTATTGTTTGTGTTAGAGTTCTGCTGCTGTTGGAATAAAAACAAACTTGTTGTGTCTGACATAACCCTAGAACTAAATCATACCGAGTAAGGCTAGGGTCAAACAAACGCATTATTCGCAGCGACCGTCAAAAAGTGCGTCCCAAAGCATTGACGTATTTTTTTCACGGAATGCGCGAAAAAGGTCAGACGATGCATATTTTCATTTGTGATTTTTTTACAGATCGTCAATAAAACACTTCTTGCGTCTGGACGTTATGTTGGCCGGACATTAACAGCGTCTGGCGTCTCCTAATCACGCACACGCTGCTATGTGGACGCAGCGCACTCTGTACGTCAGTACTAGCGGTTCTGCGTTCTCGAAAAAATGCGTTCATTTTCCACTTGCGTTGCACGGCCTGACTTTCGTGCGGCCGTACTTTGTATTTTGGCCGTCATTGCGCGTCATTTGCTGCTAGTGCGGCCGTGATTAAGTGCGCCTAAACGCACATTAAAAATGCGTTAGTCTGACCCCAGCCTAAAGCAGCGGCGCGTCTTCTCCAATCAACTCCGAAGCTGAGGTAATTTATGTTTAACTCCGTCTGAATCTAAACAGTGTGAGCTGCGCACAGGATCATTAATCCATAATGGAAATAGTTGACAACTATTTTAATCATCGATTAGTTGTCAATTAATTGTTTCAGCCCTAGATCCTAACACTAACCACGAGATCCCAGCACTAACCTAGGGATCTCAGCAATAACCCAAAGAGATCCTACCACTAACCCCGAGAGATTCCAGCAATAACTGAGAGATCCTAACACTATCCCCAGGAGATCCCAGCACTGAGAGATCCTAACAATAACCCCAGGAGATCCCAGCACCGAGAGATCCTAACACTAACCCCAGGAGATCCCAGCATTGAGAGATCCTAACACTAACCCCAGGAGATCCCAGCACTAACTGAGAGATCCTAACACTAACCACGAGATCCCAGCAATAACCCCAAGAGATCCTACCACTAACCCCGAGAGATTCCAGCAATAACAGAGATCCTAACACTAACCCCAGGAGATCCCAGCACTGAGAGATCCTAACACTAACCCCAGGAGATCTCAGCACTGAGAGATCCTAACACTAACCACGAGATCCCAGCAATAACCCCAAGAGATCCTACCACTAACCCCGAGAGATTCCAGCAATAACTGAGAGATCCTAACACTAACCCCGAGAGATCCTAACACTAACCCCAGGAGATCCCAGCACTGAGAGATCCCAGCACTAACCGAAAGAGATCCTACCACTAACCTCGGGAGATCCTACCACTAACCGAGAGATCCTAACACTAACCCCGAGAGATCCGAACACTAACCCCGAGAGATCCTAACACTAACCCCGAGAGATCCCAGCAATAACTCCCGAGAAATCCTAACACTAACCCCAGGAGATCCCAGCATTGAGAGATCCCAGTAATAACCCAAAGAGATCCTACCACTAACCTCTGGAGATCCTACCACTAACCGAGAGATCCTAACACTAACTGCGAGATCCCAGCACTAACCCCGAGATCCCAGCACTAACCCCGAGATCCCAGCACTAACCCTGAGAGATCCCAGCACTAACCCCGAGAGATCCCAGCACTAACCCAAAGAGATCCTACCACTAACCTCGGGAGATCTTACCACTAACCGAGAGATCCTAACACTAACCCCGAGAGATCCTAACACTAACCCCGAGAGATCCTAACACTAACCCCGAGAGATCCCAGCAATAACTCCCGAGAGATCCTAACACTAACCCCAGGAGATCCCAGCATTGAGAGATCCCAGCAATAACCCAAAGAGATCCTACCACTAACCTCTGGAGCTCCTACCACTAACCGAGAGATCCTAACACTAACCCCAAGATCCCAGCACTAACCCCAAGAGATCCCAGCACTAACCCCGAGAGATCCCAGCACTAACCTCGAGAATTCCCAGCACTGAGAGATCCCAGCACTAACCGCAAGATCCAGCACTAACCGAGAGATCCTAACACTAACCCCAAGATCCCAACAATAACCGAGAGATCCTATCACTAACCGAGAGATCCCAGCAATAACCCAGAGAGATACTAACCCTGGGAGATCCCAGCACTAACCGAGAGATCCCAACAATAACCGAAAGATCCTAACACTAACCCCGAGAGATCGAAACCCAGAGAGATCCCAGCACTAACCGAGCGATCCGAACACTAACCCTGGGAGATCCCAGCACTAACCCCGAGAGATCCCAGCACTAACAGAGATCTCAGCACTAACCCCAAGAGATCCTAACACTAACCCCGAGATCCCAGCAATAACAGAGAGATCCTAACACTAACTGCGAGATCCCAGCACTAACCCCGAGATCCCAGCACTAACCCTGAGATCCCAGCACTAACCCCGAGAGATCCCAGCACTAACCCCGAGAGATCCCAGCACTAACCCCGAGAGATCCCAGCAATAAACCCGAGAGATCCTAACACTAACTGTGAGATCCCAGCACTAACCGCGAGAGATCCCAGCAATAAACCCGAGAGATCCTAACACTAACTGTGAGATCCCAGCACTAACCCCGAGAGATCCCAGCACTAACCCTGAGAGATCCCAGCACTAACCGAGAGATCCCAGCAATAAACCCAAGAGATCCTAACACTAACTGCGAGATCTCAGCACTAACCGCGAGATCCCCGCACTAACCCTGAGAGATCCCAGCAATAAACCCAAGAGATCCTAACACTAACCGCGAGATCCCAGCACTAACCCCAAGAGACCCTAACACTAACCCCAAGAGTTTGCAACATTAACCAAGACATTCCAGAACCAAGAGATCACATTATTAATCCTGAGTGATCAATGCACTAACAAAGAGATCTCAGTATTAACCCCAGCACTAGATCTGAGGGATCCCTGACGTCCCGCTCAGTGCATGTGCCGTGGCAGACCCTCTTCCTCCTGCACTTTGTGTTTAATCTGGATTTTATCAGATTAATCCTTGTGTTTTATTCCTGGATCAGACATTGAATCCCGAGTGAAAATGGGGACGCGCGTCATGGGATCAGCTGCCGATCCATAATGCCGGACATGACCTACCTGCACCAGCACATAGTCACAGCTTCCACGGAAAGAGAACCGCTTGCGATCAAAGGTGGAATAATGTGGGTCCCCCACCACCGAACACTCAGCCGCGCACTTCTCCTGGGAGCATCGCCAGCGGCCGCCGCGGCACAGGCTGGAACAAAACGTGCAGGTTACGCCGGATTATTCTCTGCAATCTGAATCTAATAACCTGTAAAACCACGTGGACCCGTGGGAGAACCCGCGGAGGAACCAACATGGGAAGGGTTAAAAACCCCAACTATACTGCTGTATAGACCCCAAATATACAGGTAAAGAAATGCTTCTCACTCCGCCCATTAATCAACTCCCCGGCTTTCCGATAGCAGAGGCTCCGTGCTGAAGACTTGAGGGACAGCAGAGAACAGAAGATTCCTCCTACAGGCAAAACAAATGTTCCCCCTACTGGCCAAGCAGAGCACACCGAGATGTAGGTCTCAGAGAATGAGGTTGCGGATGCCATCCTGTTTTACGCCTCTTCTCGCTGTTTTGTCTATTAAATGTGGTGCAGGTGTCATGGAGGAGGCCTTACCATTGGTTGCACTTCTGCTGGATGATGTCACCAGGTGAGAATCTCTGCCTCCGGTGGTAACACGGACAATCCTCTGCCTTCACACATACACCTTCTTGGAGGTAAAGGCCTGGGGGGCACTCGCATCCACTGACACACTCATCCCGGCACTGAGCGTCTTCATAGCTTCCCACAGCGGCACAGCTGGCCGGGCAGGTGGACACACAGTCCGAATACTGCTTCCCCGACACACAGGCCTTTTCTGGAAGAGAGACGGAGAGTAGAGCCTGGGCAAAGCTAGACATCATTGATTCTGTCCATGGCCGATGCGTGACCAATATTTACTGGCCAGAGAAGTGATAAACAGAGTCTCCGGCAAAGACAACGATTCCCACCGCACAGGACAGAGATGAGGAGAGCGTTTCATGAGTGACGTTTAATGACAGACTGAGGATGAAGTGACGATGGAATGTTCCTGATGAAGGATGAGACACACACTATGAGGGGGCCGTTACCGCAGAATCCCACTTTGCGCCATTCCATGATGATTTTTTGCTGGGCACATTCCCGGGCATAGCTGGCAAAAGTCTGGCACACAGAAGAGATTAGGTCGGGTCGAGTCGCTCGGTCCTGGCAGTACGAGTACATGCAGGTGTCGTAAAACCCGCTAGGATCCACCTGCCACGGGGGGGGAAGACGAGGCATAGGGACCCTGGGTCACATACAGTGTTGACATTAATGGGCAAATCTCCACTGCTCTGCGCTCCATGGACGACCCTACCCTGCATCTGTCCTGTGGGTGAGCCTCCACTGCCCTGTATCTGTCCTATGGGTGAGCCTCCACTGCCCTGTATGTGTCCTATGGGTGAGCCTCCCCTGCCCTGTATGTGTCCTATGGGTGAGCCTCCACTGCCCTATATCTGTCCTATGGGTGAGCCTCCACTGCCCTGTATGTGTCCTATGGGTGAGCCTCCACTGCCCTGTATCTGTCCTATGGGTGAGTCTCCCCTGCCCTGTATCTGTCCTATGGGTGAGCCTCCCCTGCCCTGTATCTGTCCTATGGGTGAGCCTCCACTGCCCTGTGCCTGGTCTTCCTATATTTGTTCCATGGGTGAGCTTCCACTGCCCTGTTCCCCATCTTCCTGTATCTGTCCCATGGGTGAGCCTCCACTGCCCTGTGCCCCATATTCCTGTGTCTGCTCCATGGGCGAGCCTCCACTGCCCTGTGCCCCCTCTGCTTGTGTCTGCTCCATGGGTGAGCCTCCACTGCCCTGTGCCTCATATTCCTGTGTCTGCTCCATGGGCGAGCCTCCACTGCCCTGTGCCCCCTCTGCTTGTGTCTGCTCCATGGGCGAGCCTCCACTGCCCAGTGCCCCATATTCTTGTGTCTGCTCCATGGTCGAGCCGTCACTGCCCTGTGCCCCATATTCTTGTGTCTGCTCCATGGGTGAGCCTCCACTGCCCTGTGCCCCATCTTCCTGGATCTGCCCCCTTGGACGAGCCACCACTGCCCTGTGCCCCATATTCTTGTGTCTGCTCCATGGGTGAGCCTCCACTGCCCTGTGCCCCATCTTCCTGGATCTGCCCCCTTGGACGAGCCTCCACTGCCCTGTGCCCCATCTTCCTGGATCTGCCCCCTTGGACGAGCCTCCACTGCCCTGTGCCCCATCTTCCTGGATCTGTCCCCTTGGATGAGCCTCCACTGCCCTGTGCCCCATCTTCCTGGATCTGCCCTATTACCTTGTGATGACACTGCATGAAGGGGGTGCTGAGCAATTTCTCACAGACAGTCTCGGCCTCCTTCCGTATTTCTTCTCGCCCTGCAGCCTCACAGCTGTGACTGGCCTCTGCAGCATCTTCACACATCTATTGGATAAAAAGGAAACCAAAAGCTCAGTGACTCGGCTAGACCATCAGGGATCCCCAACCTGGAACAACAGGCTGAACCCGGTGATCTGAGCCAGATCCATATCGATGACTCGGTATTTCTCACGGGAGCACCCGGCTTGAGCCAAGGTGGGCCCTTTATACGGGATGTTCAGCCCTTGAGGCGGTTTGCTACTGGCTGCATGGACACAGAACACATCACAGATACTAGACAAGAGAACAAAATAACGACAAGAGGAAGGACAGGAGGGAAGTCATAAAAGCCAGGAATCAGATACCAGAGAGGGAAATCAGACAAGCCAGGAATCATATACCAGAGAGGGAAATCAGACAAGCAGGAATCAGATACCAGAGAGGGAAGTCAGACAAGCCAGGAATCAGATACCAGAGAGGGAAATCAGACAAGCCAGGAATCAGATACCAGAGAGGGAAATCAGACAAGCCAGGAATCAGATACCAGAGAGGGAAGTCAGACATGCCAGGAATCAGATACCAGAGAGGGAAATCAGACAAGCCAGGAATCAGATACCAGAGAGGGAAATCAGACAAGCCAGGAATCAGATACCAGAGAGGGAAGTCAGACAAGCCAGGAATCAGATACCAGAGAGGGAAATCAGACAAGCCAGGAATCAGATACCAGAGAGGGAAATCAGACAAGCCAGGAATCAGATACCAGAGAGGGAAATCAGACAAGCCAGGAATCAGATACCAGAGAGGGAAGTCAGACAAGCCAGGAATCAGGTACCAGAGAGGGAAATCAGACAAGCCAGGAATCAGATACCAGAGAGGGAAATCAGACAAGCCAGGAATCGGTACACAGAAAAGCAATGAATAGCAAACAGGGATACACAGAAGAATCGTCAGAATCAGGCCAAGATCATACACAGGAAAACCAGGACAAAGATATCAGTACCAGGAATACAGGAAGCAATGACCCTCAGGAACAAAGACCCATGCAAGAGCCAGGAGCAAATGCACTGCTTGCATATATATAGGGGACATAGCAGAGCATGTGACATCAGGCCAGACCAGCTGCAATGGAATCCTGCAGCCGAGAGGGAAGGAATGGCTAACCCAGACAAATGCAAGAACCGGCCCGGATCACTCTCACCTCCACGGTGCAGGGCTGGAACATGACAGTATTATGCCGTCAATGCTCACAGATCCTTCAACACTGTACATGGAACATCTCCTCCCAGGTCAGCCCAGAGTCTTTGCGGACAGATTTATTGAGACTTCAGTTACTCCAAAACCCAATGGGATGAGGTCTCTGGATCAATAAAACAATGAGAGCCCTCCTGGGACCCTCCTCTCCCCTCATTGTGATCAAGTAATGATAGTTCTACCCCACTATTGATCGCCTACTGTAACATGTGACATTCCTCTGTTCCTTTACCCTCTGCGGATGGTTTATTCTCTTGTATTGGGCTTGGTCATGCTGTGACCCATCTACCAGATCTACCCCCCCCCCACTCCCATGCTCAGGACTGTCCTTGCTCATTGATATTATTTACATTGGATTTTTTTGCCAACTGAGTCCCACCAACTGCCATGATGTTTTCGTCCTCACCTCAGTGCCAGGTTCACGGGTTCTCCATGAATTTCCAAACCCAGCAGCGTGAGGAGAGACGCTTCCTCCCACCTGGGTGAAATCATCTAGAAAAGAAGAGCAAATATTACGAGTAACGTATGTAAAGCCCACGTATACAACACATGGATCAATCGCCAGGAGATTCCGTGAGGAGAATTCTCTGGAGCTGGTTTTAGCCGGCTCCTTGGATGTCCTTGGTAAAAGCCGATGGGAGTGTATCGGCCGTAACTTGGATTTTAATGACGTGCTCATACGCCCTGTCTGTGGAAGGATTGCGAGTTTGTGGAAGACATTACAATGTTACTAGGTCTATAGTCACGGACGGACTTTTTCATACGCTGAGAACACAATGAAGGTCCAGTCTGGCATCGTACCTGCAGGATCCTCGTTGTAGACGCCGCAGAGTCCATTTGTCCTGCCCAGTAGCTCCCTGGTCACGGTGATGTAGACATTGGCCCCTCGATCGAATTTCACCCTCACTCCAAGTCCACTCTCAACGAAGACGAAGTCTCCGAGCCACAGGACACTGATTCCTGGGAGAGAAGAAACCAGATGAGGAAACATGGCGGTCACAGGAGCCTGCAGGGGGATCAATCTATTAGAAGGGTCACGTCTGGTGAAGTGTTAATTTCCGTTTCCCCCATCTCATTTTAATTTAACCCCTTCCTTTCATTCTGAACTTAGTCACTCGTTACACTAATGGATTTCCATACAACACCATAATGTGTCCCCGCGTTCCCGGCTGTTCTCACCATTGTGTAGATGTGGGTTTCCATCAGGAATGTTGACACCATTCACCGACACCGTCTGGTTACTTACGACAACCTGATCCAAACCAAACATCATCCGGAGCACCTGGGGAAGCACAGGGAGCAGTGAAAGCGTCACCGGAATTGACCCATCTGCATCGCCTGGTTATCCGTAAGGAAGGAGGTGCATACATTGTCTGGGGGGGGGGGTGCATGGTGTAAAACACAAGGTGTTTATGGGGTGGTAGTGATGGGCGTATGGAAGAGGGCATACATTGGGGTGATGCTCACTTTGGGGCACTGTCCAGGCCTCGTACAGGAGTCCTCAGAGATATGGATGGACCACGTGGCATCGGTAGAAGAAGCCAAGTTATAAGCGCACACCCCATGGAAATGATAGTGTTTCCCATCGAAGGTGCGATAGTGAAATCCTCCCCACGTCACGCATGTCGCAAAGAGCCTCCTCTGATACAGTGAGACGCCAACCAGAGCGGTGGAGAAGTATGGCTTCACCAGGAGAGGAGAGTGGGACATGTCTGTAAAGAGATGCAGCGAGCGGTTACCCAGGGAGCTCATTACCACTATACACAGACACCTCATCCCATGACTGGAGCGCGGACACATCTACTGCACCGGGAACTCATTACCACCATTCAGTGACCCCTGCCCCGCACCCACCCGTACCCCTCTCACCTGCTGGTGGCGTGTAGGAGCAGCTGAAGCAGTAATCGGACGTGGTGTTCTTCCAGCTGTGACCCCAGGACTGCTGGCAGCATTGGTCCATGCTCATCAGGGAGATGTTCTGTGGGCTCAGGGTGTCCTGACAGTTCCAGGTGGAGTAACATCGACCCAGGAAGCCTTCTCCTGCACAGACCAACCAGAGCATCCAGAACAGCGGGGCCCGAGCAACGGAAAACCAGTTCATACGATGAGCAGGAGGAAAAAAAAGATAACGGGAATTATTAATGTATGAGAAGCTGGATCCAGCCACGAGGATCCCGTCCGGGGAAGGTACCGCGGCCAGGACACCACACATGGCATGGACCATAATCATGGAGAGGCTTCAGACAATGAAGGGTCCATCATGTCCACTCGCCCTCAAATGGGGCAAACTGACGTGAGTAAAAAAAACACCAACTCCCAGCCCCTCTGCCCGCAGCACAACCTGCCTGGTGCCCAGTGTACCCACCCTCGGTGCAGTGATCGCCCGTCCAGCCCTCACAGCACGCCATCACGGTGCGGTTCCACACAGCGGCTCGTGTGTCCTGCGGCCTGAAGGGACAAGCAAACTTAATGTCTCAAATCCCACCCCAATCCAACCTGACCACCAAATCCATTCTGGACAGAGCCTCTGACTCACGCTGTGCCCCTCAAACCCCGACACACACACAGTGCTGCTCATACCCCGACACACACACAGTGCTGCTCATACCCCGACACACACACAGTGCTGCTCATACCCCGACACACACACTGTGCCCATCATACCCCCGACACACACACAGTGCTGCTCATACCCCGACACACACACAGTGCTGCTCATACCCCGACACACACACAGTGCCCGTCATACCCCCGACACACACACAGTGCTGCTCATACCCCGACACACACACAGTGCTGCTCATACCCCGACACACACACACAGTGCTGCTCATACCCCGACACACACACAGTGCTGCTCATACCCCGACACACACACTGTGCTGCTCATACCCAGACACACACACAGTGCTGCTCATACCCCCGACACACACACAGTGCTGCTCATACCCCCGACACACACACTGTGCCCGTCATACCCCCGACACACACACAGTGCTGCTCATACCCCGACACACACACAGTGCTGCTCATACCCCGACACACACCACTACCTTTGTTTGGGGGGGGGGCAGCACTCACTTGTAGATGTAGCACATGGAGGTGGCGCCGCTCTGGGCGTAATATCTTGCTATCCCTGCGTCTCCCCCGTACTCCCGCCTCATGCGCTCCTGGTCCAGCTGCCAGGCCTCCATATTGTATTGATAAACCATAGAACATGGAACCCGCTGCTCTCGCCGGGGAGTGATAACCTGCTTCTCTGACACCTGGATCGTGCGTTCACACCAGCGCCTGCAGGGCAGCGACATCGAGCACAGTGAACACAATCACAGAGAACAGGCAGAGTGTGAGAGACAGTCACAGAAAGAGACGGTCACAGAAAGAGACAGTCACAGAAAGAGTCACAGAAAGAGACGGTCACAGAAAAAGTCAGTCACAGAAAAAGTCACAGAAAGAGACAGTCACAGAAAGAGACAGTCACAGAAAAGTCACAGAAAGAGAGAGTCACAGAAAGAGACAGTCACAGAAAGAGTCACAGAAAGAGACAGTCACAGAAAAAGTCACAGAAAGAGACAGTCACAGAAAGAGACAGTCACAGAAAAGTCACAGAAAGAGACAGTCACAGAGTCACAGAAAGAGACAGTCACAGAGTCACAGAAAGAGACAGTCACAGAAAAAGTCACAGAAAGAGACAGTCACAGAGTCACAGAAAGAGACAGTCACAGAAAAAGTCACAGAAAGAGACAGTCACAGAAAAAGACAGTCACAAAAGAGACAGTCAAAGAGAGAGTCGCAGCACAGAGGTGTATTGTTTTTGGGGTTTTATGCAGAGAGAATTAGTCAGGATACAATGTAAATTGGTTGGAGTTGTTAGGCACATACCCATTGGTGAATGTAAGCTCCACCCACAGCAACAGCAGCAGGACCGCCTTCATCATAACAGAACCTCTGGGACCCATCGTGGGTTAATAACTTTAACCTGCCGGTCACAAGCAGATTTCCATATTAGGATCATCCCATCCGGCCAATCACCAGCCAGGCCTGTTACACATAATATCCCTCATCATCCCATCCGGCCAATCACCAGCCAGGCCTGTTACACATAATATCCCTCATCATCCCATCTGGCCAATCACCAGCCAGGCCTGTTACACATAATATCCCTGATCATCCCATCCGGCCAATCACCAGCCAGGCCTGTTACACATAATATCCCTCATCATCCCATCTGGCCAATCACCAGCCAGGCCTGTTACACATAATATCCCTCATCATCCCATCCGGCCAATCACCAGCCAGGCCTGTTACACATAATATCCCTGATCATCCCATCTGGCCAATCACCAGCCAGGCCTGTTACACGTAATACCCCTGATCATCCCATCCGGCCAATCACCAGCCAGGCCTGTTACACATAATATCTCTCATCATCCCATCCGGCCAATCACCAGCCAGGCCTGTTACACATAATACCCCTGATCATCCCATCCGGCCAATCACCAGCCAGGCCTGTTACACATAATATCCCTCATCATCCCAATCCGGCCAATCACCAGCCAGGCCTGTTATACAATGAGGTTTCTGAGATTAAGGAAGATTTTTGTGTTCTTGGAGGTGAAATACAGCAGATTGCGTCCACTGTGTCATTCTCTGAAGTTTTGCCTGTGCATAACATTCAAGATAGGCAGATGCGCAATAGGGAATTTAATTTGTGGCTTCGGGAATGGTGTCGGGAGCAAGGATTTGGCTTTGTGTCCCATGAGAGCTCTAATTGGAGCAGAAAGGAACTGTATAAAAAATATGGTTTGCATCTTACTCATAGGGGAACATATGTTCTCAGTGAGAAGTTCAAAGGTTTCGCAAAGAAATATTTAAACTAGGAGGGGGGGGAACAAAAGGGTAAAAAACAATCTGCCCGATTGTCCCCCAAAACTAAATCGGAGGGTGCAAGCAACATGCGAGGTAAAAAATGACAAGCTCAGAGTCGTGTCTATAAATGCTCGCAGTTTAGTCAATAAAATCAATGAACTGGAGGCAATGATGGCAGCTGAAAAAGTAGATTTAGTGGCGGTTACTGAGACATGGTTCAGTGAGAAAAATAACTGGGACATAACAATACCGGGGTACTCTTTATATAGAAAAGACAGAGAAGGTAGGAAAGGAGGAGGAGTGGCCCTGTATGTGAAAAACAACATAAAAACGAACCAAATAAAAGTGAGCGAGGTGAACATAGAGTCAGTTTGGGTTACGCTAACATTTGGTAATCATACAGTAGCTCGTGTAGGTGTGATCTATAGACCCCCTGGACAAGTAGAAGAGCTAGATAATCTGCTGGTTGAGGAAATAGCCAAAATGGCAATGAAGGGGGAAGTTATTATCATGGGGGACTTTAATCTTCCTGATGTGAACTGGAAAACCAAAATAGCTGGGTGCACCAGGAGTACAAATATTCTAAACTCCCTACTGGGATTATCTCCAACACAAGTAGTTGAGGAGCCGACCCGTAAAGAGGCCAAATACTCACAAATGGAGGTTTGGTATCGGACGTGGTTGTAGGTGAAAATTTGGGATCTAGTGATCACCAGTCAGTATGGTTTAATATAAGAACAGGGATGGAGCCGCACCACACAAAAACAAAAGTTTTAGACTTTAAAAAAACAGATTTTTCTAAAATGAGACTTTGTTTGAAGGAGTCATTATCAGACTGGAGGAGTTTAAAGGGAGTCCAGGAGAAATGGGATTATTTAAAGGAAGCATTATTGAAGGCCACAGGCAATTGTATGTTAGCTTGTTAGCAAAAACAAAAAAGGGAAGAAACCACTGTGGTACTCTGCAGAAGTGGCCAAAATAGTGAAGAACAAAAAGACAGCATTCAATAATTATAAAACAACTCAGAGTGAAGAAGATAGGCAAACCTATAAGATTAGGCAGAAAGAGGCAAAGCAATTTATAAGGGCTTCCAAAGCACACGCAGAAGAGAAAATAGCTCAGTCAGTAAAAAGGGGGACAAAACATTTTTTAGATCCATAAACGAGAAAAGAAAAGTAAAACAAGGATTAGTTAGATTAAAAACAAAGGAAGGAAGGTATGTAGAAGAGGATAAAAGTCTCGCTGACTGCCTCAATGAATATTTTTGTTCAGTCTTTGCAGAAGAAAAGGAAGGAAAGGGACCTCAGTTAGGAGGAAACAATTACATATCAGTTTACAGAGGAGGAGGTTCTACAGCAGCTGTCTACAGTAAAGACAAATAAGTCAATGGGGCCTGATGGGATCCACCCTAAATTATTAAAAGAGCTCAGTGGTGTAATAGCAAAACTGTTAACAGATTTATTTAACCAATCCTTGCTAATGGGAGTCGTCCCAGAAGACTGGAAATTAGCAAATGTTGTGCCCATTCACAAGAAGGGTAGTAGGGAGGAATCTGGGAACTATAGGCCAGTTAGTTTTACGTCAGTAGTGGGGAAATTAATGGAAACCATGTTAAAGGAAAGGATTGTTGAACATCTAAAAACACATAGATTACAGGATCAGAAACAACACAGGTGGTGCAGTAGACATTGCTTATTTAGATTTCAGTAAGGTTTTTGATACTGTTCCGCATAGAAGGCTTATCAATAAATTGCAATCTTTGATCTTGGATTCCAATATTGTTGAATGGATTAGGCAGTGGCTGAGTGACAGGCAACAGAGGGTTGTGGTAAATGAAGTTTATTCGGCGCAAGGTCTTGTTACCAGTGGGGTACCTCAGGGGTCAGTACTTGGACCCATTCTATTTAATATTTTTATTAGTGATATTGCAGAAGGTATTAATGGAAAAGTATGTCTTTTTGCTGATGACACAAAGATTTGCAACAGGGTTGACGTTCCTGGAGGGATCAGCCAAATGACAAATGATTTAGGTAAACAAAAAAAATGGTGGGAGCTGTGGCAATTGAGTTTAAATGTGGATAAGTGCAAGATAATGCACCTGGGACGTAAAAACCCAAGGGCTGAATATAGAATATTTGATACAGTCTTAACCTCAACATCTGAGGAAAGGGATTTAGGGGTTATTATTTCAGAGGATCTAAGGGTAAGTAGTCAATGTAATAGAGCAGCAGGAAATGCTGGCAGAATGCTTGGAAATGCTGGCAGAATGCTTGTTGTGTAGGGAGAGGTATTAGCAGTAGGAAAAGGGAAGTGCTCATGCCACTGTACAGAGCACTGGTGAGACCTCACTTGGAGTACTGTGTGCAGTACTGGAGACCGTATCTCCAGAAGGATATAGACATCTTAGAGAGAGTTCAGAGAAGGGCTACTAAAATGGTGTACGGCTTGAAGGAGAAAAGTTACCAAGATAGGCTTAATGATCTTAACATGTACAGCTTGGAAAAAAGACGAGACAGAGGAGATATGATAGAAACATTTAAATACATAAAGGGAATCCACAAGGTAGAGGAAGGGAGTATATTTAAAAGGAAAAGAAATAGCAAAACAAGAGGACATAGTCTTAGATTAGAGGGGCAAAGGTTTAAAAGTAACATCAGGAAGCATTATTTTACTGAGAGGGTGGTGGATACATGGAACAGTCTTCCAGTAGAAGTGGTAGAGGCCAAAACAGTAATTGAATTTAAGCAGGCATGGGATAGGCATAAGGCTATCCTAAACAAAAGATAAATCCAGGTAAAGTATCCATGTAATTGGGCGACTAGATGGGCCGAAAGGTTCTTATCTGCCGACATTTTCTATGTTTCTATACATAATATCCCTGATCATCCCATCCGGCCAATCACCAGCCAGGCCTGTTATACATAATATCCCTCATCATTCCATCCGACTAATCACCAGCCAGGCCTGTTACACATAATACCCCTGATCATCCCATCCGGCCAATCACCAGCCAGGCCTGTTACACATAATACCCTTGATCATCCCATCCGGCTAATCACCAGCCAGGCCTGTTACACATAATATCCCTCATCATCCCATCCAGCCAATCACCAGCCAGGCCTGTTACACATAATATCCCTCATCATCCCATCCAGCCAATCACCAGCCAGGCCTGTTACACATAATATCTCTCATCATCCCATCCAGCCATTCACCAGCCAGGCCTGTTATACATAATATCCCTCATCATCCCGTCCGGCCAATCACCAGCCAGGCCTGTTACACATAATACCCCTGATCATCCCATCCGGCCAATCACCAGCCAGGCCTGTTATACATAATATCCCTGATCATCCCATCCGGCCAATCACCAGCCAGGCCTGTTATACATAATATCCCTCATCATTCCATCCGGCCAATCACCAGCCAGGCCTGTTATACATAATATCCCTCATCATCCCGTCCGGCCAATCACCAGCCAGGCCTGTTACACATAATACCCCTGATCATCCCATCCGGCCATTCACCAGCCAGGCCTGTTATACATAATATCCCTGATCATCCCATCCGGCCAATCACCAGCCAGGCCTGTTATACATAATATCCCTCATCATTCCATCCGGCCAATCACCAGCCAGGCCTGTTACACATAATATCTCTCATCATCCATCCAACCAATCACCAGCCAGGCCTGTTACACATAATATCCCTCTCATCCCATCCAGCCAATCACCAGCCAGGCCTGTTACACATAATATCCCTCATCATCCCATCCAGCCATTCACCAGCCAGGCCTGTTATGCATAATATCCCTCATCATCCCGTCCGGCCAATCACCAGCCAGGCCTGTTACACATAATATCCCTCATCATCCCATCCGGCCAATCACCAGCCAGGCCTGTTACACATAATATCCCTCATCATCCCATCCGGCCAATCACCAGCCAGGCCTGTTACACATAATATCCCTGATCATCCCATCCGGCCAATCACCAGCCAGGCCTGTTATACATAATATCCCTCATCATTCCATCCGGCCAATCACCAGCCAGGCCTGTTACACATAATATCTCTCATCATCCCATCCAGCCAATCACCAGCCAGGCCTGTTACACATAATATTATCTCTCATCATCCCATCCAGCCATTCACCAGCCAGGCCTGTTATACATAATATCCCTCATCATCCCGTCCGGCAATCACCAGCCAGCCTGTTACACATAATACCCCTGATCATCCCATCGGCCAATCACCAGCCAGGCCTGTTACACATAATACCCCTGATCATCCCATCCGCCAATCACAGCCAGGCCTGTTACACAGAATATCCCTCATCATGCCATCCGGCCATCACCAGCCAGGCCTGTTACACATAATACCCCTGATCATCCCATCCGGCCAATCACCAGCCAGGCCTGTTACACATAATATCCCTCATCATCCCATCCGGCCAATCACCAGCCAGGCCTGTTACACATAATATCCCTCATCATCCCATCCGGCCAATCACCAGCCAGGCCTGTTACACATAATATCCCTCATCATCCCATCCGGCCAATCACCAGCCAGGCCTGTTACACATAATATCTCTCATCATCCCATCCAGCCATTCACCAGCCAGGCCTGTTATACATAATATCCCTCATCATCCCGTCCGGCCAATCACCAGCCAGGCCTGTTACACATAATACCCCTGATCATCCCATCGGCCAATCACCAGCCAGGCCTGTTACACATAATACCCCTCATCATCCATCCGGCCATTCACCAGCCAGGCCTGTTATACATAATATCCCTGATCATCCCATCCGGCCAATCACCAGCCAGGCCTGTTATACATAATATCCCTCATCATTCCATCCGGCAATCACCAGCCAGGCCTGTTATACATAATATCCCTCATCATCCCGTCCGGCCAATCACCAGCCAGGCCTGTTACACATAATACCCCTGATCATCCCATCCGGCCAATCACCAGCCAGGCCTGTTACACATAATACCCCTCATCATCCCATCCGGCCATTCACCAGCCAGGCCTGTTATACATAATATCCCTGATCATCCCATCCGGCCAATCACCAGCCAGGCCTGTTATACATAATATCCCTCATCATTCCATCCGGCCAATCACCAGCCAGGCCTGTTACACATAATATCTCTCATCATCCCATCCAGCTAATCACCAGCCAGGCCTGTTACACATAATATCCCTCATCATCCCATCCAGCCAATCACCAGCCAGGCCTGTTACACATAATATTATCTCTCATCATCCCGTCCGGCCAATCACCAGCCAGGCCTGTTACACATAATATCCCTCATCATCCCATCCGGCCAATCACCAGCCAGGCCTGTTACACATAATACCCCTCATCATCCCATCCGGCCAATCACCAGCCAGGCCTGTTACACAAAATATCCCTCATCATCCCATCCGGCCAATCGCCAGCCAGGCCTGTTACACATAATATCCCTCATCATCCCATCCAGCCAATCACCAGCCAGGCCTGTTACACATAATATTATCTCTCATCATCCCATCCAGCCATTCACCAGCCAGGCCTGTTATACATAATATCCCTCATCATCCCGTCCGGCCAATCAACAGCCAGGCCTGTTACACATAATACCCCTGATCATCCCATCCGGCCAATCACCAGCCAGGCCTGTTACACATAATACCCCTCATCATCCCATCCGGCCATTCACCAGCCAGGCCTGTTATACATAATATCCCTGATCATCCTATCCGGCCAATCACCAGCCAGGCCTGTTATACATAATATCCCTCATCATTCCATCCGGCCAATCACCAGCCAGGCCTGTTACACATAATATCTCTCATCATCCCATCCAGCCAATCACCAGCCAGGCCTGTTACACATAATATTATCTCTCATCATCCCATCCAGCCATTCACCAGCCAGGCCTGTTATACATAATATCCCACATCATCCCGTCCGGCCAATCACCAGCCAGGCCTGTTACACATAATACCCCTGATCATCCCATCCGGCCAATCACCAGCCAGGCCTGTTACACATAATACCCCTGATCATCCCATCCGGCCATTCACCAGCCAGGCCTGTTATACATAATATCCCTGATCATCCCATCTGGCCAATCACCAGCCAGGCCTGTTATACATAATATCCATCATCATTCCATCCGGCCAATCACCAGCCAGGCCTGTTACACATAATATCTCTCATCATCCCATCCAGCCAATCACCAGCCAGGCCTGTTACACATAATATCCCTCATCATCCCATCCAGTCAATCACCAGCCAGGCCTGTTACACATAATATCCCTCATCATCCGTCCGGCCAATCACCAGCCAGGCCTGTTACACATAATATCCCTCATCATCCCATCCAGTCAATCGTGCGGCTCTGGGCTGATGTTCCAGAAGGGATAGTTAGTTATTATTGCACTAATGATGCAGATCAGGGAGGAATCTGATAAATGGTACAATCAGGGCGGGGTTAGGGATTGCACATTCCTCACCCGTCCCTTATTTACATTTAGTGAGTTATTTCTCTACAAAAGCCCCGCCCCCGCCATGTGATACAGAGATTTGATTTGTGTTTTGCTGCAGCTTCATTAATCTAGTAAAAACATTTTATTTTACAGCTTCACGAGGAGTTTTTGTGGCACCTAATCCGCCTGCTCTTCTCATGGAAGCGGCCATGTTTTTTTGATTCCTCTCTTTCATGGGAGGGATTAAACATCTAAAATGTATGTTTGACAGCTCAGCCCAGAATAGCGGGGGGAGGGGGTCAGATTGCTTCATATATTAACTCTGAAAGGCTGAAAAGGTTCCCCCCACATCCCACTGATGAGCTGCAGTGCAAACAGACACACATATGATAATGTATATTTGTATAACTCCCTCCCCAAAACCTCTATTCCTTTAGCTGACACTTGCAGGGAACTCACAGCAGTGCAGGGTTAACAGTTGATTGTTACTGAGCATCCAGCCTCCCTGTCTGTTCAGAAGATCTGTTGGTTATTTGTAAACGCTCTGAGTCTGGAGGAATTTTTAGTTCAGCGTCAGCTCTGGGGGAGTGTCTGTGTGCAACCATAAATCTCTCCCCAGTGAAACACATCATGCGGCATGCCACAGCTCTGGGGGAGTGTCTGTGTGCAACCATAAATCTCTCCCCAGTGAAACACATCATGCGGCATGCCACAGCTCTGGGGGAGTGTCTGTGTGCAACCATAAATCTCTCCCCAGTGAAACACATCTTGCGGCATGCCACAGCTCTGGGGGAGTGTCTGTGTGCAACCATAAATACCTCCCAAGGGAAATGCGGCATGCCACAGCTCTGGGGGGGGTGTCTGTGTGCAGCCATAAATCCCTCCCCAGAGGAACACATCATGCTGCAGCTCGGGGGAGGAGGATGTCTGTGTGCTGCCATAAATCCCTTCCCAGGGAAACATCATGCTGTGGGGGGGGGGTCTGTTTGCAGCCATAAAATCCCTCCCCAGTAAAACACATCATGCGGCATGCCACAGCTCGGGGGGGGGTGTCTGTGTGCAGCCATAAATCCCTCCCCAGTGAAACACATCATGCGGCATGCCACAGCTCTGGGGGGGGGGTCTGTGTGCACCCATCGATCCCTCCCCAGGGAAACACGTCATGCAGCAGCACTGACAGCATACAGGGAGCTCAGGGATTTGTTGTAAAGGTTTTTTATGAATAAACTCTCCGTCTGTCGGTTGTTTGATCACACAATGTATGGACAGATGTGGGAAAACTTTCACATGAGCTGAAGTTGTTTTGGGTGCGATTGGTGGACTTTAAGAGAAGAGCCGGTGGACATCTCCCTCCTGACCTGAAAGCCCTCGCTTTACTTATCAGTAACGTCCCTGTGAGCAGCGTGTTTGTGCACAGCAGGAGGATACAGCCCAGGACACGGCGCAGGACACTGCTCAGGACACAGCCCAGGACACGGCGCAGGACACTGCTCAGGACACGGCCCAGGACACGACGCAGGACACTGCTCAGGACACGGGTCAGGACACTGCTCAGGAGACGGTGCAGGACACTGCTCAGGAGACGGTGCAGGACACTGCTCAGGACACGGCGCAGGACACTGCTCAGGACACTGCTCAGGACACGGCGCAGGACACTGCTCAGGAGACGGTGCAGGACACTGCTCAGGACACGGCCCAGGACATTGCTCAGGACACGGCCCAGGACACTGCTCAGGACACGACTCAGATCACGGGTCAGGACACGGCTCAGGACACTGCTCAGGACACGGCGCAGGACACTGCTCAGGACACGGCGCAGGACACGGCGCAGGACACTGCTCAGGACACGGCCCAGGACACTGCTCAGGACACGGCCCAGGACACTGCTCAGGACACGACTCAGATCACGGGTCAGGACACGGCTCAGGACACTGCTCAGGACACGGCCCAGGACATGGCCCAGGACACTGCTCAGGACACGGCTCAGGACACGGCCCAGGACACTGCTCAGGACACGGGTCAGGACACGACCCAGGACACTGCTCAGGACACGGCCCAGGACACGCCCAGGACACGGCGCAGGACACGGCCCAAGACACAGCTGGTTAATGAAATCTTCAATCCCTGGGAATCAATTGGCTGCTTTTGATTCACAGGTTCTGCTGCACATTAACCCCTTCATGTTGTATGGTTAACTTCATGGCTACAAAGTTTCAATGTCTCCTTTCCCTGGTATTTGCTGCCATCTAGTGGCCAGTCTAGAGATTACTACAAACTGGTTTATTCTCTTTCCATATTTCAGGAAAATCCCTGATGATTCAGAGCCAGGAGGCGGAAAAAAAGAATCAGTGACACAAAAGAGCAGGACAGAGGAAATCCACCTATATAAGCCACATAACTTCTCCCTGTATTATCACATCTCCCTGTGTGACGTGCATCACTTTGATCTTGGGGTACATGGGCCAGGAATTGTATTTGGGAGGCGCCGGCCAATGTTCTATATTATTTCCCTTCCCTGTGTTTAAAGTCACGCTGTGCCTGTGAGGGAGCCGGGTGTAATGTATGAATAATGCTATTGTCTATTGTTATGGTCCATGTGTATCTGTTGCCGTCTGCTGATAGGCTTACTCTCATGAATGTGTTAACCCCTTCGCTGCTGAGCCATTTCACGCCTGTGCGCTGAGCTTATTTTTACCGCTTTTGCTCATCATGTTTAAACGCGATTTGAAGTCACATTTTATTATATATATATAAGGTTCCTGAACTCTCACCCTCAGAAACCACACAAATATCTACGATACATTGATGACATTTTCATCATATGGACAGAAGGAGAGGAAAGCCTTCTAGACTTTCACAAGGCATTTAATACGTTCCACCCATCCATCAAACTCAATATCCAAGCACCATGTGAGCTTCCTGGACTGTACCATATCAGCTGCCAACGACGCGCTGCACTCATCTGTACAGGACGGCGCGCTGCACTCATCTGTGTACAGGACGGCGCGCTGCACTCATCTGTGTACAGGACGGCGCGCTGCACTCATCTGTGTACAGGACGGCACGCTGCACTCATCTGTGTACAGGACGGCGCGCTGCACTCATCTGTGTACAGGACGGCGCGCTGCACTCATCTGTGTACAGGACGGCGCGCTGCACTCATCTGTGTACAGGACGGCGCGTTGCACTCATCTGTGTACAGGACGGCGCGCTGCACTCATCTGTGTACAGGACGGCGCGCTGCACTCATCTGTGTACAGGGCGACGCGTTGCACTCATCTGTGTACAGGACGGTGCGCTGCACTCATCTGTGTACAGCCAGGCCATCAGGTCCCACCGAATCTGCTCGGACACTGGGGACAGGGATAAACACCTGAGCAAACTGTCTGCATCATTCCAGCGGAATCAAATCTGCCCTGAAAACACCGCGCGACCAGCTGTCACCACACGGATCCCTCATGGTGTCTCCTACAACCCGACTCTAGATTCAATTCACCAAAGCTCTGCAGCCACTGGTCACAGAGGACCCTGAGCTCAAAGACATATTCCCACATTGCTGCATCCTGGGGATCATTCCCAAGAGCTCCAGGTTCCTGCTCAGTGGACACTACATAGCCCACTATCCTGCGTGCCTAGAGACGTTACCTGGGATTTCCAGCTCTTCATTACTTACTGTGTATCCAGAATATACTCTATTATTACCTCCAAACACGTTACCGGCGGCTGATTCACCGGCTCCCCCAGCGCGTGGGATATAACTAGAAGTCCCATCATGACTGTATCTGGACGCCGTGAAGGGGATTGTGAGCACCTCGCCCTCACACCTCTCACCTCTCCTCTTAGATTGTAAGCTCTGGGGCAGGGTCCCCCCTCCTCTTAGATTGTAAACTCTGGGGCAGGGTCCCCTCTCCTCTTAGATTGTAAGCTCTGGGGCAGGGTCCCCTCTCCTCTTAGATTGTAAGCTCTGGGGCAGGGTCTCCTCTCCTCTTAGATTGTAAGCTCTGGAGCAGGGTCCCCTCTCCTCTTAGATTGTAAGCTCTGGGGCAGGGTCCCCTCTCCTCTTAGATTGTCAGCTCTGGAGCAGGGTCCCCTCTCCTCTTAGATTGTAAGCTCTGGGACAGGGTCCCCTCTCCTCTTAGATTGTAAACTCTGAGCAGGGTCCCTCTCCTCTTAGATTGTAAGCTCTGGGGCAGGGTCCCCTCTCCTCTTAGATTGTAAGCTCTGGGCAGGGTCCCCTCTCCTCTAGATTGTAACTCTGGAGCAGGGTCCCCTCTCCTCTTAGATTGTAAACTCTGGGGCAGGGTCCCCTCTCCTCTTAGATTGTAAACTCTGGGGCAGGGTCCCCTCTCCTCTTAGATTGTAAGCTCTGGGGCAGGGTCCCCGCTCTCCTCTTAGATTGTAAGCTCTGGAGCAGGGTCCCCTCTCCTCTTAGATTGTAAGCTCTGGGGCAGGGTCCCCTCTCCTCTTAGATTGTAAACTCTGGGGCAGGGTCCCCTCTCCTCTTAGATTGTAAGCTCTGGAGCAGGGTCCCCTCCCCTCTTAGATTGTAAGCTCTGGGGCAGGGTCCCCTCTCCTCTTAGATTGTAAGCTCTGGGGCAGGGTCCCCTCTCCTCTTAGATTTTAAGCTCTGGGGCCGGGTCCCCTCTCCTCTTAGATTGTAAGCTCTGGGGCCGGGTCCCCTCTCCTCTTAGATTGTAAGCTCTGGAGCAGGGTCCCCTCTCCTCTTAGATTGTAAGCTCTGGGGCAGGGTCCCCTCTCCTCTTAGATTGTAAGCTCTGGGGCAGGGTCCCCTCTCCTCTTAGATTGTAAGCTCTGGAGCAGGGTCCCCTCTCCTCTTAGATTGTAAGCTCTGGGCAGGGTCCTCTCTCCTCTTAGATTGTAAGCTCTGGGCAGGGTCCTCTCTCCTCTTAGATTGTAAACTCTGGAGCAGGGTCCCCTCTCCTCTTAGATTGTAAGCTCTGGAGCAGGGTCCCCTCTCCTCTTAGATTGTAAGCTCTGGGGCAGGTCCCCTCTCCTCTTAGATTGTAAGCTCTGGAGCAGGGTCCCCTCTCCTCTTAGATTGTAAGCTCTGGAGCAGGGTCCCCTCTCCTCTTAGATTGTAAGCTCTGGCAGCAGTCCCCTCTCCTCTTAGATTGTAAGCTCTGGAGCAGGGTCCCCTCTCCTCTTAGATTGTAAGCTCTGGAGCAGGGTCCCCTCTCCTCTTAGATTGTAAGCTCTGGGCAGGGTCCCCTCTCCTCTTAGATTGTAAGCTCTGGAGCAGGGTCCCCTCTCCTCTTAGATTGTAAGCTCTGGGCAGGGTCCCCTCTCCGTCTTAGATTGTAAGCTCTGGAGCAGGGTCCCCTCTCCTCTTAGATTGTAAGCTCTGGAGCAGGTCCCCTCTCTCTTAGATTGTAAGCTCTGGGGCAGGGTCCCCTCTCCTCTTAGATTGTAAGCTCCGGGGCAGGGTCCCTCTCCTCTTAGATTGTAAGCTCTGGGGCAGGGTCCCCTTTCCTTTTAGATTGTAAGCTCTGGGCAGGGTCCCCTTTCCTTTTAGATTGTAAGCTCTGGGCAGGGTCCCTCTCCTCTTAGATTGTAAGCTCTGGGCAGGGTCCCCTCTTCTCTTAGATTGTAAGCTCTGGAGCAGGGTCCCCTCTCCTCTTAGATTGTAAGCTGGGGCAGGGTCCCCTCCCCTCTTAGATTGTAAGCTCTGGGGCAGGGTCCCCTCTCCTCTTAGATTGTAAGCTCTGGAGCAGGGTCCCCTCTCCTAGATTGTAAGCTCTGGGCAGGGTCCCTCTCCTCTTAGATTGTAAGCTCCGGGGCAGGGTCCCCTCTCCGTCTTAGATTGTAAGCTCTGGGGGTCCCCTCTCCTCTTAGATTTTAAGCTCTGGGGCCGGGTCCCCTCTCCTCTTAGATTGTAAGCTCTGGAGCAGGTCCCCTCTCCTCTTAGATTGTAAGCTCTGGGGCAGGGTCCCCTCTCCTCTTAGATTGTAAGCTCTGGGGCCGGGTCCCCTCTCCTCTTAGATTGTAAGCTCTGGGGCAGGGTCCCCTCTCCGTCTTAGATTGTAAACTCTGGGGCAGGGTCCCCTCTCCTCTTAGATTGTAAGCTCTGGGGCAGGGTCCCCTCTCCGTCTTAGATTGTAAACTCTGGGGCAGGGTCCCCTTCCTCTTAGATTGTAAACTCTGGAGCAGGGTCCCCTCTCCTCTTAGATTGTAAGCTCTGGAGCAGGGTCCCCTCTCCTCTTAGATTGTAAGCTCTGGAGCAGGGTCCCCCTCCTCTTAGATTGTAAGCTCTGGGCAGGGTCCCCTCTCCTCTTAGATTGTAAGCTCTGGGCAGGGTCCCCTCTCCTCTTAGATTGTAAGCTCTGGGACACGATCCCCTCTCCTCTTAGATTGTAAGCTCTGGGGCAGGGTCCCCTCTCCTCTTAGATTGTAAGCTCTGGGGCAGGGTCCCCTCTCCTCTTAGATTGTAAGCTCTGGGCAGGGTCCCTCTCCTCTTAGATTGTAAGCTCTGGGGCAGGGTCCCCTCTCCTCTTAGATTGTAAGCTCTGGGGCAGGGTCCCCTCTCCTCTTAGATTGTAAGCTCTGGGGCAGGGTCCCCTCTCCTCTCTTAGATTGTAAGCTCTGGGACACGATCCCCTCTCCGTCTTAGATTGTAAGCTCTGGGGCAGGGTCCCCTCTCCTCTTAGATTGTAAGCTCTGGGGCAGGGTCCCCTCTCCTCTCTTAGATTGTAAGCTCTGGGACACGATCCCCTCTCCGTCTTAGATTGTAAACTCTGGAGCAGGGTCCCCTCTCCTCTTAGATTGTAAGCTCTGGGGCAGGGTCCCCTCTCCTCTTAGATTGTAAGCTCTGGGGCAGGGTCCCCTCTCCTCTTAGATTGTAAGCTCTGGGGCAGGGTCCCCTCTCCTCTTAGATTGTAAGCTCTGGAGCAGGGTCCCCTCTCCGTCTTAGATTGTAAACTCTGGAGCAGGGTCCCCTCTCCTCTTAGATTGTAAGCTCTGGGGCAGGGTCCCCTCTCCTCTTAGATTGTAAGCTCTGGGCAGGGTCCCCTCTCCTCTTAGATTGTAAGCTCTGGGGCAGGGTCCCCTCTCCTCTTAGATTGTAAGCTCTGGGACAGGGTCCCCTCTCCTCTTAGATTGTAAGCTCTGGGCAGGGTCCCCTCTCCTCTTAGATTGTAAGCTCTGGGGCAGGGTCCCCTCTCCTCTTAGATTGTAAGCTCTGGGGCAGGGTCCCCTCTCCTATTAGATTGTAAGCTCGGGCAGGGTCCCCTCTCCTCTTAGATTGTAAGCTCTGGAGCAGGGTCCCCTCTCCTCTTAGATTGTAAGCTCTGGAGCAGGGTCCCCTCTCCTCTTAGATTGTAAGCTCTGGGGCAGGGTCCCCTCTCCTCTTAGATTGTAAGCTCTGGGGCAGGGTCCCCGCTCTCCTCTTAGATTGTAAGCTCTGGAGCAGGGTCTCCTCTCCTCTTAGATTGTAAGCTCTGGGGCAGGGTCCTCCTCTCCTCTTAGATTGTAAGCTCTGGGCAGGGTCCTCTCTCCTCTTAGATTGTAAGCTCTGGAGCAGGGTCCTCTCTCCTCTTAGATTGTAAACTCTGGGGCAGGGTCCCCTCTCCTCTTAGATTGTAAGCTCTGGGCAGGGTCTCCTCTCCTCTTAGATTGTAAGCTCTGGGCAGGGTCCCCGCTCTCCTCTTAGATTGTAAGCTCTGGAGCAGGGTCTCCTCTCCTCTTAGATTGTAAGCTCTGGAGCAGGGTCCCTCTCCTCTTAGATTGTAAGCTCTGGGGCAGGTCCCCTCTCCTCTTAGATTGTAAGCTCTGGGGCAGGGTCTCTCTCCTCTTAGATTGTAAGCTCTGGAGCAGGGTCCTCTCTCCTCTTAGATTGTAAACTCTGGGGCAGGGTCCCCTCTCCTCTTAGATTGTAAGCTCTGGGGCAGGGTCCCCTCTCCTCTTAGATTGTAAGCTCTGGGCAGGGTCCCCTCTCCTCTTAGATTGTAAGCTCTGGGGCAGGGTCCTCTCTTCTCTTAGATTGTAAGCTCTGGGCAGGGTCCCCTCTCCTCTTAGATTGTAAGCTCTGGGGCAGGGTCCCCTCTCCTCTTAGATTGTAAGCTCTGGGGCAGGGTCCCCTCTCCTCTTAGATTGTAAGCTCTGGGGCAGGGTCCCCGCTCTCCTCTTAGATTGTAAGCTCTGGAGCAGGGTCCCTCTCCTCTTAGATTGTAAGCTCTGGGGCAGGGTCCTCTCTCCTCTTAGATTGTAAGCTCTGGGGCAGGGTCCTCCTCTCCTCTTAGATTGTAAGCTCTGGAGCAGGGTCCTCTCTCCTCTTAGATTGTAAACTCTGGGGCAGGGTCCCCTCTCCTCTTAGATTGTAAGCTCTGGGGCAGGGTCCCCTCTCCTCTTAGATTGTAAGCTCTGGGGCAGGGTCCCCTCTCCTCTTAGATTGTAAGCTCTGTGGCAGGGTCCTCTCTTCTCTTAGATTGTAAGCTCTGGGGCAGGGTCCCCTCTCCTCTTAGATTGTAAGCTCTGGGGCAGGGTCCCCTCTCCTCTTAGATTGTAAGCTCTGGAGCAGGGTCCCCTCTCCTCTTAGATTGTAAGCTCTGGGGCAGGGTCCCCTCTCCTCTTAGATTGTAAGCTCTGGGCAGGGTCCCCTCTCTCTTAGATTGTAAGCTCTGGGGCAGGGTCCCCTCTCCTCTTAGATTGTAAGCTCTGGGGCAGGGTCCCCTCTCCTCTTAGATTGTAAGCTCTGGAGCAGGGTCCCCTCTCCTCTTAGATTGTAAGCTCTGGGGCAGGGTCCCCTCTCCTCTTAGATTGTAAGCTCTGGGGCAGGGTCCCCTCTCCTCTTAGATTGTAAGCTCTGGGGCAGGGTCCCTCTCCTCTTAGATTGTAAGCTCTGGAGCAGGGTCCCCTCTCCTCTTAGATTGTAAGCTCTGGAGCCGGGTCTCCTCTCCTCTTAGATTGTAAGCTCTGGGGCAGGGTCCCCTCTCCTCTTAGATTGTAAGCTCTGGGGCAGGGTCCCCTCTCCTCTTAGATTGTAAGCTTTGGAGCAGGTCCCCTCTCCTCTTAGATTGTAAGCTCTGGGGCAGGGTCCCTCTCCTCTTAGATTGTAAGCTCTGGAGCAGGGTCCCCTCTCCTCTTAGATTGTACGCTCTGGGGCAGGGTCCCCTCTCCTCTTAGATTGTAAGCTCTGGAGCAGGGTCCCCTCTCCTCTTAGATTGTAAGCTCTGGAGCAGGGTCCCCTCTCCTCTTAGATTGTAAGCTCTGGAGCAGGGTCCCCTCTCCTCTTAGATTGTAAGCTCTGGGGCCGGGTCCCCTCTCCTCTTAGATTGTAAGCTCTGGGGCCGGGTCCCCTCTCTCTTGCTGTTCCGTGTGTTTAACTTATAGGTTGTTATTCTGTCTCTCCCTTTGTACAGCGCTACAGAAGGTGTAAGCGCTGTATAAAAACTTGTAACTGTAACTATTAATCTGTCGCCCCACAATCTCCCATGATGCACCTGCAGACGGTTTGGGTTCTCTATATGCCATGCATTTGCATTGGGGCAGAGCGCTCCGTCCCCTCTTACCTGAGCTGCGCATTGAGGTCCGGCTCTGCGAGTCTGGCTCCCGGCTCTGATATGGGTTTATATACCTGGAAAGGAATCGCTATAATCCGGTAACATGTGTCTGCCTTGGGATTGGAGCCCCCCCCCCTCATTCCACACAGCTGTGCGGGTCATATGGAAACGCATGTGTGTGTGTGTCTGTTTGTGTGTGTGTCTGTGTGTGTGTTGTGTGTGTGTCCTGCGCGCCCGCTCTGACTTAAAGTGATTAGTGAACACACACGCAGCCACATAATGGACTCCTCTCCGTGTCTTCAGCTGTTACCGGGCGAGACGGGGCGGGGGGGTGAGACGGGGCGGGGGGGTGAGACGGGGCGGAGGGGGGGTGAGACGGGGCGGGGGGGTGAGCCGCCTCTAAACCTGCGCATTACACAATGATCAGAAGGTGTCACTGCGTCACTTGGAGATACTGATGTACAGTTGTGTTCAAAATTATTCAACCCCCACTGAAATTGAGTGTTTTGGCCAGTTTGACATTGATTTTGATCATTCAGTCATCTTGCTTATAATTAAATCAAAGAGGCACGTGTAGGTCAGACAAATATAACATAACATTTATAATGAAATAACCACAAATGTCTTTTCTGTGCTCACATCATTATCAGTTTTATTCAACCCCCAAGTGACATTCAATCTTAGTACTTAGTACAACATCCTTTTACAGTTATAACAGCTTTTAAACGTGAAGCATAGCTTGACACAAGTGTCTTGCAGCCATCTACGGGTATCTTCGCCCATTCGTCATGGGCAAAAGCCTCCAGTTCAGTCACATTCTTAGGCTTGCGCACTGCAACTGCTTTCTTTAAGTCCCACCAGAGGTTCTCAATGGGATTTAAGTCAGGTGACTGCGATGGCCACTCCAAAATGTTCCAGCCTTTAATCTGCAACCATGCTCTAGTGGACTTGGAGGTATGCTTGGGATCATTGTCCTGTTGAAAGGTCCAACGTCTCCCAAGCCTCAGGTTTGTGACGGACTGCATCACATTGTCATCCAATATCTCCTGGTACTGAAGAGAATTCATGGTACCTTGCACACGCTGAAGCTTCCCTGTACCTGCAGAAGCAAAACAGCCCCAAAGCATGATTGACCCCCCGCCATGCTTCACAGTAGGCAAGGTGTTCTTTTCTTCATAGGCCTTGTTCTTCCTCCTCCAAACATAGCGTTGATCCATGGGCCCAAACAGTTCTAATTTTGTTTCATCAGTCCACAGAACACTATCCCAAAACTTCTGTGGTTTGTCCACATGACTTTTGGCATACTGCAGTCGACTCTTCTTATTCTTTGGAGACAGCAAGGGGGTGCGCCTGGGAGTTCTGGCATGGAGGCCTTCATTACGCAGTGTGCGCCGTATTGTCTGAGCTGAAACTTCAGTACCCACATCTGACAAATCTTTTCTCAGTTCCTCAGCAGTCACACGGGGACTTTTCTCCACTCTACGCTTCAGGTAGCGCACAGCAGTCGAAGTCAGCATCTTCTTTCTGCCACGACCAGGTAGCGTTTTCAACAGTGCCCTTTGCCTTGAATTTGCGAATGATGCTTCCTATGGTCTCTCTTGGTATGTTTAACATCTTTGCAATCTTCTTATAGCCATTGCCCTTCCTGTGAAGAGTAATCACCTCTTCTCTTGTCTTCCTGGACCATTCTCTTGACTTCACCATGTTTGTAACCACACCAGTAAATGTCTAGAAGGAGCTGAGTATCACAGTCATTTTAAAGCTGCCTAATTGCTGCTTATTATGCTTTATTGCTGCTCCGTGACATCCACAGGTGTTTTCAATACCTGATTGAAAACACTTGAATGAACCTCTGTTCTTCAGAGTGGTAGTCTTTAAGGGGTTGAATAATTGTGTCAATGAAGAATTCACAAAAGAAACATTTACTACTGTATTACAAAACCAATTGATGTCATTTTAGTTGCATATGGTTCTTTAAAAAGTCCTTGTAGGATTTCATTCTGAATACAATTACAAATGTCACTAAATTCCCGAAAACCCTTTACAGCATTGGGGGTTGAATAATTTTGAACACAACTGTATGTGGTGGGATGAAGGAGAAGCGTAACACGGTGTTCAGAGCCCCCACGTCTCCGCATCATACAGGGGTAACAGACCGGGGGGGGCAGCGTCCTCCTTGAGATGGTCAGAAAGACCAAAACATGAAATAAATCTCGCTATATATATATATATTATACAGGTGCGGGTAGTGGTGCCTTTATAGAGTGAAGAGCCATCCTTAGGCTCGGGTCAGACGAACGCATTTTTTCACGGAAGACGCGATCGCGGTCACATGATGCGCAATGTCGGACGTATTTTTTGACAGAGCCATTAAAAACAAGTGGACATTATGTTGGCCGGACATGAGCAGCGTCTGACATCTCCTAATCACGCACACACGCCGCTAACCGGACGCAGCGCACTCTGTGCGTCAGTACTAGCGGTTCCACATTTTCGAAAAAATGCATTTGTTTGCCTTTGCGTTGCGCAGCCGAACTTTCGTGCGGCCGTACTTTGTATATTGGCCGTCATTGGACGTGATTTGCTGCTAGCGCGGCCGTGATAAAGTGCGGCTCAACGCGCGTTCGCGCTGCGTTCATTTGACCCCAGTCTTAAGGGTAAAGCATCAACGCGTTTCGCCGGTATCAATTGCCGGCTTCTTCAGGACGCGAGCCCTTCAGGCTGGCGGTTTGGTTGGACAGGACGGACTTCGTGCGTCGGCTTCTCCCCGCTTCTGCTTTGCTGGAGGCGGCTACCGATGACGTAGGAACACGTGGTCTTTATGTCCGTAGGTCGCACCAACGTGTCTCAAAGAACAAAGCTGATTGGGCGTTAGTAGCAGGATGAAAGGGGCCGGCGCCCACATGGTCCTAGCGCCTATTTGGTTGGTGCAATGCGGTCTGTGCGGCCAGGTGCCATGAATTCATTATAACCCACTGAAAAGAGAAAGGGTAAAAAAACTCCAATCCATGAAAGACGAATAAAGATCATCACGTCACGTTCTAATCTGTCAAAGCCAAAAGGACAACGTAAAAGTGTGAACATGTAACATGTCTTTATTTTTACAGAGGAAAGAGACGCCTAAAACCACCGAGCATGGCGCCCCCTGTGGCGGGCACGCGCCTATTTTACCTAACTGTACATCTGGCCGTGTGTGTAAAATGACACAGGAATGCGCTTTTATGGACGCGGTGAGAGAGACGTCCGTCCAGGACACAACCTCAAAGTCCCATATCTCCCCTCCATGAAATCTACCACCAGGCATTCATGGCAGGTGTAGGGGAGTATCTGAAGCCGAGTGTACAGTAGGGATGAGCTGTTCGGTTCGGAGTTCGATTCGAACATTGGCCGTTTGAAAGTTCGCGAATTTTGAACTTTTGGGGATGTTCACCAAAAGTTCTATAAAAAAAATTTAGATTTTCTTTTTTTTAAAAAATGCTTAAAAAATCCTAAAAAATCTATAAATAAAGAGACTTTTTACTGCAGAATATTATAAGCAACGGTTTATTAGATATTGAATTAAAACGGGAATATTTTTAACATTGAAGCCTATGGGATAAAACATTCTTGTTGCTAAAACATCAGACAGACAAGGCCCTCTAATCAGGCATTGTAGAGGGCAGCCTGCCGGAGCCTCCCTCCCAAGGACCCCTTGAGGAGCATGCGGCCGCAGGATGAGCTGCGACTGTGCGGGCTGGCCAGCCGGGTGCATGTGGCAGAGAGGTGGCACAGGGACTCCAGGGAGGGAGCCACGGCAGACCCCCTTCCCCACAACCAGGATCCAGGGAGCCCCCACTGACCACCAGGCTAAGGTAAGGCGACACATTTTTAAAAAAAATAAAATCCGAGGACATTTTTAAATGTCCCCAGCAACATAAAATAAAACTTTTTTTTTCTTTTTCATACTCACCTGATTCCTGGATCCACAAACTGTAGAGGTGCTGCCCGTCAGTGTGCCGAATAATATGCTGCATTAATTATACTGTAAGGCTGGGTTCACACCTGCGGTTTTTTTACACGCGCAATACGTGCATTTTTTAACGCGCGCATCGCGCAAACGTTAAAAAACATGCGAACGCGCATTGCAGCGCATTCACGGCCATAGACTGCAGAGTGAACGCGTTGCAATACGCCCCAAAGAAGCTCCTGTACTTCTTTAGGCGCAGGACGTTTTACAGCGCGTTCCTGCGTGCTGTGAAACACCCAGGTAGGAACAGGTCCCATAGCAAATAATGGGATTTCCCTGTTAATGCGTTTTACAGCGTGCAGGAACGCGCTGTAAAACGCTTAGGCGTGATCCGAGCCTTAAGGTGCTGCCCGGCAGTGTGAGGATTCGTATGCTGCATTAATTATTCTTCTTACAAATTTGGTTACTTAACCTGTTTGCGTTTGGATTGTAATATTGTGTGACATCCAGGGCCCCGGGTGGCGATCGGGGGGGCCCCGGACGCATGGTGCCGCAAGCTGGCCGAATGCCAGGAGCTCCGGCGGCACCCGGCGCAGCTGTGAGTGATCAGGGGGCAGGCCGCGGCGTGATGACGCAGAGCTGCCGGGACTGGTGTGCGCCAATTCTCACCATATACAGTAGTGCAGTACAAGTGCCTAAACGTTGTTGAGCTGGTTTTGTTATAACAACTACTCTCGCTCTGTGCCCCTGTCTAGATTACCAGATTCATATCATTGTAATATTTGAGTGCAGGGTCCACCCCTGCACTCTTTCACAATACCACAGACAGGGGCGGATCCAGAGACTAGTCTCGGGAGGGGCACTGACAGAAAATAAGGTGTTTTAGCAGAGAGTCCGACTCACGAGAATTTACAGAGGGCCCGGCTCACAGGAGTTTACAATCTAGAGGAGCAGAGGGCCCGGCTCATAGGAGCTTACAATCTAGAGGAGCAGAGGGCCCGCTCATAGGAGCTTACAATCTAGAGAGCAGAGGGCCCGGCTCACAGGAGTTTACAATCTAGAGGAGCAGAGGGTCCGGCTCACAGGAGCTTACAATCTAGAGGAGCAGAGGGCCCGCTCATAGGAGCTTACAATCTAGAGGAGCAGAGGGCCCGGCTCATAGGAGCTTACAATCTAGAGGAGCAGAGGGCCCGGCTCACAGGAGTTTACAATCTAGAAAAGCAGAGGGCACCCAGGAGCTTACAATCTAGAGGAGCAGAGGGCACCCAGGAGTTTACAATCTAGAGGAGCAGAGGGCACCCAGGAGCTTACAATCTAGAGGAGCAGAGGGCACCCAGGAGTTTACAATCTAGAGGAGCAGAGGGCACCCAGGAGTTTACAATCTAGAGGAGCAGAGAGCCCCCAGCTCACACATGGATTTGCCCCCAGCTCATGGATTTGCCCCAGCTCATGGATTTACCCCCAGCTCATGGATTTGCCCAGGTCATGGATTTGCCCCCAGGTCATGGATTTGCCCAGCTCATGGATTTGCCCCCAGCTCATGGATTTGCCCAGCTCATGGATTTGCCCCCAGGTCATGGATTTGCCCCCAGGTCATGGATTTGCCCAGCTCATGGATTTGCCCCCAGGTCATGGATTTGCCCCCAGCTCATGGATTTGCCCCCAGCTCATGGATTTGCCACCAGCTCATGGATTTGCCCAGCTCATGGATTTGCCCAGCTCATGGATTTGCCCCAGGTCATGGATTTGCCCCAGGTCATGGATTTGCCCAGCTCATGGATTTGCCCCCTGCTCATGGATTTGCCCCCTGCTCATGGATTTGCCCCCAACTCATGGATTTGCCCCCTGCTCATGGATTTGCCCCCAGCTCATGGATTTGCCCCCAGGTCATGGATTTGCCCCCAGGTCATGGATTTGCCCCTGCTCATGGATTTGCCCCCAGGTCATGGATTTGCCCCCTGCTCATGGATTTGCCCCCAGCTCATGGATTTGCCCCAGCTCATGGATTTACCCCCAGCTCATGGATTTGCCCCCTGCTCATGGATTTGCCCCAGCTCATGGATTTGCCCCCAGCTCATGGATTTGCCCAGCTCATGGATTTACCCCCAGCTCATGGATTTGCCCAGCTCATGGATTTACCCCCAGCTCATGGATTTGCCCAGCTCATGGATTTACCCCCAGCTCATGGATTTACCCCCAGCTCATGGATTTGCCCAGCTCATGGATTTACCCCCAGCTCATGGATTTACCCCCAGCTCATGGATTTGCCCCCAGCTCATGGATTTGCCCCCAGCTCATGGATTTGCCCAGCTCATGGATTTACCCCCAGCTCATGGATTTGCCCAGCTCATGGATTTACCCCCAGCTCATGGATTTACCCCCAGCTCATGGATTTACCCCCAGCTCATGGATTTACCCCCAGCTCATGGATTTACCCCCAGCTCATGGATTTGCCCCCAGCTCATGGATTTGCCCCCAGCTCATGGATTTGCCCAGCTCATGGATTTGCCCCCTGCTCATGGATTTGCCCAGCTCATGGATTTACCCCCAGCTCATGGATTTGCCCAGCTCATGGATTTACCCCCAGGTCATGGATTTGCCCAGCTCATGGATTTGCCCCCTGCTCATGGATTTGCCCAGCTCATGGATTTACCCCCAGCTCATGGATTTGCCCAGCTCTCACCTGGATATTGCTCCAGGCCTCCAGCTCCGGTGTTCAGGGGACCCAGATGCCGCCGGGCAGCGCAGGAGCGCCTGCCCGGTCCTGAAGAGTGCGTCCTTGTAAAGGGGAGGCGGCTGCGTGCGTGCGCAGGTCACGCGGTCCGGCCAGTCAGGTGGTACAGAGACTCAGTACCACCTGATTAGCCGGACCACGTGACCGGCTGCGCCTGCACGCAGCCGCATCCCCTTTACAAGGACGCACTCTTCAGGACCGGGCAGGCGCTCCTGCGCTGCCCGGCGGCATCTGGGTCCCCGGCTCAAATCTCGGGGGGGGGGGCAATTGCCCCGTTGCCCCCCCCCTGGATCCGCCCCTGACCACAGAGGGGTTACGGTGTGACGGCACTGTTGCCGACACTAAAGGCCCAATTTTAAAGCACCTATTGTTACTTTCATCCAAAGCCTGCATAAGTTTCACAATAATTTAACCAAAAAATCACTAAACTTGTTCTGCGTGTCCTAAAATGTCTCCTCTTTTCATACAGGCTGCCGCCCCAAGCAGTTGTTTATGAATAGATTAAAGGAAAACCATTTACTGTCATTTGAAATGTCATTTTTTTGTTTTTAAGTGTTTCTATACATCCTAGAAATCCGCCACTTCACGGGCAGGTTATGGGGACCTCCTAGGCACGATATTTGAAGGAATTTTTTGTTTTTATTTTTAACCTTTATTTCATGGAAAACTCACTGTCCCTTTAAAAATGTTTTTTTTTTTTCTTTTTGTCCTTGTTTCCTGTCCCCCAGGGCACTACCCGGACCCCCATACACCTTTTATGGCAAATATCTTGCATATATGCCCTCTTGGAGGCCACTCTAAAAACCGAACGTTCGAGTCCCATTGACTTGCATTGAGTTTGGTTCGTGTTCGAATTCGAACTTTTGAAATTGTTCAAGTTCGAATGCGAACCGAACACGGGGTGTGTTCGGCTCATCACTAGTGTACAGGAGTATTGAGTATCCGAGGCCTGGTGTTGGGTGATCATGGAGAACCAGAGGCTCTGAGGCCTGGTGTTGGTGAGTATTGTGTATCTGAGGCTTCGAGGCCTGGTATTGCTGAGTTTCAGCCCTTAATCAGATGGTTTCAGTCATGGACTCGGACAGTCAGTGTCTCCAGGACGGGGTCAGGAATTTCCCCATGGAGGACGCCTGCTGCAGGAGCTGCACAGTGACAAACAAACAGGGAATGTAAACGCACAGGACGGGCTGATCTCTAAACAGAGCAGGGAAACCCCCTGCTAATGCGACACAAAACCAGCCTTTGGCCATTTCCCAGCAGCCTTGAGTAAACAGTATTGTTTGGCCACGTTGCCCAGGAGTCGGGGGTGATGGACGCCCGTAACGTGCGCTCTGTGGGGTCAGACGTTTACTGATCTGTCACCGGAGACGAGATGAACGCTGACAGGGGCAGTGACACCGGTCATTGTATGTGCTGGGGCCTTTGTTCCTGCCGCCTGTGTAACCAGGATGTGGGCATTGTGCCGGCTGTGTTAGTCAGGCGAGACATTGGTCGTGCAGCATCCTGGGCGCAACACGGAGACCTCACGCCCTGCCGTAGAGGTGCCCCCAGGAGCCGTCATGGCAGCCTGGCCCTTTCCAGTTAGCAGCTTTGCGCTGATGCACTGAGAGCCCAATCCTGAGCCCTAAATATCCAATCAGGCACTAACGTTACCGCAGGCAACCAGACGTCCACACAAACATCTGACCTTTCATTCCAGCACTCCGGATATATTAATAACACGCAGGGAGGGCTGCGGCGGCATAAACAACATACACTATATTGCCAAAAGTATTCGCTCACCCATCCAAATAATCAGAATCCGGTGTTCCAATCACTTCCATGGCCACAGGTGTATAAAATCAAGCACCTAGGCATACAGACTGTTTTTACAAACATTAGTGAAAGAATGGGTCGCTCTCAGGAGCTCAGTGAATTCCAGCGTGGAACTGTGATAGGATGATGCCACCTGTGCAATAAATCCAGTCGTGAAATTTCCTCGCTCCTAAATATTCCACAGTCACCTGTCAGCTGCATTATAAGAACGTGGAAGTGTTTTGGAACGACAGCAACTCAGCCACGAAGTGATAGGCCACGTAAACTGACGGAGCGGGGTCAGCGGATGCTGAGGCGCATAGTATGAAGAGGTCACCAACTTTCTGCAGAGTCAATCGCTACAGACCTCCAAACTTCATGTGGCCTTCAGATTAGCTCAAGAACAGTGCGCAGAGAGCTTCATGGAATGGGTTTCCATGGCCGAGCAGCTGCATCCAAGTCATACATCACCAAGTGCAATGCAAAGCTTCGGATGCAGTGGTGTAAAGCACCCCGCCACTGGACTCTAGAGCAGTGGAGACGCGTTCTCTGGAGTGACGAATCGCGCTTCTCCATCTGGTAATCTGATGGACGAGTCTGGGTTTGGCGGTTGCCAGGAGAACGGTACTTATCTGACTGCATTGTGCCAAGTGTAAAGTTTGGTGGAGGGGGGATTATGGTGTGGGGGTGTTTTCAGGAGCTGGGCTTGGCCCCTTAGTTCCAGTGAAAGGAACTCTGAATACTTCAGCATACCAAGACATTTTGGACAATTCCATGCTCCCAACTTGGGGGGGGGAACAGTTTGGAGCTGGCCCCTTCCTCTTCTAACCAGTGCACAAAGCAAGGTCCATAAAGACATGGATGACAGAGTCTGGTGTGGATGAACTTGACTGGCCTGCACAGAGTCCTGACCTCAACCCGACAGAACACCTTTGGGATGAATTAGAGCGGAGACTGAGAGCCAGGCCTTCTCGTCCAACATCAGTGTGTGACCTCACAAATGCGCTTCTGGAAGAATGGTCACAAATTCCCATAAACACCCTCCTAAACCTTGTGGACAGCCTTCCCAGAAGAGCTGAAGTTGTTATAGTGATATAAACCTATAGAGAGCAGATATGTGATTTAAACCTATAGAGCGCAGATACGTAATATAAACCTATAGAGCGCAGATACGTAATATAAACCTATAGAGCGCAGATACGTGATATAGACCTATAGAGCGCAGATACGTAATATAAACCTATAGAGCGCAGATACGTAATATAAACCTATAGAGCGCAGATACGTAATATAAACCTATAGAGTGCAGATACGTAATATAAACCTATAGAGCGCAGATACGTAATATAAACCTATAGAGCGCAGATACGTGATATAAACCTATAGAGCGCAGATACGTAATATAAACCTATAGAGCGCAGATACGTGATATAAACCTATAGAGCGCAGATACGTAATATAAACCTATAGAGCGCAGATACGTAATATAAACCTATAGAGCGCAGATACGTGATATAGACCTATAGAGCGCAGATACGTGATATAGACCTATAGAGCGCAGATACGTGATATAGACCTATAGAGCGCAGATACGTGATATAGACCTATAGAGCGCAGATACGTGATATAGACCTATAGAGCGCAGATACGTGATATAAACCTATAGAGCAGGGGTCAAGTCCTGGGAAAAAAAGTGAGGGAACTCACCCACGAATTCCACAACCCCTATTACCTGAAGAAAATTATATATATATATATATAATCACGAGTATAGCAGCGCGTGCCGGTGATACCATTTTTATTGGGTTAACTTTACATTTAAAAGACAAGCTTTCAAGAGTGTAAACTGGAAACTATACTGATCAGTGAAAGGTATCACTACCTACAGGTATACTCGTGATTGTGGCAACTGGACTAACGCATTATATATATATATATAATATAAATCTATCTATCTCCAGGCACAGACCCCCAGAATAATATACACAGCGCTGAAACCCCCAGAATAATATACACAGCGCTGAACCCCAGAAATATATACACAGCGCTGAGCCCCCAGAATAATATACACAGCACTGAGCCCCAGAATAATATACACAGCACTGAGCCCCCGAATAATATACACAGCACTGAGCCCCAGAATAATATACACAGCGCTGAACCCCCAGAATAATATACACAGCGCTGAGCCCCCAGAATAATATACACAGCACTGAGCCCCAGAATAATATACACAGCACTGAGCCCCCAGAAATATATACACAGCACTGAGCCCCAGGATAATTATACACAACATCGGAGCCCCCAGAATAACATACACAGCACTGAACCCCAAGAATAATATACACAGCACTGAGCCCCAGAATAATATAACACAACACTGAACCCCCAGAATAACATACACAGCACTGAGCCCCCAGAATAATATACACAGCACTGAGCCCCCAGAATAATATACCCAGCACTGAGCCCCAGGATAATATAACACAACACGGAGCCCCCAGAATACATACACAGCACTGAACCCCAAGAATAATATACACAGCACTGAGCCCCCAGAATAATATACACAACATTGTGCCCCAGAATAACATACACAACACTGAACCCCAGAATAACATACACAGCACTGAGCCCCAGAATAATTACACACACTCGCACTGAGCCCCAGAATAATATACACAGCACCTGAGCCTCCAGGATAATATACACAGCACTGAGCCCCCAGAATAATATATCACAGCACTGAGCCCCCAGAATAATATACACAGCACTGAGCCCCCAGAATAATATACACAGCACTGAGCCTCCAGGATAATATAATAACAGCACGAACCCAAGAATAATATACACAGCACTGAGCCCCAGAATAATAACACAGCACTGAACCCCCAGAATAACATACACAGCACTGAACCCCAAGAATAATATACACAGCACTGGTTAATGATGGATATATTTTCCCCAGTTCACATGGATATAATTGCCCCAGCTCATATGGATAATGCCCCCCCAGCTCTCATGGATAATGCCAGCCGCTTCTATGGATAATGCCCCCAAGCTCTCATGGATAATGCCCCAGGTCTCATGGATATTGCCCCCTGGTCTCAATGATATGCCCCAGCTCTCATGGATATTGCCCCCTGGTCTCATGGATATTGCCCCAGGTCTCATGGATATTGCCTCCAGGTCTCATGGATATTGCCCTAAGCTCTCATGGATATTGCCCCCTGGTCTCATGGATATGCCCCAGGTCTCATGGATATTGCCCCCGGTCTCATGGATATGCCCCAGGTCTCATGGATATTGGCCCCCTGGTCTCATGGATTATGTCCCAGCTCTCATGGATATGCCCCAGCTCTCATGGATATGCCCCAGCTCTCATGGATATTGCCCCCAGCTCTCATGGATATGCCCCAGGTCTCATGGATATTGCAACCAGCTCTCATGGATACTGCCCCAGCTCTCATGGATATTGCCCCTGGTCTCGTGGATAATGCCCCAGCTCTCATGGATAATGCCCCCCAGCTCATGGATAATGCCCCCCCAGCTCATGGATAATGCCCCCCCAGCTCTCATGGATAATGCCCCAGCTCTCATGGATATTGCCCCCTGGTCTCATGGATAATGCCCCAGTCTCTCATGGATATTGCCCCCTGGTCTCATGGATATTGCCCCAGGTCTCATGGATAATGCCCCAGGTCTCATGGATATTGCCCCCCTGGTCTCATGGATAATGCCCCAGCTCTCATGGATAATGCCCCAGCTCTCATGGATAATGCCCCAGGTCTCATGGATACTGCCCCCCTGGTCTCATGGATACTGCCCCCTGGTCTCATGGATACTGCCCCCCTGGTCTCATGGATATGTGCCCCCCTGGTCTCATGATATTGCCCCCCTGGTCTCATGGATATTGCCCCCCTGGTCTCATGGATAGTGCCCCTGGTCTCATGGATATTGCCCCCCTGGTCTCATGGATAGTGCCCCCCTGGTCTCATGGATAGTGCCCCCCTGGTCTCATGGATAGTGCCCCTTGTCTCATGGATACTGCCCCCTGGTCTCATGGATAGTGCCCCCCTGGTCTCATGGATAGTGCCCCTTTGTCTCATGGATAGTGCCCCCTTTGTCATGGATACTGCCCCCCTGGTTCTCATGGATAGTGCCCCCCTTGTCTCATGGACAGTGCCCCCTTGTCTCATGGATACTGCCCCCTTGTCTCATGGATACTGCCCCCCCGCTCACTTTGCTGCTGCTCCACATTGCCAGCGGCCGCGTGCTTCCTGCTTCAGCGGCCGCTGACAGGAGTGCAGCCGCTCGCCTGGGAACTATGAAACAGCCAGGCGAGCGGCTCCACCTCCTGTCAGCTGGCCGTTGTAACAGGAAGCACGCCGGCTGCCGGCAATGTGCGGCGGCGGCGTTCGGGCTCGGGCCACAGCGGGAACGCTGCGTTCCCGCAGCGTTCCCGCTGTGGGAAAAGTGCGGGAACGCCGTTCCTGCGCGTTCCCGCTCGACTCGAGCCCTGCTATAGAGTGCAGATACGTGATATAGACCTATAGAGCGCAGATACGTGATATAGACCTATAGAGCGCAGATATGTGATATAGACCTATAGAGCGCAGATACGTGATATAAACCTATAGAGTGCAGATACGTAATATGAACCTATAGCGCATATATATGATATAAACCTATAGAGCGCAGATATGTAATATGGACCCATAGAGCGCAGATATGATACAAACCTATAGAGCGCTGATATGATATAACCCTATAGAGCGCATATATATGATATAAACCTATGGAGCGCCGATACGTGGTATAAACCTATAGAGCGCAGATACGTAATATAAACCTATAGCACATATACAGTCAGGTCCAGAAATATTGGGACATGGACACAATTGTAACATCTTTGGTTCTATACACCACCACAATGGAGTTGGAATGAAACAAACACAATGTGCTTTAACTGCAGACTGTCAGCTTTAATTTGAGGGTATGTACATCCAACTCAGGTGAACGGTGTAGGACTTACAGCAGTTTGCAGATGTGCCTCCCACTTGGTATGAATCTGGTAATGGGCGTCAGTGCACCCAGATATTGTGCTTTTGGTGCCAGACTGCCAGGCCAGCAAGTATAATCATACAGTAACCCCTCTGTAGTATTGTGGAAGAGTGCAGGGTTGGACCCTGCGGTTCAAAAAATTAAAATGATATAAATCTGGCACAGGCGTCAGTGCAGCCAAATATTGTGCCGTTCATGGCAGCAACTGCCTTCACACCGTAACCCTTTTGTGGTATTGTGGAAGAGTTCAGTGCTGGAGGTTTTGTGAATGCAGAAGAAATCCCCGATCTATTCCGTTACATCAGCATCAGGGGATTGATAGCTGCTGATCCAGGACTGATTCATTTTTATAAATGTCAGCCGGTCTACAGAGTCGGTGGACAGACGCACTCTTTGGTCTGTGACAAAACCTCCAGCGGCACTGAACGTCCTTTCAGAAAGCACGCTAGATGAAGGGTAATCTAGTAGCTGCATAGCATATTGGCTAAATTCTGGCCAGTGATCCAATCTCAACACCCAGTAAGCCAGTGGATCATCTGCTGGAAAGGTATCCAGGTCTGCCCTTGCCCCTAGGTAGTCCTGCACCATATGGTGAAGACGCTGGCAATGGGTGCCTACATTTAACGTCCCTGGCGTCGAGGACTAAAAAAATTTAAAAATGCATCAGTCAAGCGGCCCTGGCCTTCACCACTATTCCTCTGATCATCCGCAGCCTCAGAAGCACGTGTGTCATCACTTGGTAACCTACCAGTGCCTGGAAAGGTGTTACACAAGTGTCGCTTTAGAGCATCCAAGTTTTTTCATCCTGTGCTCCCTCTGTGTGGGCAGGATGAGCTCTGCAACTTTACCCTTGTATCGTGGATCAAGAAGGGTTGCCAACCAGTAATGATCCCTCTCCTTGATAGCACGAATCCTGGGGTCCTTTAGCAGGCTTTGCATTATAAGGGAGCCTATGCAGCGTAGGTTGGAGGTGGCATTAGCTTCCGAGTCTTCCTGGTCAATGAGGATGACCCCATCTTGCACTTCCTCCTCCCAGCCACGCACTAGCCCTTGTGTTTCTGAGCACATGAAACCCTCCCTTGAGGAATCCCCACCTTCAATGCCCCCACTACTTAAATATTCCTCCTCCTCATCCTCCTGTCTGATCTGAGTAGGACCCGCTGGAATGCTGTCTGCGGAAAGACTGGGGCCTTCAGAGCTAGGGAAGGCCTCTTCTTCCTCCCGCTGCTCTACCTCTAGAGCCACATCTATAATTCCCTGCAGAGTGTGCTCCAGCAGGAACACTAAAGGAATTGTGTCACTGATGCATGCACTGTCCCTGCTCACCATCCTCGTTGCCTCCTCAAATGGTGACAGTACAGTGCATGCATCCTTGATCATCAGCCACTGCGGGGGGGGGAAACAAGTTGACCTGAACCTGTCCTTGTGCCATACCACACAGGTACTCGTTGATGGCCCTCTGCTGCTTGTGCAGATGCTGCAGCATTGCTAATGTCGAGTTCCACCTGGTGGGCATGTCACAGATCAGACGGTTTGTGGGAAGGTGGAATTCTCTTTGAATTTCTGCCACGCAAACGCTTGCTGGGAATGACCGTCTGAAGTGGCTGCAGACTTTTCTGGCCTGGCTGAGAAGCTCTGCCAGCCCTGGGTACTTGGTTAGGAAACGCTGTACCACTAGATTTAGGACGTGTGCTAGGCATGGTACATGCGTCAATTTACCCTTGCGTAGGGCGGAGAGAAGGTTGCTGCCATTATCACAGACGATCATTCCCAGCTGAAGCTGGCGTGGTGTTAACCATCTCTGCACCTGCCCTGCAGAGCTGACAGAATTTCTGGCCCGGTGTGGCTCCTGTCCCCTAAACAAACCAGCTCAAGCACAGTATGGCTTCTTTTTGCTTGAGCCATTGCGTAGACCCTGTCAGGCGTCGGTTTAACTGCCACTTCGCCAGAGACACAGAAGGAAGAGGAGGAGGAAGAGGGAGAGGTGGTGGAGCAGACAGACCTCATACATGCAGCTTTCTGGAGGCGTGGTGGATGAACAAGCTCCAGCACAGAGCCCCATCTTGGATCCCTCCCAGCTGCAATCAGTTAACCAGTGTGCCGTGAAGGAAATGTAACGACCCTGTCCATACTTGCTGGACCACGTGTCTAAAGTCACATGCAACTTGCTGCTGACTGCCTTTCCCAATGACTCGATAACATTGTCTTCCACGTGCTGGTATAGTGCTGGAATGACCTCGCGTGAAAAGTAATGGTGTTTTGGAACCTGCCACTGTGGTACAGCACATTCAGCAAATTCACAGAAGGGAGCAGAGTCCACCAGCTGGAAAGGCAGCAGCTGCAATGCGAGTAATTTTGCTAAGCTGGCATTTAGACGCTGTGCTTGGGGATGGTTGGGACTATATTTTTTCTTACGCTGCAGCAGCTGCGGCAACGTAATCTGACTGCGTAAATCTTCAGCTGATGGGATGCTGTCACATTGTGAGGAAGGACCTGGTACATCCATTACTGTAGCATCATCCCTGTCAGTGGAGGTTGTAGGCAATGACATGGCAGGACATACAGTGGGGGTAGAGACAGATGAGGAGGAGGAGGACCTACACAAAGTTTTGCGCCAACGGGATGTGTGGCAGGAGGTCATATGTCGCCTCAAGCATGTGGTACCCAAGTGTCCGGTGTCTTTCCCACGCTTAAGCCTCTTCTGACAAAGATTACAAATAGCAATGGTGGGGTCTGCTGCACATTTTTTAAAGAACTCCCAGCAGACAGCAGAGTTCCTGCATGTGTGCTTTGAGACAACAGCGCTCTGCACCGGAGCAGCTCTGACATCTGATGCCTTGGACTGGCTAGTGCTACGGTTGGTCATAGAGGATGTTGTGCCTCGTGTTTGCTGTACCTCCTCCTCCTCCTCACTTTATTCCTCTGTTCGATCAGGCACCCAGGTGGAGTCAGTGACCTCATCATCATTGTCCTCATCATCCCCTATCTCCTATCTCCTCGTCACTGGAGCCAACTTGGCAGTATGCTGCAGCTGCTGGGGCAACATGAGTGCCAGTTATTTGTGTGTCATCACTGGCACCCCCTTCCTCTAGGTTGATTATACTCCCTTCCTCAACCTCAGAGATTGAATCAGAGCACTGTACTTGCTGTGCATCCTCAAGCAGCATGTCACTGTCATTGTAGTCAAACAATTCAGCTGACTCCTCCGTGTGTGATAGCGAGGCTACGGCAGGAGTAGCTGTGGACATGGAGGCTGCATTAGATGCTGAGGTGGACTGTAAAGCACTAGAAGCCTGGCTGGCAGAGGACTCGGAGGATGAGGATGGCCTGGTTAGCCAATCCACCAAATCCTCTGTATGTTGCTGCTGCTTAAGAAGACGGCCAGCACCAGTTACAAAGGACAAGCGTGCCCCTGCAGAGGATGCACCACGTCCACCATGACCAGAGGCACAGCCTCCCGACACAGGGGCTGCTTGCCCTCTTATCTGTGTCTGGGAGCATCTGCCTGTCCTTTTTGTTCTTTCAGACATGGTGAGTGATATATAGATTAAATATATACAGAACTCTGATTCAAATCTGGTATAAAGATTAAAGATTTACAGAACTCTGGTATAACTCAGTGAGACACCCTGATAGCTGGCAGCCAGTGACAAGACACAGATTACAATTCCCTCCTATAAATCAGTGTGACCCCTGATGGGTGGCAGTGAGAAGCCACAGATTACAAATCTCAGAAACCTCCTATAAATCAGTGAGACCCCCTGATGGGTGGCAGTGAGAAGCCACAGATTACAAATCTCAGAAACCTCCTTTAAATCAGTGTGACCCCCTGATGGGTGGCAGTGAGAAGACACAAATGAAAAGTCTCAGAAACCTCCTATAAATCAGTGTGACCCCCTGATAGCTGGCAGTGAGAAGCCACAGATTACAATTCGCATAAATCTGCTAGAAGTATGTGGGATGGGTGGCAGTGAGAAGCCACAGATTACAAGTCTCAGAAACCTCCTATAAATCAGTGAGACCCCCTGATGGGTGGCAGCCAGTGAGAAAACACATTATAACAATTCCCAAATATTTTGTAGAAATTTGTGACCCCCAAAATACTTGCTGGCAGTGACAAGATACAGATCACCTCAATTCCCAAATGTTTTGTAGAAATTTGTGACCCCCAAAATACTGCGTGGTACTGGCTGTGTGACAAAACACAGATCACCTCAATTCCCAAATGTTTTGTAGAAATTTGTGACCCCCCAAAATACTTGCTGGCAGTGACAAGACACAGATCACCTAAATTCCCAGATATTTTGTAAAAATTAGTGACCCCCAAATACTGTGTGGTACTGGCTGTGTGACAAGACACAGATCACCTCAATTCTCAAATATTTTGTAGAAATTTGTGACCCCCCAAATACTGCGTGGTACTGGCTGTGTGACAAGACACAGATCACCTCAATTCCCAAATATTTTGTAGAAATTAGTGACCCCCCAAAATACTGCGTGGTACTGGATGTGTGACAAGACACAGATCACCTCAATTCCCAAATGTTTTGTAGAAATTTGTGACCCCCAAAATACTTGCTGGCATCACCTCAATCCCAAATGTTTTGTAGAAATTTGTGACCCCCCAAAATACTTGCTGGCAGTGACAAGACACAGATCACCTCAATTCCCAGATATTTTGTAAAAATTAGTGACCCCCAAATACTGCGTGGTACTGGCTGTGTGACAAGACACAGATCACCTCAATTCCCAAATGTTTTGTAGAAATTACTGACCCCCCAAAATACTTGCTGGCAGTGACAAGACACAGATCACCTCAATTCCCAGATATTTTGTAAAAATTAGTGACCCCCAAATACTGTGTGGTACTGGCTGTGTGACAAGACACAGATCACCTCAATTCCCAAATTTCTACAAAATATTTGTGACCCCCAAAATACTTGCTGGCTGTGACAAGACACAAATCACCTCAATTGCCAAATGTTTTGTAGAAATTACTGACCCCAAAATACTTGCTGGCAGTGACAAGAGACAGAAGATCACCTCAATTCCCAGATATTTTGTAAAAATTAGTGACCCCCAAAATACTGCGTGGTACTGGCTGTGTGACAAGACACAGATCACCTCAATTCCCAAATATTTTGTAGAAATTAGTGACCCCCAAAATACTGCGTGGTACTGGCTGTGTGACAAGACACAGATCACCTCAATTCCCAAATATTTTGTAGAAATTTGTGACCCCCAAAATACTTGCTGGCAGTAACAAGAGACAGATCACCTCAATTCCCAGATAAGTCAAGTTTGTGTCCAAATTGTTTATTATATGTGTAATTGCAATGTGGTCTTTGTCTCGGAGATGGAGGGAGGGGGCATTTGCCCAGGGGGTGTACCTGGGTTGTACCTTTTCAATGTTTAAGAATTGTGTCTCTGCCCAAATTGGGCACTTGAGATTTTGGATTTGCTCCGGCTCAAGTCTGGTACCATAATAAAGAACGCCTTTCCTGCAATTGACTCGTGTCCGGAGCATCATTGTCTGCACTAAGTAGACCTTTCCCGAATAAAATCAACAGATTGCTGGTTACACCCCCTGGTGATATCCTTTGAATACATCCCACACAATACAATGATGTGAGGCGGTAACTGACCCATTCACTTCATTCTACGGCCAAAGCCACACAGTGAGGAGCAAGTGATGGAAAGACACAAAATATGACACAATGGATGCGTCTTGTGACACAACACAAAATATCACACAATGGATGCACCCAGTGAAACATATAGGAGGAAAATATCACACAATGGATGCGCCCCGTGACACACACAGAGGAAAATATCACACAATGGATGCGTCCAGTGACACATATAGAGGAAAATATTTACTAAACCTACAAGAGAAAAAAACAAACACATGGAACATATCATAAACACAGTAAGGACATGGCATTTTATTGTGGTACCGGCCCTTTAAGGTAATTGTATTTAGGGGTTTCAGGTGTTATTATTATTATTTATTTATAAAGCGCCAGCATATTCCGCAGCGCTGTACAATAAGCACAGTACAGACAGGGTTACAATACATTGAACAACATTTGACAAACAGTACAGGAGGAGATGAGGGCCCTATTCCCGTAGGAACTCACAATCTGGGAGGGTTGGGGTTGGAAACAGGAGGAGAGGACTGTAAGGTGAGAGTGATTGATGGTTGTGTCAGTGAGTTGGGGGGTAGGCTTCCCTAAATAGGAATGTTTTAAGGGAGCGTTTGAAGGAAGAGAAGTTAGGGGAAAGTCTGACAGTACGAGGGAGAGCGTTCCAGAGAGTGGGGGCTGCGCGTGAGAAATCCTGCTGTCTATCATGGGAAGAGGTGATGCGGGGAGAAGCTAGGCGCAGGTCACTCACTGTTTGACCTTAGGGAGCAGGTTCAGGGTCAGGGCGTGTTTAGGGTTGGGAAGTTTATGGTACAGGGGTGTTTTGTGTGTTGAGTGTTTAGAGTTGGGGGTGTTTGTGGTCAGGGGTAGGGATGAGCTGTTTGGTTCGATCAGTTCGGAGTTCGATTCGAACTTTGGCCATTCGCAAGTTCGCGAACTTTGAACTTTTTGGAGTGTTCGGTTCGAGATCGGAACAAAAATTTGAAAAAAGAATAAGAAATGCTTAAAAAAATCTAGAAATAAAGAGACTCTTTACTGCAGAGTATTATAAGCAACGGTTTATTAGATATTGAATTAACAAATAATGTCTACGTGCAAAGATTCTCACCTCTAAATGACCTGTGTTCTCAAACGGCGTAAACAACAGGTGTTAATTAGTGTTTGGAAATAACATGTGCTTTTAATTAGTCTGGTCTGATGAATTTGATACATTGTCTGTAGACTGAGGGACTGAGGGTGTGGTGTCTCCTGATCTGAACATGTATCAAACAACACCTGTGGTTCTGAGAAGTGTTCATTTCTCTACTAAATCTTCCTCTGATATGCTGTTTAACCCCTTAACCCTGCATTTCACTGCTGTGTGCTCAGCTCATTTTTACCGCTTTAGCTCATCAGGTTTAAACGCGATTTGAGATGCTGTGAGGCTGTGTATAGAGATGCTGTGTTTAGAGATGCTGATGGGGTTGTGTATAGAGATGCCGTGTATAGAGATGCTGATGGGGTTGTGTATAGAGGTGCCGTGTATAGAGATGCTGATGGGGTTGTGTATAGAGATGCTGTTTGTGTATAGAGATGCTGATGGGGTTGTGTATAGAGATGCTGCAAGGCTGTGTATAGAGATACACAGTCTCACAGCATCTCTATACACAGCATCTCTATACACAGCCCCATCAGCATCTCTATACACAAACAGCATCTCTATACACAACCCCATCAGCATCTCTATACACAACCCCATCAGCATCTCTATACACAGCATCTCTATACACAACCCCATCAGCATCTCTATACAAAACCCCATCAGCATCTCTATACACGGCATCTCTATACACAACCTCATCAGCATCTCTATACACAACCCCATCAGCATCTCTATACACAACCCCATCAGCATCTCTATACACGGCATCTCTATACACAACCCCATCAGCATCTCTATACACGGCATCTCTATACACAACCTCATCAGCATCTCTATACACAACCCCATCAGCATCTCTATACACGGCATCTCTATACACAACCTCACATCATCTCTGTGAACCCTCAAATGAACCCCCTATCTCCACTAGGGGATTCCGGGCAGCTAGGGGTTCCCCGTCTATCTGACGTCATCACGCTATGCGTGAGGACGTCAGGCAGTGAGGGGGGACCCAGGGGGGCCCCGAGATCCAAGATGGCGGCCCCCACCAGAGGTAGGCCGCACTCGGCACCGAAGTGCGACCCGGTGCCTAAGGGGTTAAAGCCAGGCACCGCTTAAAAGGGGAGACTCTCTCCTTTTAAGCGGTGCCTGGCATTTTTTTGTGGGACCTCCCGATCGCGTGGGAGAGGGATCTGAACGGATCCCCCCCTCCCTTCCAGGCGATCTCCCGGCATTGCCGGGGGTCGCCTGGAAATGACGTCATCGCGCATGGCGCGATGACGTCATTTACGTCGGGAGGAGCTTGACTTCAGCATCTGAGGACGCTGAAGTCAGAAGGCCGGAGGACCCCGGACAGAGAGGTGAGTATCTCCGCCGGGGGTCCCGCAAAGCTGATGACGTGTGGGACATGTCCTCCTCAGCATACAGCGGGAGTAACTGAGGACGTGTCCCACACGTCACCAGCAGTGAAGGGGTTAAAAACGTCTTTTTTAAAAAACTTTTTGTCCTTGTTTCCTGTCCCCCAGGGCACTACCCGGACCCGGAGATTGGTTTTAAATGTTTCTATACATGCTACAAATCCGCCACTTCACGGGCAGGTTATGGGGACTATGACGGAATGGGATAGGCACGATATTTGAAGGAATTTTTCGTTTTTATTTTTAACCTTTATTTCATGGAAAACTCACTGTCCTTTTAAAAACGATTTTTTTTAAAACTTTTTGTCCTTGTTTCCTGTCCCCCAGGGCACTACCCGGACCCCCATAGACCTTTTATGGCAAATATCTAGCATATATGCCCTCTTGGAGGACACTGTAAAAACTGAACGTTCGAGTCCCATTGACTTGTATTGAGTTCGAGTTCGAATGCGAACCGAACTCGGGGGTGTTCGGCTCATCCCTAGTCAGGGGGTGTTTAGATTTTTAGGGGTGTCAGTGGTAGGGCTGTTTAGAGTTAGGGGTGTCAGGGGGTGTTTGTGGTCAGAGATTTCCAAGTTGTCAGGATGGCCGAGCGGTCTAAGGCGCCAGACTCAAGTTCTGGCCTCCAAATGGAGGCGTGGGTTCAAATCCCACTTCTGACAGTAAACTTTTGGGATAGGCATAAGGCTATCCTAAACAAAAGATAAATCCAGGTAAAGTATCCATGTAATTGGGCGACTAGATGGGCCGAAAGGTTCTTATCTGCCGACATTTTCTATGTTTCTATGTTTCTGCTGGAGGATTACAGTAGTTACATGATGGCGGCAGGTTTCCCGTGTCGCCCGGACGTCCTGTAATGTTTTGTGATTGGGTGATGTCAGTAACAGAGCGAATACATGGAGATACGGCGACGTGACGTCATACTACCAGAGAGACCCAGAATATGCGTTCCTACCAACTCCACAGGTCCCCCATCACATCCATAGGTGCTACCAGTTCAGCGCAGCCCACCCCTTCCACACGCCTCGCCTCCACACGCCACCACCAGTTCAGCGCATCCTCTCACCCCATGTCAGTTCATCGTGCCCCTCACTTTCACGCACCCCCGCCAGCTCCACACGCCCCTGCCAGTTCAGCGCGCCCGACCACCTCCACGCGCCCCCGCCAGCTCCACACGCCCCTGCCAGTTCAGCGCACCCAACCACCTCCACGCACCCCCACCAGTTCCACGCACCCCGCTGGCTCCCCATGTTCCGGGATTGGAAGATTTCATGCCGTCGCTGCAGGTTTCGCCGTCTGACCTTTATTTTAATGTTGGATGGGTGTGAGAGAGAATGACGGGGTTTTGGGGTGACCGTGTGTGTTTGGGGTGTGCGGTGCTGGACGTGGCCTGTTTTTCTGGCCTGAGACACCAGGATTAACGTCTGGGCAGCCGGCGGGCAGCTCGTTGGGTCTCAGCGCCGTGTCTGCAGGACGCCTGGGCTCCGGGCCCCGTCCTCCTCCTCCCAATGAGTTAACAACGCAGTGATTACACATTCATGCCTCCCCTCCCCCATCCTGCCCTCTCCATCCAGCTCTCCCCGGCTGCTGCTCAGCTTTCACCCCCCTCGCCATCCTCTTCCCCTCCATTTGGCTGCGGACTCTGTATTGACAGGCACCAGAGCCGGGCACAGAGGGAGAGCGCGGTGCCCGCCTGCCGGAGAGGGTAAATATTTCCACAGGGCCACAGCTGTGCCCCCCTGATAATGCCCCCCCATCTCCTGCCCCGGGGCAGCCTGGGTGACAGATTGGAGGGGGGTCTGTGTGCCAGGTGACAGGGCGCTGGGTTCCAGACGGGGGCACTCTGCGCAGGTGACAGGGGTCAGTGTGCCAGGGGTGCCAGCGTGTGAGCAGGAAATGCCCGCAAACTGCACGCGCTGCATGGCTGGAGCTGAGCAGGAAATGAGCTGCAGGGAGGGGGAGGGGAGCAGCGCAGGGGGAGGCTCAATAAGTCTCACTATTCATGATGTGACGCAGAGCGCGTCCTCGCATGACCTCGGCTCCGGGGACTGGCTCAGCCAGGCACCATGTATAAAGGGGCAGGGGGCACAGAGCAGCGGGCGCTGCAGCCTGAGCGCACCGAGGGCATTAACCCCCAAGTAACCACAGGGGAAACTCTTTCACTTCCATCTCCACTACAGCGACACACACACAGATAGATACAGCGACACACACACACACAGATAGATACAGCGACACACACACAGAGATAGATACAGCGACACACACACAGAGATAGATACAGCGACACACACACAGATAGATACAGCGACACACACACAGATAGATACAGCGACACACACACAGATAGATACAGCGACACACACACAGAGATAGATACAGCGACACACACACAGAGATAGATACAGCGACACACACACAGATAGATACAGCGACACACACACAGATAGATACAGCGACACACACACAGATAGATACAGCGACACACACACAGAGATAGATACAGCGACACACACACACAGAGATAGATACAGAGACACACACACAGATAGATACAGCGACACACACAACAGATAGATACAGCGACACACACACAGATAGATACAGCGACACACACACAGATAGATACAGCGACACACACACAGATAGATACAGCGACACACACACAGATAGATACAGCGACACACACACAGATAGATACAGCGACACACACACAGATAGTTACAGCGACACACACACAGATAGATACAGCGACACACACACAGATAGATACAGCGACACACACACAGATAGATACAGCGACACACACACAGAGATAGATACAGCGACACACACACACAGAGATAGATACAGAGACACACACACAGAGATAGATACAGCGACACACACACACAGAGATAGATACAGAGACACACACACAGAGATAGATACAGAGACACACACACAGATAGATACAGCGACACACACAACGATAGATACAGCGACACACACACAGATAGATACAGCGACACACACACAGATAGATACAGCGACACACACACAGATAGATACAGCGACACACACACAGATAGTTACAGCGACACACACACACACACACAGATAGATACAAGCGACACACACACACACACAGATACACACAGATAGATACAGCGACACACACACAGATAGATACAGCGACACACACACAGAGATAGATACAGCGACACACACACACAGAGATAGATACAGAGACACACACACAGAGATAGATACAGCGACACACACACACAGATAGATACAGCGACACACACACAGACACCGCACGTTTGCGGGATTTACAGTCAGACGCGCGTATGCGGGATTTACAGTCAGAAGCGCATTTGCGAGATTTACAGTCAGAAGTGCGTTTTTACGGGATTTCCAGTCAGACGCGCATATGCAGGATTTACAGTAAAACGCGCGTATGCGGGATTTACAGTCAGACGCGCGTTTGCGGGATTTACAGTAAAACGAGTGTTTGCGGGATTTACAGTCAGACGCGCATTTGCGGGATTTACAGTAAAACGAGTGTTTGCGGGATTTACAGTAAGACGCGCATATGTGGGATTTACAGTAAGACGCGCATATGTGGGATTTACAGTAAGACGCGCATATGTGGGATTTACAGTAAGACGCGCATATGTGGGATTTACAGTAAAACGAGTGTTTGCGGGATTTACAGTAAGACGCGCATATGTGGGATTTACAGTAAGACGCGCATATGTGGGATTTACAGTAAAACGAGTGTTTGCGGGATTTACAGTCAGACGCGCGTTTGCGGGATTTACAGTAAAACGAGTGTTTGCGGGATTTACAGTCAGACGCGCATTTGCGGGATTTACAGTAAAACGAGTGTTTGCGGGATTTACAGTAAGACGCGCATATGTGGGATTTACAGTAAGACGCGCATATGTGGGATTTACAGTAAGACGCGCATATGTGGGATTTACAGTAAGACGCGCATATGTGGGATTTACAGTAAAACGAGTGTTTGCGGGATTTACAGTAAGACGCGCATATGTGGGATTTACAGTAAGACACATGTTTGCGGTATTTACGGTCAGACGCGCGTTTGTGGGATTTACATTAAGACGAGGGTTTGCGGGATTTACAGTAAGACGCGTGTTTGCGGGATTTACAGTAAGACGCGCGTTTGTGGGATTTACATTAAGACGAGTGTTTGCAGGATTTACAGTAAGACGCGCGTTTGCGGGATTTACAGTAAGACGCGCGTTTGCGGGATTTACAGTAAGACGCGTGTTTGCGGGATTTATCAACATCTTCCAGCATTTGATTTTTTTAGGAAATCCCGATAAACTGAAGCCGATCTTTCCGTTTTACTTCCAGCAGCGAAAACCGAAATCTCAGCCAGATTCTTATCGGGAATCGAGATTCAGCTAAATCCACGTGAATCTCCCGAACTGAAAAATGGCCAAAACTCTGCCGAAAAATGGGCTGAGTTGAGCCACCGGGCTGAATTAAATCGAGCCCCTGTTATGTTAATGTTTTGTCCTCACCACTGTACTGCGCTGCGGAATATGTAGGTGCTTTATGCTGCAATATTTGCAGGAGTTGATTAGGAAGAAGCGTCACCTCACACGCTGCCAAAACCATCTTTCATTGCAGGACCCAGTGGATCACACAGACATGGCGGGGGTTGGAAGAGCCCCTCGAAAAACCGCCGGCGTCAAGATGATGGTGCAGGTAAGGTTAAAACTGACCAGGTAGCGCGAGGGGTTAAATAATTTAACATTTGTTTCCAAATATTTCATGTCTTTGTTGTATCATTATAATAGAGACATGAGATAAAGCCTGAGAGAGGCTCCGCCCTCTTTTACCAGTAACACAATCATCAAGCGTCCACAGCAAGAAGCATTCACAGGACCAATACGGCCACAAACAGTACAGGACGCGGGACATGCCACCTGTGCCACCCACATCCACGCCATCCTCTCCAATACCTCAGACCGACCCTGTGCCGCCCCCACCACCACCGAGTAAAGACATGAATAATAGATAAAACAATAACACAGATATAATAACAACAATACAACCCAGATTTAAAATATACAGCATAACCATGACGTAACAAAACCAAATATATAATAATATACTGTGTAACCCGGATATAAAAAAATAATACCAAATATATAATAATATACTGTGTAACCCGGATATAAACAATAATACCAAATATATAATAATATACTGTGTAACCCGAAATAAAAAAATAATACCAAATATATAATAATATACTGTGTAACCCGGATATAAACAATAATACCAAATATATAATAATATACTGTATAACCCTGATAAAAAATAATACCAAATATATAATAATATACTGTGTAACCCGATTATAAAAAATAATACCAAATATATAATAATATACTGTATAACCCTGATAAAAAATAATACCAAATATATAATAATATACTGTGTAACCCGGATATAAAAAATAATACCAAATATATAATAATATACTGTATAACCCTGATAAAAAATAATACCAAATATATAATAATATACTGTGTAACCCGGATAAAAAATAATACCAAATATATAATAATATACTGTGTAACCGGATAAAAAATAATACCAATATATATAATATACTGTGTAACCCGGATAAAAAATAATACCAAATATATAATAATATACTGTGTAACCCGGATAAAAAATAATACCAAATATATAATAATATACTGTGTAACCCGGATATAAAAAATAATACCAAATATATAATAATATACTGTGTAACCCGGATATAAACAATAATACCAAATATATAATAATATACTGTGTAACCCGAAATAAAAAAATAATACCAAATATATAATAATATACTGTGTAACCCGGATATAAAAAAAAATACCAAATATATAATATACTGTATAACCCTGATAAAAAATAATACCAAATATATAATAATATACTGTGTAACCCGGATATAAAAAATAATACCAAATATATAATAATATACTATATAACCCTCATAAAAAATAATACCAAATATATAATAATATACTGTGTAACCCGGATAAAAAATAATACCAAATATATAATAATATACTGTGTAACCCGGATATAAACAATAATACCAAATATATAATAATATACTGTGTAACCCGGATATAAACAATAATACCAAATATATAATAATATACTGTGTAACCCGATAAAAAAATAATACCAAATATATAATAATATACTGTGTAACCCGGATTATAAAAAAAAATACCAAATATATATAATATACTGTATAACCCTGATAAAAAATAATACCAAATATATAATAATATACTGTGTAACCCGGATATAAAAAATAATACCAAATATATAATAATATACTATATAACCCTGATAAAAAATAATACCAAATATATAATAATATACTGTGTAACCCGGATAAAAAATAATACCAAATATATAATAATATACTGTGTAACCCGGATATAAACAATAATTCCAAATATATAATAATATACTGTGTAACCCGGATATAAAGAATAATACCAAATATATAATAATATACTGTGTAACCCGGATATAAAGAATAATACCAAATATATAATAATATACTGTGTAACCCGAAATAAAAAAATAATACCAAATATATAATAATATACTGTGTAACCCGGATATAAAAAAAAATACCAAATATATATAATATACTGTATAACCCTGATAAAAAATAATACCAAATATATAATAATATACTGTGTAACCCGGATATAAAAAATAATACCAAATATATAATAATATACTGTGTAAACCGAGTGTATATGAGCACACAGCAATTATTTATTCTATATTTACCGGCCTCCGTCCGCGGTAGGGCTGTGTGCAGAGTTAGCAGGGACTGTGTACGGACTCAGCAGGAGGTCCCTCCAGGCCACGTTAGGATCGCGCCTGTGCCTGTGCGTGGAGCCATCTTGTCAGCAGTGGGGTGCCACTACCAGAGGGTGCACCGTGGCTTTGATTCCCTTCCCGGTGGGTGTTCAGTCCAGAATAGAGTGAGAGTCCGTGTTAACAAAAGGGCGGGCAGCTGCATGCGTGCGTGCATGTAATGTGGTTCAGCCAGTCAGGTGGTACTGAGACTCAGTACCACCTGACAGGCCGGACCGCTTGACCTGCACACATGCAGCCTCACCAGGAGCCAGGCAGCTCAATGACAAATTTCTATCACTGCAGTGCTGGTTAAGGAAAGATCCACTTTAAACAGCAGTAAGCAGACAGGGCTTCATATTCTGCTGATACCGCCCCCCCTTTACCTGCCTTTTACTGTCATCTTCTCTCTCTGCACACAAATCACATCCCCCTCCCCTCTCCTAGAGCTGCTGCAGGGCAAGGGAGGAGCTATGGAGGGAGGAGAGGGGGATTTTTATTCTATTCGATTTTATTCCGTATGCAAACGCCCTGCTCCGACATTCATTGTTTGAGAACACTGCTCAAAGCTGACACACAGTGACAGTGGCACCTCCTAGTACCCCCTAATGACACCCAAATAATCACTGGTACCTGGGGCGGCCCGCCCTCCGCCACTCCCCTAAGTACACCACTGCTCTGTGATATGCTCACACACAAGTTTAGCGAACTGCCAGCAAGTACGGTGCTGTTTGAAGGCAGTGCAAATCCCCATAGAGAAGTAATGGTTAATCTATTCAGAGAACACCGAACAGCAGAGAAATGTCAGTGAAATGCCCTGATGTTCGGTGGTTTCATTCGACAGGTTTATTCAGGCGAACCCCATAGGTTTCAATGTTAAAAATATTCCCGTTTTTATGCAATATCTAATAAACCATTTATTATTTTAATCTGCAGTAAAAAGTCTTTATTGATTTTTTTTAGTACCTTTTTAGTAATTTTTAAGCAAAATTTCCCCCCTTTTTTTTAATAGCGTTTTTTCTTTTTTCTGTAACAGAACTTTTTATTATCAATCATAGGATCTTACATGTAAATTCCAGACATTTTCGTTCAGTAGTTCTTTTGAAAACAGCAGGCCACGGGTTTGCGGTGGGTTTGCGGTGGCAACATTCAGCGGTTCCCTGCACTTTGGGGACCCTGCGGTGAATGGTGAATTCACTGCAGGGTGGGGAAATTTTATTCCTCGAAGTGCAGGGAACTACAGAACACCAAAATGTTGGCGTCATTTCGGTGCTCTGTGAGTAACCCATTTAGTGCTGAGGTTTTTTGTTGCTCCCTGGAAAGTGAAAGCCTAGGCCTTGCCTACCCAGGACATACTGAAAATTTGTGACATCTCAATGTATCCTTCCTGGCAAAATACTTTGCAAAAGTGCCGCCCTAGGCCAAAATACACCACTGCCAATAGATATACAATAATAATAAATATATAACCCAGAAATGATAATACACTGTTTAACCATGATATAAATATAATACCAATATAGATATACAATCATAATAAAGATATAATCATGACATACAATAATAACTATATAACCCAGAATATTAATATTTCGTATAACCCTGATACAAATGATTTAATATATAACCCAGATATGATAATAAATATACACAGATTTACAATACATAACCCTGATATAAAAATACCAAATATACAGCCCAGATATATAATACAGAACATTAATATAAATATAACCCAGATATACAGTAATAATATACCGTATAACCCTGATACAAAGATCATGTATAAAACTCATATATTAGAGATGTGCATTTAATTTCGTATTGAAATTCGGACAAAATTGACCAATTTGTATTGTGAAAGCACGTCCGAAATAATGAATCGATTCAGTCCGAAACAGAATGAAAATTAAATGGAATTAAACAAATTGATTCCCTTTCTACACATTGACTCGTTATTTCATTTCAAAGATTTAGCAGCACCGCGTCCCTGTCCATTGGCTGTGCTGCTGAATCTGTTGTATTCAGCACCACAGGCCACAGACAGCACCATGGTGCTGTTCGGAGCAATTCGGCGGCAGGGACATTTCCCATAGAGAAGCAATGGTTAATCTATTCACAGACACCGAACAGCAGAGAAATGTCAGTGAAATGCCCTGATGTTCAGTGGTTTCATTCGACAGGTTTAATCAGGCGAATCCCATAGGCTTCAATGTTAAAAATATTCCCGTATTAATTCAATATCTAATAAACCGTTTATTATTTTAATCTGCAGCAAAAAGTCAATTTTTTTGAGTATTTTTTTGGTGAAATTTTTGGATTCCTAATTATTTTAAATCGATGAGGCTTTTTTTCTTTACCGAATGCAGCATTTTTTTCTTTCCATCTGGCTGTGTTTGGCGGGTGCTGTCCTTGGTGCTGAAACCTATTCAGCACCAAGGACAGTAGCACCGCGGGGTCCGGAGCTCTGCGGAACTGCTGTCATTGGTGCTGAATACGTTTCAGCACCAAAGGACAGGGTGATCTTTTTCTCCAGAGCCCTATGGATCTGCTGTCCTTGGTGCTGAAATATATTTCAGCACCAAGGACAGGGGGATTATGTATTTATTTTTTACCCTAATGTAAACAATTAATCCGTTTCACATTCCTAAATAACTAGTAAAAAGGAAATAACGAATCGATCCGAAATATGAATCACAGTAAAACAACGAACGCACCGAAACTAACTAAAAAACGTATTGGATCGATCCGAAACAAAATGTTTCGCTGTGCACATGTCTGCCAGATATACAATAATTTACTATATAACCCCGATATGTATTTGATAGTATTTTTTATAACCCAGAATACACCAGGAGGGCAGCGCTCAACCTTTACTAAGCATAGCGGGCCGGTGCTTCTCAAGACAGAAAAATATAACAAAGCAGGGGGAGAGCGACACCAACTCAGATCTTCAGAAATTTCAACAGTAGCTCATACAATGAAAGAGGTTACATTTTTTAACCCTATAGAGATTGTAACAACTCTTAACCCTTCAAAGATTTTAACAATATTTAACCCTTTAAAGAGCTTAGGGTTAAAAATCTGCAATAAAACAATACAGAGTTAAATATTGTCAAAATATTTGAAGGGTTAAGAGTTGTCAGAATCTCTAAAGGGTTAAAAAAAACCTGGTAAAATGTTTAAAAGTATGAGCTACTAGGGGGGCGGAGCTAACTGAGAAAGCGAGCGGCAGCATCTTGAGGAGCTCCGTGTTAAAAACTGACTTTTATCGCTTATTTAATCGCTTGCGCTGGCCTGTGAGCCTCCCGGCTGTCTGGAGAGGTCCAGGAGGGACTGGTGTGTCGGACTTACCCCTGAGTTACTCGCTCTGGGACGGCTTGCTGCCTGCAGCGTGATTTGGGCCTAGTCACAGCGGCCATTTTGGAAGCCTTCCGGGTTGCACTGAGCTCTCCTTGCCGTCCTGCACCCTCGTGCCTGCTTCTCTGGAGTTATGTCTACTGGTCATTCCCAGAAGCAGGGCCCCCGACAGAGGGACATTCGGGACGCTTTGAGAGGTGGGCCTGCTTTTTCGGGAGCGGCGGTTTCCTCCTCCCTCCCCCCGGGCTATGGCTCTTCTGAGGATGACAGCGGCTCTTGGCCTCAGGGGGGGTAGCTCCGGGATTTCCTGGATTACCCCGCAGTGTCTGGCGTCTGACTCCCGACCCCTCTCTGCGGCGGCTAGAAAACGTGCGCACAAGAAAAGCTGCTCTGCGGGCGTACTCCAAAGCATCGCTGGACGCGGGGGATGTCTCTGACGGGGACCCGGCTGAGATTCCCCCGCCTTCTGCCAGTGGTAGTGCGGCCTCAGATCGGCAGTCTAACGCAAAGTCGGGACCTCGACCACAGCAGGTACTGGAGGAGGACGACCATCTCCCCTCCACGAAAGGGGATCTCCTCAGGATCTTGGACTAGCTCCGTGTGATCTGAGAGGTGTGGCAGCCTGAGGTAGCGGCGGTCCGAACGGAGGTGGCAGCAATGAGTGCTCAGGTGACGGCGGCGCAGGAGAAGGCTTCTGAAGTGACATTGGAACAAACTCACCTGTCTGGTCAGGTCACTGGTCTGCGGTGTCAGGTCAAACTTCTGACCCTCTCTGTGGAGATTCTAGAAACGAGACACAGACGCCGTAACATCAGGCTCAGGGGTATCCCTGACTCGGTTTCATCGGAGGCTTTGCCGTCCTACGTGACTCGTCTTGCCCTTCAGGTCTCAAGTCTCCCTCCTGATACGCCTGACGTCCTTGGGTCGGTGTTGCGGGTAAGGGGACAGGCAACAAATCCAGCAGGGGCTCCTCGAGATGTCGTGGTGGCCTTCCGAGAGGTGGCTTTCACGGTCAAGGTTATGTCTGCTCCTGGCGCGAGGGATCCCGTGCAATTTGAGGGCTCCACGTTGGCTTTGTATCATAATCTCCCATTCCAGACCCTGATGGCTCTCAGGCGTTTTCGTGACGTGACATCCATCCTTCGCCGAAAGGGTATCCGTTATCGCTGGGGTCTGGCGGAAGCATTGGTGGTGACACACGCGAATGTCCGCTATACCATCACAGATCCTGCAGTGGCCTGGACTGACTTGGCGGCAGCGGGCCTTTCACCGGAACCTCCGGATCTTCAGCCGGACTGAGCACTATTTTCACCCCCCACTCCTGCATTCTTTCTTACTTGCACGAGTTTTTGGTCTTTAGCCTTTGCTTTCATGGTCGTTTCCCTGCCTGCCTGTTGAATTTTTTGCCCTTTTTACTGACGTTCTCTTTTTTGTCCTGTTCTTGGTTGACCTGCCCGATGTTGATTGTCTACTCGTGCCCAGCCTGACCGGCCCTATTAGGCTGTATTTCTCCAAGTTTGACTTTGTGCATTTCTTGTTATCTGTAATTCTATAAATAAAGAATTTAAAAAAAAAGGATGAGCTACTGTTGAAATTTCTAAATATATATCAATGATGTGTCGTATAACTCTGATATAAAATACCAAATACATAACATTATATATAGAAAAGTAGAGGACGGTGGGAGGCACTCCAGGGCTAAGTAAAAAAATGGTTTTATTCTTTACATAGATAGAAATCCGACGTTTCGGCCCAAAGTAGCGGCCTTTTTCAAGGTATACAGAACAAAAAATGAAAACAGCTTTTATAGACAATAAGAATTGGAGATACTCACCCATCCCCTCCCCGGCGTGGAACCCACCGCGCGCTACGGGGACCCGGAAGTCGCCAGCGCATTGACGTCATCAGGCTGCGGCACCTGGCCGCGTTGCCCTGCGCAACCAACGCCTGGAGGGAAGGAGTGAGATATTCCCTTGGCAACGTTAAAAACAAATCATAGCGGCACAATACATGTGGAGATCGCTCGCTATATGGTCAGATAGAGCAGGACCGCAGGCGGACTTCCATCCCGTCACATTGGTGGCAGCAGTGGGATAGGCTCTCTGAACCCCTAGAAAAAGCACTCAGCATGGCAGGGTGCGCCAACTACAAAAAAGACACCCTGCGGGGCATCCTGGAGAGCTGAGGAGGCACCCCGGGCTCAAAAAGTAAAGCCGCCCTGATCGAGGAACTGCAGGAAATGGACCAGGGAGCAGTGAGCACGCCAACCTTACCACCCACCCAGGCATTGGTGCCAGAAGATCCCTTCCAAAGGAAAGTGCGGCAGCGGCTAGCCCTCTTCGGAGCCGCCCTGTCAGAAGCCGCTATACACAACGCCATCCAGGAGATCCGGCAGGAAGAGGAGCAAGAGAAGGACCGTCAGCACGAGCTGCGGATGGCGGTGCTCCGAGCAAAAAGGACTGAATACCCTGCCCCTGAACCCTACCACGTAGAACCCTGGTTCGAGGTTGACAGCTCGACTGGAGCTTCATCCAGGGAATCTACACCCCCCAGCGATACTTCATTTTGGACTTACAGCTCGCCTGGAGTTTTAATTGAGGAAACCGCACATCTCAGTGACCCTTGGATAGAGGCTTACAGCCCGCCTGGAGCTGCATCCGAGTACGCCATACCCCCCATCGAGTGGTGGTGCCACTGTTCCAGCACCCTCGCAGACATGAGGACTGAATTCCCGAGAAGGCTACAGGAGAGCCTGGATCGGTATCATGGATCTACAGTGGAGCCCTCTGGGCCCGAGTGGCGGGACGAGATCCGCCAAGAACTCTGGTACGAGGCACTGTACCATGTAAGGGACTACCATGGTGTCAATGTTCCCTCCGACGCTGCCATCTACCAAGTGCAGTACAATGCCAGAGCAGCATTCCTGAAATGCCGACCGCCAGAGGAGTGGGAGGCAGAGCTCCAATACCTGGTTCAGCAGGAGATCGCACTGGACGCCGCTTACCGGGCGTCCCAGTGGTTAATAGGCCCCCTGCTACCCCGCACCATCGACGGCACCTCCACCGCAGGCCTCCACTACGGCGGCACAGGGCTGCTATACGAAAGGATGGCCAACGACCCCGGGTTTGGAGAATAGTCGGAGTGGCGGTTGGAGGAGATACTGGAACGCTGGGAAGAGGAACTCTCATACGGGAGCAAGGACTTCGAGATAGAGGAACTGGAGTTCCTGGTAGAGCGCGAATGGGAGCTTGAGAAGGCCTACAGAAGGTTGTTGGACGACGCTCTGCAGTCAGGCCTAAGCCCCATGACCTGGGACTGTCTGGCCGAAGAAGCAGACAGTCCAAGTGACACGGAAGTATTGGAGCCCGAGATGCTCCCATGGGTCCCCGTCGGGACGACAGTAGACGAGCCGGCCAGGTCGGAAGAAGCACGGCAGGTGCCAAGCGACCAGAATGGGCCGCGTAAAGGGTCCGAGTGGCCCAGAGAGGAAGTTATCCTCCCGCCCCCGCAAGATGACACTGTGCCAGTGTCCGCTTACCCAGCAGAAGAGCTGGCAATGGGGCAGAGTGCCGCTGGCCTCTGCCCATCCTCCACCATCTGCCCCGAGGAGCAGAAGGGGGATACCCTCGAGCTGCTTATCCCGCAGCTGCTTACCCCATCCAACCCCCTGGACTTTGTTCCTGTACCCACCTCCCCAGCAGAAGAGCTGGCAACAGGGCAGAGTGCCGCTGGCCTCTGCCCACCCTCCCTCGTCTGTCCCGAGGAGCAGAAGGAGGATTTCCCCGAGCTGCTTACCCCGCAGTCGTTGACCCCATCCAACCGCCTGGACATCGTTCCTGCGCCCGCTTCCCCAGCAGAAGAGCTGGCAACCGGACAGAGTGCCGCCGGCCTCTGCCCAACCTTCACCGCCTGCCTCGGGGAACAGAAAGAGGATACATCCGGGCTGCTTATTCTGCAGCCACTGACCCCACCGGAGATGGAGGACGCCATTCTCCTGCCCGGGGACCCTTCCTCGACCTTGAACCCCCCAGCCGACGCGCTGGCAATGGGGCAGAGCCTGTTTCAACTCTGCCCACCCTCCCTCGTCTGTCCCGAGGAGCAGAAGGAGGATTTCCCTGAGCTGCTTACCCCACAGCCATTGACCCCATCCAACCGCCTGGACGTCGTTTTCAACTCTGCCCATCTCCACACCCCTTTGGCCCGGAGGCCCCATGCAGCCACTGTTTTTTCCAACGGCTGACCAGGGCACTCAGGGTGCGTGCATTTAGCACCCGTTTTTCCCAGGTGCGTGATACCTCCGGAGGTGGTACAGGCGGTACCCCTCCCCGACCACAGGACCCTTATTCCGGAGTGGGTACCCCCAAAGACTTGTACCCCCAACACGCCAGGCACTGCCGCAAGGACAAATGGAGAAGCCTGGTGGCTCGCCTCCTTCCCACAGACTATGGGCCACAAAGACTGCTCCGACTTCCCCGAGTCGACCCGTGTGGGTCCAACAGTGTCCGTCGGACTCTAGAAGGGTGTATAAATGACCCTGTTGAAACCCATAAAATTCAGTTCACTGTTTTAAAGCATACAGCCACGTCTGGTGTCTTCATTTCAGAGCTACAATCACTATTGCAGGAGACACTCAGCGGTCTCCTGCATCACCACTCAACCCAGGAACGGGATCCCCAAGGCAACACCGCGCCATCTCTCCAGACGCCGGACCAACGCCATTTCATCCTCCAGGCCGCTCGAGATGCCGAGTGCCGTGCCACTCGGTAGTCAGGCCGGACGCCATCAAAGGGGGGGGGGGTCAGATAGAGCAGGACCGCAGGCGAACTTGCATCCCGTCACAATGTATATCTTCATCAGACTGTGGCATAATATATATCATCAGACTGTGGCATAATGTATATCATCATCAGACTGTGGCATAATATATATCATCAGACTGTGGCATAATGTATATCATCATCAGACTGTGGCATAATATATATCATCAGACTGTGGCATAATATATATCATCAGACTGTGGCATAATGTATATCATCATCAGACTGTGGCATAATATATATCGTCAGACTGTGGCATAATGTATATCGTCTGACTGTGGCATAATGTATATCATCAGACTGTGGCATAATATATATCATCATCAGACTGTGGCATAATATATATCATCAGACTGTGGCATAATATATATCATCATCAGACTGTGGCATAATATATATCATCAGACTGTGGCATAATGTATATCATCATCAGACTGTGGCATAATGTATATCATCATCAGACTGTGGCATAATGTATATCGTCTGACTGTGGCATAATGTATATCATCAGACTGTGGCATAATGTATATCATCAGACTGTGGCATAATATATATCATCAGACTGTGGCATAATATACATCATCAGACTGTGGCATAATATATATCATCAGACTGTGGCATAATGTATATCATCATCAGACTGTGGCATAATGTATATCATCAGACTGTGGCATAATATATATCATCAGACTGTGGCATAATATATATCATCATCAGACTGTGGCATAATATATATCATCAGACTGTGGCATAATGTATATCATCAGACTGTGGCATAATGTATATTTTCATCAGACTGTGGCATAATATATATCATCAGACTGTGGCATAATATATATCATCATCAGACTGTGGCATAATATATATCATCATCAGACTGTGGCATAATATATATCATCAGACTGTGGCATAATATATATCATCATCAGACTGTGGCATAATATATATCATCAGACTGTGGCATAATGTATATCATCAGACTGTGGCATAATGTATATCATCAGACTGTGGCATAATGTATATCATCATCAGACTGTGGCATAATATATATCATCAGACTGTGGCATAATGTATATCATCATCAGACTGTGGCATAATATATATCATCAGACTGTGGCATAATATATATCATCATCAGACTGTGGCATAATATATATCATCAGACTGTGACATAATGTATATCATCATCAGACTGTGGCATAATGTATATCATCAGAATGTGGCATAATGTATATCATCAGACTGTGGCATAATGTATATCATCAGACTGTGGCATAATATATATATCATCAGACTGTGGCATAATATATATCATCAAACTGTGGCATAATATATATCATCAGACTGTGACATAATATATATCATCAGAATGTGGCATAATGTATATCATCATCAGACTGTGGCATAATATATATCATCAGACTGTGGCATAATGTATATCATCAGACTGTGGCATATATATATCATCAGACTGTGGCATAATATATATCATCAGACTGTGGCATAATGTATATCATCAGACTGTGGCATAATATATATCATCAGACTGTGGCATAATGTATATCATCAGACTGTGGCATAATGTATATCATCATCAGACTGTGGCATAATATATATCATCAGACTGTGGCATAATGTATATCATCATCAGACTGTGGCATAATGTATATCATCATCAGACTGTGGCATAATGTATATCATCAGACTGTGGCATAATGTATATCATCAGACTGTGGCATAAATATATCATCAGACTGTGGCATAATGTATATCATCATCAGACTGTGACATAATATATATCATCATCAGACTGTGGCATAATGTATATCATCATCAGACTGTGGCATAATGTATATCATCATCAGACTGTGGCATAATGTATATCTTCATCAGACTGTGGCATAATGTATATCATCATCAGACTGTGGCATAATGTATATCATCAGACTGTGGCATAATGTATATCATCAGACTGTGGCATAATGTATATCTTCATCAGACTGTGGCATAATGTATATCATCATCAGACTGTGGCATAATATATATCATCAGACTGTGGCATAATATATATCATCATCAGACTGTGGCATAATATATATCATCAGACTGTGGCATAATGTATATCATCAGACTGTGGCATAATATATATCATCAGACTGTGGCATAATATATATCATCAGACTGTGGCATAATGTATATCATCAGACTGTGGCATAATATATATCATCAGACTGTGGCATAATGTATATCATCAGACTGTGGCATAATGTATATCATCATCAGACTGTGGCATAATATATATCATCAGACTGTGGCATAATGTATATCATCATCAGACTGTGGCATAATGTATATCATCATCAGACTGTGGCATAATGTATATCATCATCAGACTGTGGCATAATGTATATCATCAGACTGTGGCATAATGTATATCATCAGACTGTGGCATAATATATATCATCAGACTGTGGCATAATGTATATCATCATCAGACTGTGACATAATATATATCATCATCAGACTGTGGCATAATGTATATCATCATCAGACTGTGGCATAATATATATCATCATCAGACTGTGGCATAATGTATATCATCATCAGACTGTGGCATAATGTATATCATCAGACTGTGGCATAATGTATATCATCAGACTGTGGCATAATATATATCATCAGACTGTGGCATAATGTATATCATCATCAGACTGTGGCATAATATATATATCATCATCAGACTGTGGCATAATGTATATCATCATCAGACTGTGGCATAATGTATATCATCATCAGACTGTGGCATAATGTATATCATCAGACTGTGGCATAATGTATATCATCAGACTGTGGCATAATGTATATCATCATCAGACTGTGGCATAATATATATCATCATCAGACTGTGGCATAATGTATATCATCATCAGACTGTGGCATAATATATATCATCAGACTGTGGCATAATGTATATCATCATCAGACTGTGACATAAGTTATATCATCATCAGACTGTGGCATAATGTATATCATCAGACTGTGGCATAATATATATCATCAGACTGTGGCATAATGTATGTCACGGAACGGACATGAGAGCTCTTTTCAGCGAGCCACAGGACTAAAGACTGAACCCTTTTTAAAGACCATTTTTTCCTGTTTTCGTTTTGGTTTTGCGTGTGAGCCTATGGACCTCTTATTTTATTGCTAGATGTGGTTTATTATGGTGTAATGTAATAAAAATGTACCCTGTATGATGTGACTGTAAAAGTATGAAAGAAACTGTTTGTATGTGTTTTTCCCCGTTGCCATTTTGCTCATCCCAGCATGGTTTCACAGAACAAATTATCTCATGCCCCAAGATGCAGTGGGCCAGAGGATTGGAGGCTTTTCCAAGACCTCATTTGCCTAATCCCCTGGACAATGGGGGAGCCTGAAAGGGCAAGATAGAGGATACAGCAAGCCAGCTGATGGAGGCTTTTCCAAGACCTGATCTGCCTAATCCCTGGACAATGGGAAGGCTGAAAGGGACCTGAGAGGGAACAGGAGGCTGGGAAAGGAGCCAATCAGTGCTGGTTGTGTGGGTGGGGAGTTGGTAATCTGTTTGTGTGAAGTTGTATAAATGACCTGTTGAAACCCATAAAATTCAGTTCACTGTTTTAAAGCATACAGCCGCGTCTGGTGTCTTCATTTCAGAGCTACAATCACTATTGCAGGAGACACTCAGCGGTCTCCTGCATCACCACTCAACCCAGGAACGGGATCCCCAAGGCAACACCGCACCATCTCTCCAGACGCCGGACCAACGCCATTTCATCCTCCAGGCCGCTCGAGACGCCGAGTGCCGTGCCACTCGGTAGTCGGGCCGGACGCCATCAAAGGGGGGGGGGTCAGATAGAGCAGGACCGCAGGCGAACTTCCATCCCGTCACAATGTATATCTTCATCAGACTGTGGCATAATATATATCATCAGACTGTGGCATAATGTATATCATCAGACTGTGGCATAATATATATCATCAGACTGTGGCATAATATATATCATCAGACTGTGGCATAATGTATATCATCAGACTGTGGCATAATATATATCATCAGACTGTGGCATAATGTATATCATCAGACTGTGGCATAATATATATCATCAGACTGTGGCATAATGTATATCATCAGACTGTGGCATAATATATATCATCATCAGACTGTGGCATAATATATATCATTAGACTGTGGCATAATGTATATCATCATCAGACTGTGGCATAATATATATCATCATCAGACTGTGGCATAATATACATCATCAGACTGTGGCATAATATACATCATCAGACTGTGGCATAATGTATATCATCATCAGACTGTGACATAATATATATCATCATCAGACTGTGGCATAATGTATATCATCATCAGACTGTGGCATAATATATATCATCAGACTGTGGCATAATGTATATCATCATCAGACTGTGGCATAATATATATCATCATCAGACTGTGGCATAATATATATCATCATCAGACTGTGGCATAATGTATATCTTCAGACTGTGGCATAATATACATCATCAGACTGTGGCATAATATATATCATCAGACTGTGGCATAATATATATCATCATCAGACTGTGACATAATGTATATCATCATCAGACTGTGGCATAATATATATCATCATCAGACTGTGGCATAATGTATATCTTCAGACTGTGGCATAATATATATCATCATCAGACTGTGGCATAATATATATCATCAGACTGTGGCATAATGTATATCTTCATCAGACTGTGGCATAATGTATATCATCAGACTGTGGCATAATATATATCATCAGACTGTGGCATAATATATATCATCAGACTGTGGCATAATATACATCATCAGACTGTGGCATAATATATATCATCAGACTGTGGATAATATGTATATCATCAGACTGTGGCATAATGTATATCATCAGACTGTGGCATAATATATATCATCAGACTGTGGCATAATATATATCATCAGACTGTGGCATAATATATATCATCAGACTGTGGCATAATATACATCATCAGACTGTGGCATAATGTATATCTTCATCAGACTGTGGCATAATGTATATCATCAGACTGTGGCATAATATACATCATCAGACTGTGGCATAATATATATCATCAGACTGTGGCATAATGTATATCATCAGACTGTGGCATAATGTATATCATCAGACTGTGGCATAATGTTATATCTTCATCAGACTGTGGCATAATGTATATCATCAGACTGTGGCATAATATACATCATCAGACTGTGGCATAATATATATCATCAGACTGTGGCATAATGTATATCATCAGACTGTGGCATAATGTATATCATCAGACTGTGGCATAATATATATCATCAGACTGTGGCATAATGTATATCATCAGACTGTGGCATAATATACATCATCAGACTGTGGCATAATATACATCATCAGACTGTGGCATAATATATATCATCATCAGACTGTGGCATAATATATATCATCAGACTGTGACATAATGTATATCATCATCAGACTGTGGCATAATGTATATCATCAGACTGTGACATAATGTATATCATCATCAGACTGTGGCATAATGTATATCATCATCAGACTGTGGCATATAATATATATCATCATCAGACTGTGGCATAATATATATCATCATCAGACTGTGGCATAATGTATATCTTCATCAGACTGGCATAATGTTATCCTTATCATCAGACTGTGGCATAATGTATATCATCATCAGACTGTGGCATAATATATATCATCATCAGACTGTGGCATAATATATATCATCAGACTGTGGCATAATGTATATCATCATCAGACTGTGGCATAATATATATATCATCAGACTGTGGCATAATATATATCATCAGACTGTGACATAATGTATATCATCATCAGACTGTGGCATAATGTATGTATATCATCAGACTGTGGCATAATCATCATCAGACTGTGGCATAATGTATATCATCAGACTGTGACATAATGTATATCATCATCAGACTGTGGCATAATATATATCATCATCAGACTGTGGCATAATATAATCATCAGACTGTGGCATAATGTATATCATCATCAGACTGTGGCATAATGTATATCATCAGACTGTGGCATAATGTATATCATCATCAGACTGTGGCATAATATATATCATCATCAGACTGTGGCATAATGTATATCTTCATCAGACTGTGGCATAATATATATCATCATCAGACTGTGGCATAATGTATATCTTCATCAGACTGTGGCATAATGTATATCATCAGACTGTGACATAATGTATATCATCATCAGACTGTGGCATAATATATATCATCATCAGACTGTGGCATAATGTATATCTTCATCAGACTGTGGCATAATGTATATCATCATCAGACTGTGGCATAATGTATATCATCAGACTGTGGCATAATGTATATCATCATCAGACTGTGGCATAATGTACAGTTGTGTTCAAAATTATTCACCCCCAATGCTGTAAAGGGTTTTAGGGAATTTAGTGACATTTGTAATTGTATTCAGAATGAAATCCTACAAGGACTTTTTAAAGAACCATATGCAACTAAAATGACATCAATTGGTTTTGTAATACAGTAGTAAATGTTTCTTTTGTGAATTCTTCATTGACACAATTATTCAACCCCTTAAAGACTACCACTCTGAAGAACAGAGGTTCATTCAAGTGTTTTCAATCAGGTATTGAAAACACCTGTGGATGTCACGGAGCAGCAATAAAGCATAATAAGCACCAATTAGGCAGCTTTAAAATGACTGTGATACTCAGCTCCTTCTAGACATTAATACAGAAAAAATGGCGTCGCGCCCATACTCACTTATTTTTGGAGCGGCGGCAACTGCCAGGAGTAACAGCCCAGTAAATGTATAAAACATAACAAGGAAGGAGAGTGTCATCTGCGCTCATTCCTATGTGTTCCATGTACAACAAAAATGAGGTTTTGTTTGTTTCAATGGCCATTGCAACGTAAGCCCACTCGCCACTTCAAGGCACCTCTTTAGAGTGGGTACCTAACAATTGTAACCAAAAGGCCGCTCTACTGAGCAGCTCCAAGCCCCTCCAGCTGCTTTTCAGCAAGGAGAGACAAAGATGGTGGGTTTTATTTATACACGCACCAAGCACTTCCCATTTGGGATCATGGCGACGCCATTTTTTCTGTATTTATGTATATCATTTATGTATATCATGCTCGTAACACCAGTCCGTCGTTTTGCAGCTGTTTCTCTTTCCATGTTTTTGTTTTTGATCCCAAATGGGAAGTGCTTGGTGCGTGTATAAATAAAACCCACCATCTTTGTCTCTCCTTGCTGAAAAGCAGCTGGAGGGGCTTGGAGCTGCTCAGTAGAGCGGCCTTTTGGTTACAATTGTTAGGTACCCACTCTAAAGAGGTGCCTTGAAGTGGCGAGTGGGCTTACGTTGCAATGGCCATTGAAACAAACAAAACCTCATTTTTGTTGTACATGGAACACATAGGAATGAGCGCAGATGACACTCTCCTTCTAGACATTTACTGGTGTGGTTACAAACATGGTGAAGTCAAGAGAATGGTCCAGGAAGACAAGAGAAGAGGTGATTACTCTTCACAGGAAGGGCAATGGCTATAAGAAGATTGCAAAGATGTTAAACATACCAAGAGAGACCATAGGAAGCATCATTCGCAAATTCAAGGCAAAGGGCACTGTTGAAACGCTACCTGGTCGTGGCAGAAAGAAGATGCTGACTTTGACTGCTGTGCGCTACCTGAAGCGTAAAGTGGAGAAAAGTCCCCGTGTGACTGCTGAGGAACGGAGAAAAGATTTGTCAGATGTGGGTACTGAAGTTTCAGCTCAGACAATACGGCGCACACTGCGTAATGAAGGCCTCCATGCCAGAACTCCCAGGCGCACCCCCTTGCTGTCTCCAAAGAATAAGAAGAGTCGACTGCAGTATGCCAAAAGTCATGTGGACAAACCACAGAAGTTTTGGGATAGTGTTCTGTGGACTGATGAAACAAAATTAGAACTGTTTGGGCCCATGGATCAACGCTATGTTTGGAGGAGGAAGAACAAGGCCTATGAAGAAAAGAACACCTTGCCTACTGTGAAGCATGGCGGGGGGTCAATCATGCTTTGGGGCTGTTTTGCTTCTGCAGGTACAGGGAAGCTTCAGCGTGTGCAAGGTACCATGAATTCTCTTCAGTACCAGGAGATATTGGATGACAATGTGATGCAGTCCGTCACAAACCTGAGGCTTGGGAGACGTTGGATCTTTCAACAGGACAATGATCCCAAGCATACCTCCAAGTCCACTAGAGCATGGTTGCAGATTAAAGGCTGGAACATTTTGGAGTGGCCATCGCAGTCACCTGACTTAAATGCGATTGAGAACCTCGGGTGGGACTTAAAGAAAGCAGTTGCAGTGCGCAAGGCTAAGAATGTGACTGAACTGGAGGCTTTTGCCCATGACGAATGGGCGAAGATACCCGTAGATGGCTGCAAGACACTTGTGTCAAGCTATGCTTCACGTTTAAAAGCTGTTATAACTGTAAAAGGATGTTGTACTAAGTACTAAGATTGAATGTCACTTGGGGGTTGAATAAAACTGATAATGATGTGAGCACAGAAAAGACATTTGTGCTTATTTCATTATAAATGTTATGTTATATTTGTCTGACCTACACGTGCCTCTTTGATTTAATTGTAAGCAAGATGACTGAATGATCAAAATCAATGTCAAACTGGCCAAAACACTCAATTTCAGTGGGGGTTGAATAATTTTGAACACAACTGTTTATCATCATCAGACTGTGGCATAATGTATATCATCAGACTGTGGCATAATATACATCATCATCAGACTGTGGCATAATATATATCATCAGACTGTGGCATAATGTATATCATCAGACTGTGGCATAATGTATATCATCAGACTGTGGCATAATATATATCATCAGACTGTGGCATTATGTATATCATCATCAGACTGTGGCATAATATATATCATCAGACTGTGGCATAATGTATATCATCAGACTGTGGCATAATATATATCATCAGACTGTGGCATAATGTATATCATCAGACTGTGGCATAATGTATATCATCATCAGACTGTGGCATAATATATATCATCATCAGACTGTGGCATAATGTATATCATCATCAGACTGTGGCATAATATATATCATCATCAGACTGTGGCATAATATATATCATCAGACTGTGGCATAATATATATCATCAGACTGTGGCATTATGTATATCATCATCAGACTGTGGCATTATGTATATCATCATCAGACTGTGGCATTATGTATATCATCATCAGACTGTGGCATTATGTATATCATCAGACTGTGGCATAATATACATCATCATCAGACTGTGGCATAATATATATCATCAGACTGTGGCATTATGTATATCATCAGACTGTGGCATAATATATATCATCAGACTGTGGCATAATATATATCATCATCAGACTGTGGCATAATATATATCATCATCAGACTGTGGCATAATATATATCATCATCAGACTGTGGCATAATATATATCATCAGACTGTGGCATAATATATATCATCATCAGACTGTGGCATAATATATATCATCATCAGACTGTGGCATAATATATATCATCATCAGACTGTGGCATAATATATATCATCAGACTGTGGCATAATGTAAAAACTGTGAGATGTGTGTGTGCATGATGTAAATAAACAAACATGTAGGGGGGTGATCTCCGGAGTGTTGGCAATGACTAAATGTATGTGTGTGTGAATGTGTGATTGTGTGATTTTGTGAATGTGTCAGTGAGGATAGGAGAGGCACTGAATGCCTGTAAACAGGAGAGGGTGAACTAAAAAATGCTAACTGAGATTGAAAATCAGTGTTAAATAAAACCAAAGTGAATGAGGGGCATGGATGATCTGTGTGTATAAAAAATGTAACCCTGTGAACACAGCAAGAGAAGATAAATTAAAAGAGATGCTGGAATTAAAAAAGGGGAAGAGAAAGGAAGAAGGAAAAAAGAAAAGTGAAAGAAATACAAAAATGTGGATATAATATGATGTATAGAGTGTGTGGTGTTACCGTGACGATAATGAATACATTTCTTTCACCCCGTTCTTAAGTCCCCTGGGGGTCACAGTGTCCAAGGTGCGAGTCCAGTAGGTTTCCCTCTGCAGGAGAACTTGAGATGGATTTCCTCCTCTAGGGTGTGGGGGCACGTGGTCAATGGCCACGAACCGTAAAGTCGGTAACCGATGGTTGGTTGCCAGAAACTGCTTGGCCACCGTTTTTTCTGTGCGGCCATCCCTGAAGGCCGTAGTGATGACTGAACGGTGGCCTCTGATTCTGTCCCGGAGGGTGAGGTCAGTCTTCCCGACATATGCCAAGCCACACGGGAAGGTAATTAAGTAGATGACATGCGTGGTCGTGCAAGAGATACGATGTTGGATAGGAAATCTTTTTCCTGTGTGAGGATGAGCAAATGAGTCGCCCGCCGTCATATGGTTACAGGTGACAATTAGGGCAGCGGTAGCAACCTTTCTTGCTGAGGTCGAGCTTGCAGAGCCAGGTATTGCAGGGTCAGTGTGGACCAATAGGTCACGTAAATTCCTAGCACGCCGATAGCCAATGAGCGGTGGCTGAGTAAATTGTGCAGGCAAGGATTTATCATGCCGGAGTAGATGCCAATGCTGATGGATTCTGGCAGTGACAAAATGACTTTTAGGATGATAAGTGAGGGGTAATGTGATTCTTTTATTCTCCCGTCTAGGTGCAGTGGTAGCAATAGTGGTATCGGCGTGTTTGGCCCGGGCTTTATTGAGCGCCGAGATCACTGTAGTAGAGGAATACCCTCTTGTTGGAATCGTAATTGCATATCCGCTATTTGTTGCTCACAGAGATCTGGCTTACTATTATAACGGAGAACCCGCAGAAATTGGGAGATAGGCAAAGATCTGATGAGAGAGGAAGGATGATGACTATCTGCTCGCAAGAGCGTGTTCCGGTCCGTGTCCTTACGGTAGAGAGTGTATCCCAGGGAAGTACCTTAGCGGAAAACCTCAACGTCAAGAAATTGAATGCGCTGAGGATGGTGGAGTAGAGTGAGCTGGATAGGAGTGTTGAGCAAGTTGATATCCTGTATCCAGGCGCCTGCCCCTTCTGGGGGGTCGTGTGTGTCTCCACCGGTATTGCTGATGTCGCCCCTGGTGCGAATTCTGAGATGGGGGGTTATTTCGGCTTGGGCCCCCCGTGCTTCCAAAAAAGGAGCAGAGTTGTCATTAACCGGGGCTAGATGCCCTATGGTTGGAGGATGAGGGTGCTCCGTATCTGATGCCGATTTCTCTGAAGTAACGTCAATGGTTGGTACAGTAGATTTTTAAATTTGTGGTCGTCGAGGGGCACCTTGGCGCCTATTGCCGTTGAGCCAACCATACACCTGATGGGAGGTGTAATCATAATTGACACGTTCCAATTTCTGGTGTTTCAAGCGGATCAATTCTGTTTTGTACTTCTGTACCTCCTCCTTAATTCTGTTGAGGTGTGGGGCAAAATCAGCCGATTGTAAAGTCACTGCATGGCTATGTTCAAGGGAGGCTAAATCCTATATATAGTGTCAGTTCCTGCACTTGGAAAGCAATACGTCCTTTGCCCAGTGCAACACCTGAAAGCTTATACTGAATGCTGGAACATATAACGTTTCTAAGGTTGGTGAAGCCAAACCCTGATAGTAATGGCATCTCTTGGTTAGTCAGAGCTCAAGGGGAGTCAGGATTTTGTTTGTAGGGATGTTTTATGTTTGTTTTCTTTGGTGATACTGCTGCCTGCTGGAGCGGTCAATACAATAAAGTACAGAACTTGTTTATGCAACCCTAGAGTAGGGATGAGCCGAACACCCCTGTGTTCAGTTTGCATTCAAACTCGAACAATTTCAAAAGTTCGAGTTTGAACTCGAACACGAACCGAACTCAATGCAAGTCAATGGGACTCAAAAGTTCGGTTTTTAGAGTGCCCTGCAAGAGGGCATATATACAAGATATTTGCCATAAAAGGTGTATGGGGGTCCGGGTAGTGCCCTGGGGAACAGGAAACAAGGACAAAAAGTTTAAAAAATAACGTTTTTAAAGGGACAGTGAGTTTTCCATGAAATAAGGGTTAAAAATAAAAACGAAACATTCCTTCAAATATCGTGCCTAGGAGGTCCCCATAACCTGCCCGTGAAGTGGCAGATTTGTAGGCTGTATAGACACATTTAAAAACAAAAAAATGACATTTCAAATATGGTAAACGGTTTTCCTTTAATCTATTCATAAACAACTGCTTGGGGCGGTAGCCTGTATGAAAAGAGGAGACATTTTAGGACACGCAGAACAAGTTTAGTGATTTTTTTGGCTAAATTATGGTGAAACTTATGCAGGCTTTGGATGAAAGTAACAATAGGAGCTTTAAAATTGGGCCTTTAGTGTCGGCAACAGTGCTGTCACACCGTAACCCCTCTGTGGCATTGTGGAAGAGTGCAGGGTTGGACCCTGCGGTCCAAAAAATTAAAATGATATAAATCTGGTAATAATAATTTTGTATAAATGACTGACCCCCAAAATAGTTGCTGGGAGTGAGAACACAAAGATTAGAACAATTCCCAGATATTTTGTAGAAATGAGACCCCAATAGGTGGTGGCAGACTGGCAGTGAGAACACACACTAACACAACAATCTCCTCTCATTAAACACGTGCTGAAGGCTGTGTGAAGCCTTATATAGTGTGCTGCGGGACGTAGCTCTGTGAGCCCATGATTAGGCAAAATTTGCCCAATCAGGACTCTGAGCCGTGATTGGCATAGTCTTGCACCTGTCTTGCACCTAAACTGTGGTCAGGTGCAAGGCTGTAGCCAATTACAAGCTTCAGGCCAGTGGGAAAGTGCATTGTGGTCCATTGTGGGTGAACATGCTGCGAACACGCGGAAATGTTCGAAGTTCGCGAACATACGAACTGGCGATGTTCGAATCGAACTCCGAACACATCGAACCGAACAGCTCATCCCTACCCTAGAGCACCGTGCTTTATTACGGACATAATACCCAGGCGGGTACAAGGATTACAGTGTCAGAGTGTCCTTTAATGACCACATGTACAGTGGTGTCTCTTTATTTGCTATGTTTTTTTATGCTGGATATTTTCTGGTGTGACGTTATAATTTCTTACTGGTCCCTCTCGTATCCCTGAAGACCCTCCTGGATAAATTACTCTGTTTGTTTCGGGTCATCCTCGAGTGGTTATATTCTGCCTTTATGCGTATACGGTGTTTCCTTTTTGTTTATTAATTCTAATAATGTGCTGTATAACCCGGATATAAAAATAATACCAAATATATAACCAGATAAACAATAATAAGCCTGTGCTAAATCGACATACAATAATATACTGGATAACCCTAAACCAATAATATATAATATAGCAATAAAAAAACATCTCCCACATATAAAATAATTACCTGCATGTACAATGTTATTAAATATTTACCCACATATACAATAATAATAATAATAATAAATAAATAATTAAGCTATAAAATCACGATAAATGGATCAGATAGAGGAGTCTGAGGACAGACAGACGCTGTGATTTGTTTTAGGGGATGCACCTCATTCATCCAGGACCTTCTCTGCTTGCAGGACTCAGAAGAGGCGTCTACACCCTGTGCCCGCGTTACCATCCCCAAAGTGCCGCTTACAAAGAAGAGGTGAGTCCATGTGCTGAGCCCCATCCCACAGGACCGGCTGCCGGTGATCATGGCCAGGAGGAAGCGGCCGGTGGTGGAAAGACTGTGTATACAGCGTGGGCCCCTTATGTACAGGCCGTGTATACAGCGTGGGCCCCTTATGTACAGGCCGTGTATACAGCATGGGCCCCTTATGTACAGACCGTGTGTACAGTGTGGGCCCCTTATGTACAGACCGTGTGTACAGCGTGGGCCCCTTATGTACAGACCGTGTATACAGCATGGGCCCCTTATGTACAGACCGTGTGTACAGCGTGGGCCCCTTATGTACAGACCGTGTATACAGCATGGGCCCCTTATGTACAGACCGTGTATACAGCGTGGGCCCCTTATGTACAGACCGTGTATACAGCGTGGGCCCCTTATGTACAGACCGTGTATACAGCATGGGCCCCTTATGTACAGACCGTGTGTACAGCGTGGGCCCCTTATGTACAGACCGTGTATACAGCATGGGCCCCTTATGTACAGACCGTGTATACAGCATGGGCCCCTTATGTACAGACCGCGTATACAGTGCCGAACAGGCACCGTATTTCACTGCCGCCGAACAGGCACCATATTTCACTACCGCCGAACAGACACCGTACTTCACTGCCGCCGAACAGGCACCATATTTCACTGCCACCGAACAGGCACCGTATTTCACTGCCGCCGAACAGGCACCATATTTCACTACCGCCGAACAGACACCGTACTTCACTGCCGCCGAACAGGCACCATATTTCACTGCCACCGAACAGGCACCGTATTTCACTGCCGCCGTACAGGCACCATATTTCACTGCCACCGAACAGGCACCATATTTCACTACCGCTGAACAGACACCGTACTTCACTGCCGCCGAACAGGCACCGTATTTCACTGCCACTGAACAGGCACCGTATTCCACTGCCGCCGAACAGGCACCATATTTCACTGCCGCCGAACAGCACCGTATTTCACTGCCCCCAAACAAGCACCATGTTTCACTGCCACCGAAAAGCATCGTATTTCACTGCCGCCGAACAGGCACCGTATTTCACTGCCGCCGAACAGGCACCATGTTTCACTGCCACTGAATAGCATCGTATTTCACTGCCGCCGAACAGGCATTGTATTTCACTGCCGCCGAACAGCACCATATTTCACTGCCGCCGAACAGACACCGTATTTCCCTGCCCTCGAACAAGCACCGTATTTCACTGCCGCTGAACAGGCACCGTATTTCACTGCCGACGAACAGGCACCATATTCCACTGCCACCGAACAGGCACCGTATTTCACTGCCGCATAATAGACACCGTATTTCACTGCCGCCGAATGGCCCTAAAATACCACCGTATGGGAAAACTCACTGTCTGGTGCAATTCGAATTAACCCCTTATGTGTCTGCTAGAGTCAGAAGGTGCAGGTTTATCACACACTGTGTAATTAAGGTGTGTAACTCCTGAATAATGGGTTAATTAATACTTGTTTATAATTTGTAGCAAACAAAGGGAACCTCTGGCTCTGATCAGACGGAAGATGCTGGCAAAGAACCAGGTAATGACACATTCACAATATCACCAAACCCTGTGTGTGTCACCATACCATGTGTATCACCATACCATATGTGTCACCAAACCCTGTGTGTGTCACCATACCATGTGTGTCACCAAACCCTGTGTGTATCACCATACCATGTGCATCACCAAACCCTGTGTGTGTCACCATACCATGTGTGTCACCATACCATGTGTCACCAAACCCTGTGTGTATCACCATACCATGTGTGTCCCCATACCATGTGTATCACCAAACCATGTGTGTATCACCATACCATGTGTCACCAAACCCTGTGTGTCACCATACCATGTGTGTCACCATACCATGTGTATCACCATACCCTGTGTGTCACCATACCCTGTGTTTTGCAAATACAGAATAATTTAGCCGCAGCTTTTAGGAGGCGGTAAGCTTTTGCCTGTGGTAATTAGCGCCAGCACGTCGTACCTTACTTTGCTCTCCCCATGTTAAGTACAGGATGCGCAAAGTACAGCAAGCTCGCGCACTCAGCGATACGGTAACGGGTGCAGCATCAGGAATGTAATATGGGGGCGTTAAACACTTATCCTAGCGGTAACAGTAACCATATAAACATATGATTAATATCAGGCAGTGCGGGGATATTGGGTGAATTCCGGCTGACACGGAGCTCCCCACCCTCTAATTATCTCTCCTTGTGCTCCATCTCACCCTCCTGCAGAAGATCTCACTCATATCCTTGTGCTTCTCGCCTCTGGGCATCCCACCCATTTTGCTTCCTCACACTCCGCCTCGGAGAGCTTGCCAACGCTTGGCATGTGGTTCCATGACGGTTGCTCCTTCTCTTTCCTGGTGCATCAGCTTTTATCTTGCAGCTATGGGGTCACCCCAGACTTCTCCTGCAGGGGGTCCAGGCGCCAATCTGTTCTCATTAATTGCAGGAGGACATCTACACTAACACTTCTTCCCTGCCTTCTGTTGCAGGAGATCCAGGAGATCAAGATTCTGGGTTACAGGGAGGACTCATTCCAGGTTTGTGAGAGCCCACCACAAGCTCACTCACCACTAGCGCAAGAGGACATTCCAGATGATGAGCTTTGCATGAGGTTCCAGGACAACGAGGTCGCAACACAGACAGCACCTGTTTATTGCTTCAGCACGTTGGATGAGGTGGTCGACTTTCTAAACAGTTGCAGCAGACCAGTGGAAAGAAGCCCCCAAGCCATGTCCCTTCCTGAAGACCCACCAGATGAGCCAGGAGGGGGGGACGAGACACTCTCAAACGATGACAGTGAACGTACGTTAAAGATAGAGGTGGAGGAGGATGAGGACAATAAGCCAAAGTTCTCCTATCTTAACTCTGACACACCCATCCATTGCTCCCCTTCCATTCCCTCCTGCTTTCCCATAGTCAAGCGGCGGCGAAAACAGCGTTTTCACTGTGAATGGCACGGCCCAATGACCATCATCAGTTCTCCAAATATACCGGTGCAAGCCATGGAACTGAGGGTGGATGAAGATCTTGCAATGTCTATTAGACGACAAGTAGACATCAACAACCCTGGGCCGTTTGGGTGGCAGCTGGCCAAACTGCTCTTCACAGAGGAGGAACTTTATGGGCACAACTTTAATGGCACCGACCAAAAGCTGCCCCTCAGCCCTAGGCGGGTCCATGCCATCCAGCACGCTTTCCATGACTACTTCCCAAAGGACATTGCAGACGAGGCTCTGGCTAAAGGTCGCACAGCCATTAACCAGGGCATCAGGAACATGTTTTATGTCCGGAATCGCAGAGATGGAGATTATGCCTGAGCTCCACTATGGAAAGAAAACGCCGAATGCTGCGATGGGTACCAGGCACACATGGCAGCGACCAGTCTTTGTGACACAACAAGACCGACCCCTGATTTCAGAGGAAGCCAGGGATGAGAGGATGGCAGGTCGCTGAGGGAGCTGGACGTAAAGCCACTACGTGCAAACGATGATAATAAACGAGTTTACTGGGAAGGAACAGAAAAAGGAGAGCGATCACAAGCCTCAGCGCTCCTAAATAGACACTCCGGGCCCCTGAGGGCCCCCTCGTCTGCTCAGTCATGAAGGAGAACCAATTATGAACAATCCAAGCCTTAAGCATTTTACCCTTATTTCTCTTCCACCATTACCTTTCTCTTAAGTTACCTTTACTTCCCTTCAACCCCCCAAACCATCCCCCCCACCCCCCGCCCCCGCTCTCCCCATAAATAAAAACACATGACAAAAGTATTGGCGGTTTGAAAAGGTCACGTCTTTTATTTATAATCAAAGGCCAAAAATCATTGCCTTTGTGGCAGAATTATCAGCGATCCTCGCTTTCTTGGAATAAGTAACACCAGATAACACTGGTACCATATATCCAGCCAGATAACACTGGCAACCGCAATGAACCACCAGCATTGCCCAGAAATAGTGGCCGGCCCCACGTGGCTAAGCTAGCGCGACCACACGCTGCTCTCTTTATAGCAGATAGCAGGCCGGGAGGATCTTCAAACCAGGAGGCTACCTGTGTTTGGCCGCAAAACCACCACACAGACCCCCAGATCCTCCCCCTCTATCGCCTCTCCACGTGCCAGGGCCGCATATTTCACCATTTGAAGTAACTGTCCATGTAATCCCATCAGCTTTGGCCGCACAAACCACCAGCTGGCTTCGTGTAACGTGGTGAAATGATCTGACTGCACCTCAACTAACCATGTCTTTACTGAAAAAACAATCCCCCAGCTTTGGCCGCACAAACCACCAGCTGGCTTCAAGTAACGTGGTGAAATTACCTGACTGCACCTCAACTAACCATGCCCATATCTAAAGCAATCCACTGGCTTTGGCCACACAAACCACCAACCGGCTTCCTGCGACATGGTATGACTCCATATGGGAACCCACGGGCGGTCTTGAAATGACTGGCGGAATCACCACTTCATTAGCCCCTTTCCGTGGTCAATGCTGCTCTCTGACGACGTGACCTTTTCGACTCGGTAAACAGGCAGTAACCTAAAAACAGGGTGGGTAGGGTGGGAAAAAGACAAAGGTTAGACTGATTTCATCTGTCCTTTGCTTACCCTTTTCTATTACCCCTGGCCCTCCCCTTTCTGTTATCTGCCCCGAGACCCAATCCCAGCGATAATCCTGAAACAAAAGGGGAACCATTGTAACTCCTCCCAACTTTCTACTCTTTCCTTTAAACAGGGGACATGCTTAAGCCTCTTCGTTCCCATTCAGTCTCTCATCAGTACTAAGCATTTTACCCTTATTTCTCTTCCACCATTACCTTTCTCTTAAGTTACCTTTACTTCCCTTCAACCCCCTAAACCACCCCCCCACCCTCCGCCCCCGCTCTCCCCATAAATAAAAACACATGACAAAAGTATTGGCGGTTTGAAAAGGTCACGTCTTTTATTTATAATCAAAGGCCAAAATCATTGCCTTTGTGGCAGAATTATCAGCGATCCTCGCTTTCTTGGAATAGGTAACACCAGATAACACTAGTACCATAGATCCAGCCAGATAACACTGGCAACCGCAATGAACCACCAGCATTGCCCAGAAATAGCGGCCGGCCCCACGTGGCTAAGCTAGCGCGACCACACGCTGCTCTCTTTATAGCAGATAGCAGGCTGGGAGGATCTTCAAACCAGGAGGCTACCTGTGTTTGGCCGCACAAACCACCACACAGACCCCCAGATCCTCCCCCTCTATCGTCTCTCCACGTGCCAGGGCCGCATATTTCACCGCCACCAAAAATGAGGACCCTCTTTTTCAGCCACCAATAAAAGACCGTGACCTTTTCACTTACCTTACACAAGGGTCTTTATCAGCCCTTCGATGTTGCCCCCAAAAAGGTTGTTCCTCGCCTTGGACAAATGGACGCCGTCATTCCAAAACAATTCCTCCTGCATTGTCACTATGTTCTGATGTTCCAAAACCTTTCCTCCCATCTCTAGCATAATCTTTTTCGCTGCCTGGTTTAGCTTCTTTCTCCCAATGTATCCTGCACCCTGCAGTTCCTCCACACTAATATAGCAATTACGTTAGACCACACTATCTGAACATCCGGCCATTCCTTCCTGAACCACCTAAGTGTTTCCCGGACCCTATTCTGCAAATCTATCGTTGTCATAGCCCCTATGTCGTTACCCCCTAAATGCACTATCATTATATCTGGCTTCCCCCACCTTCTCCTAGATTCCTGTGCTACCCCTAAAAACTGCGCCCACCCCATACCCCTCCTTCCTATCCACCTAATGCCCGCTTTAGTGAGGCTGAACCCTAGGTTCACTCCCATCGTTGTGCCCATTGGGATTTAGGGGTTATTATTGCAGAGGATCTAAGGGTAAGTAGTCAATGTAATAGAACAGCAGGAAATGCTGGCAGAATGCTTGGTTGTGTAGGGAGAGGTATTAGCAGTAGGAAAAGGGAAGAGCTCATGCCACTGTACAGAGCACTGGTGAGACCTCGCTTGGAGTACTGTGTGCAGTACTGGAGACCATATCTCCATAAGGATATAGACACCTTAGAGAGAGTTCAGAGAAGGGCTACTAAAATGGTGTATGGCTTGAAGGAGAAAAGTTACCAGGAAAAGCTTAATGATCTTAACATGTATAGCTTGGAAAAAAGACGAGATAGATGAGATATGATAGAAACATTTAAATACGTAAAGGGAATCCACAAGGTAGAGGAAGGGAGTATATTTAAAAGGAAACAAAGTAGCAAAACAAGAGGACATAGTTTTAGATTAAAGGGGCAAAGGTTTAAAAGTAACATCAGGAAACATTATTTCACTGAGCGGGTGGTGGATACATGGAACAGCCTTCCAGCAGAAGTGGTAGAGGCTAAAACAGTGATTGAATTTAAACAGGCACGGGATAGGCATAAGGCTATCCTAAACAAAAGATAAATCCAGGTAAAGTATCCATGTAATTGGGCAGACTAGATGGGCCGAAAGGTTCTTATCTGCCGACATTTTCTATGTTTCTTTCCATCCCAGCAACGTTACAGCCTTTTCCACAGCCGCTTTGAATTGCAACCTGGACAAAATTGGTTCCATCCTCATGCCTCAAAAAACATATGGCCGTTTGCAGGAGCCGCCTCCAAATAACCTCTTAGATAACACCGGGCATAACTCCATTTAACCACTGTATTAAGCTCCAGTCTTTGTGTAATATACCCTCCCCCCTCTAAGTAATGGACTCCTTTTGTTTTCACATGCTTCTGTCAGCCCCTCGCCCCCCAGCAACCAAGGTCGCCCGGCTCACGGTTATCTGATGCATTGTTCCTAGCTGGATGTGATTACATTGTCTCTGCACCTTTCCTCTCTGTGTGTGTGTCCTTTGCACAATGTAAATCAATGCAGTCTCCATTTTGAGTTGGGCCATAAGCAGTACTTCTGCGGAATACTGACTTCAAGGGGAGCAGTGTGCCCGTGGACAGGAACCCCTACGTTACAGCCTCGTTCCTCGAATGCCCTCTGGGTTAAGCTAAATGGGGACTTCTCTAAAGGACCAGCCATTCTACCTAACAGCACCTCCTTCCCCCACTTTTCTCTCAATATTTCTGGCAGTTCATATGCGGATTTCAACTGCTTTACTTTCCTACCCCCCTTCGCTTCACCCCTAATCAGTATCTTGAAGCCTTCCATAAAAAACCCTTACTCCATTCTCCTTATCCTCCATCTTAAGGCTCGCCAGCCCTGGAATCCTTTACCAAGTCTTTAACCCACGTCTACCAATGAAACGGTTTCTTGCTTAGTATATTAATCTATAGGCCCGAAGTTAAGTCAACCTACCCAAAATAGTGAAACAGCATTTGCTAACATACAAAATCACTGTTTAGTTGATAAGCCTCTTCAGAAATTATAACAGACACATTTAGATGTGTATTTGGTTAGTAATTGTTATATTCATAAGTCCGGCAGAAACCATCTGGATTAATTTAGTTGCGCAAATGTAAATTTAAACAGATTATACAGTTACTGCTGCCGCACTTCCTCATTGACAGCAGACCATGTGACTTTTTGAGGTTTAAGATGGCTGCCAGCCATGCGGTCACTGATTACCTATGTTTATAAGATCATACAGACTATACAAATAATAAGGTTTGATCAAGTATTACAAAGTGAAGCAAATATCAACGAGCATATTCTAGCTAAAATGCAAATCACTATAACGGGTAAATTAGTGCGTATTTAACCAAATAGATCACACACACACACATACGGTATAATGTCAAAATAGAGACAAATTCACAGAATTAATACACTTAATACTTATCCACTCCCAGGCTTTCTTATGATGGTTGTACGAGTGGGAAAGATGACGGAGTTGTTGCTCATGTTTCCTCCATTTCGGAGATAAGTCTCTCCTCTCCCTCAATAAAGACAAAGTTAGCGTTCTGAAATAATTATTTACTCAACTGTAGCAAGTGCGCAAAAAAGATTGTACATTACTGCTGTGTCACTTCAAAAATTGCCTCAATTAGTATAGTGAACTTAAATACAGTATACAAATGAGTTTATTCATCAATTTATTGCTTAGCTCTTGGAGTTACACCCAGATGAGACAACCCCCCTCCCTTCCAGAATACGTTACAGATAACAATAGGCTCCAGCCACTGGACAATAGAAAAGCTCCAGTCACTGGACAATAGAAATAACAGTCATCAAATTGGAATGTTTACACTTGCTTCTCTAAACAATGTGCTTAGGGAAACCCAGGATGTTAGAGTGCAAGCTCTTGAGCAAGGGGCCTCTCCTACTGTTTAATGAGTGCAAAATATAACAACTTATAACTGTAACATACAGATACACACTTTGACAACGGCATAGCACATCACACAACACTCTACACTATAAACAGAGACAATAAACTGTAAAGCAAAATACTTGCAAATAAACATTGGGGCGGACGTTTTATCACAGGTTGCTTTGTATGCTTCCGGCCTGTTCAGTACAAAAATGACTGCAGCTCATTAAAATGTATCGATTTTGGAGTGCTATTTGGTGCTAGAACACCCACTATTCATGTGCGTGATTTTTTAAAATTGACCGTCAGTCATTTACTAGAGTGAGCACTTTAACTATAAAGGCACATCAATCCTCAGACAGACACAGGCAAAAATTACTGAACCCAAATGCACCTAATAACATACAAAACAACAAATCACTGAATTCTGGCCGAGTTATACCAGAACCATTAACCTATTCATAATTACTATCACGCAGATACTACACAAAATTAACAAGGGAATACAGTATTGCAAAGTGTAACGAATATCAAAAGCATCTACTAAATAAAACCTACAAATCAATACAATGGAAAACCTGCACCTATTTATCCAAGTAATAATAGAACTAGGAATATATATATATTTAGCAGACTATAATAATAGAGAATATATAACAGATTGATACAGCCAGTAATACTTATCCAGTCGTTGGTTTTCATATGCTGATGGTGATGGAAAAATGGAGTTGGCTGTCCAAAAAGACAAAGGTTAGACTGATTTCATCTGTCCTTTGCTTACCCTTTTCTATTACCCCTGGCCCTCCCCTTTCTGTTATCTGCCCCCGAGACCCAATCCCAGCGATAATCCAGAAACAAAAGGGGAACCATTGTAACGCCTTCCAACTTTCTACTCTTTTCTTTAAACAGGGAACATGCTTAACGCTCTTCGTTCCCATTCAGTCTCTCATCGGTACTAAAACACCTAGACATTTAACAGTGTGGTCATCCTGACCTGAAATCCCCTTACTGATACCATGATCATAACACCAACGTCATCTTCAGCCTACACTCTCTTCCCCCGAAATCCCCAGAACAATACCATGATCACACCCCCAACCCTAACGTCATCTTTATGCTACATTCTCTTCCCCCGAAATCCCCAGAACAATACCATGATCACACCCCCAACCCTAACGTCATCTTTATGCTACACTCCCTTCACCCAAAATCCCTGCAATTATACCATGATCACACCCCAAGCCCCATCTTCAGTTTACACTCCCTGTCCCGAAATCCCCATAAAGATATCATGATCATACCCCTACCCTAGCGACATCTTTATTCTACACTCCCTGCCCCGAAATCCCCTTAATGATACCATGATCATACCCCAAGCCCCATCTTCAGCCTTTACTCCCTTCACCCAAAATGCCTGCAATTTTATATCAAGTCAGGAGGCTTCATATTTTGCATTCTCTTTTCTTTACTAAACAACAGCAGCAAAGGAAAGTTTACATAGCAACAGCAGTAACCAATAAACAACAAGTGAGTAGTAAGTCCTAGCCACACCCTCTTTTCTTTGCTGCCGGCGACCAGGTGAGACGTTTCCTAAACAGCTCCTGGTTGCCAGGCTTAATTGATATATATATTTTCGTTTGCCTTTAATGTAGTGTTATTTATTTTATTGCTAATGTAATTACTTGTGTTTGAATTGGTTTTCTTCCACAGGTTCCATCCCTGCTGTGCGGGCACTCTCCCGCTTGCAGGGTGCGCGCTGTAATTAGCTTGGTCTCCTGGCGGACCGAGGGCCGTTTGCCCCTTGGTGGTCGGGCGAACATCGGCGGTGAGTTTTTCCCGAGATTTGGGATTATTTTCATTTTATTCCCCGTTTGCCTTGCGAACGCTACCCTCTGTTTCAGCGCATGTGCGACTACTTCTCCCCTCATGCGTAGGCTTTCCTATCGCGCTTGCGCACGCTGGCGGCCATTTTCGGTTCCAACCGCTTTTACCGCCATTCGGAGTCTCGTGCCCTCCATGCTAACAGCCTGACAGGTGGCAGCACGCTATTAAAGAAAACGCGCCTCCTTCAAACAGCATCCGCTTCACTGCTGGACCCCTCTGCTGTCTCGGGTGAGCCCCGATAAAATTATATATATATATATATATATATATATATATTATATATATATATATATTCCGGCGGCATTTTTTCCAATCTGCCCCGCAAAACACCGGGTGAGCCCCGAAAGCCATATCCATAAAACGCGCAAACTCGTATATATATATATACTATTTCCGCAACGGATGAGCCCCGTTATTCCAATATTTGATGGATCCTCCTATAAATCCTATCCAACAGGAAGAGCTTAAGGCCTGGCTCCTTACAGCCATTTCTGAGGCCTTGCCCATAGCCCTTGCAGCGTTACCTCCACTTCCCCAGCCGGATCCCCTGGTGCTTTCCAGGGCCCAGTCCCTGGCCCAATCTGTGGACTCGCAGTCTGACCAATCCGAGGCTGCCGCCTCGTCGCGTAAAAGGCCCTGGAAGGGCCAGTCTGAAACAGCGGGAAAGGGTAAAGGTCCCGCTAAAAAATCCTCTCGTATATCTCCCCATCATAACGAGGATGCCTTTTGCCCAGGAAAATGCATATAAGATTGTGACATTTTGGTATAGAACGCCTCAGTTTTTACATACTTTGTTTCCCGTGGCCTCACCGATGTGTTGGAGATGCGAAGCGGCTAATGGAACTTATATGCACATCTGGTGGTTCTGTCCCGAACTGCAGCGGTTCTGGAGTCAGATTCAAGACGCGATTGGACAGGTAACGGAGGTGGCTTTACCTCTCACGCCAGAATGTTTTCTGCTTCTACACATCCCCTTGCCTCTCAAGTCTCTTCGGCGCTTGGTCTTGCTATTGATGCTCCTTTCTGCTCGTACTTTGATACCGGCCCTTTGGAGGACCACTAGAACACCCTCCATACGAGAATGGGTTGGGAGGGTGGAAGCCCTTCGATCTGTGGACAGGCTGGACGCGGAGACGCGGGGAATACTGCCAGACTTTGGTAGGAAATGGTTCTACTGGGAGAGATACACTGCTTCGCTGAGACTGGAATCAACCGGGGTATAAGTGGACTAGGGATGAAACCCGGAAACTGAGGTGGTGACTGGTTTGACGGGGAGGACCCCTACCGGACTGAATGGAGAGTAGAGCGTGGCGGACGGGGGCGGGGGGGCCCGGTGTCTGGGCAGGGTGGGATGGCCTCCTTTACTCAGTGTGTAAGTCTGGTTAAATGTGTGTCGACATCAGTGTTTCTCCCCCTCCCCTCTATTCCTCTCCAGATTTCCTTTCTCTTACCTTCTCTTCACCTTTCCTACCAATATTCACTCTTATTCTCCCCCTTTTTTCTACCTCTTATCTCTCGATTCTCTCTTTCCTCTAGCACTACAGTCCTGAAACCGAAGTTGCTGACAACCTCTATGGTACAGAAGTTTGCACGCCTGGGAGGTTTTTAATAAACAGAGTTCACTGCCGCTTTGACTACTCTTGAACTGTTGAGTTGGTCACTTCTATGCCATCATGAAACTCGGGTCCTCCCTTCTCTTTCTTCGATTGTATATCAGGAACTAGGGGACGCGGTTTTCTATGTAATTCTTTGCTTCTATTTAGTATAAATGGCTTTGTTTTATGTATATCTGTATTTTTGTTCTTACTCCTACAATAAACTTTGAATTATAAAAAAAAAGGCCCTGGAAGGGCCAGTCTGAAACAGCGGGAAAGGGTAAAGGTCCCGCTAAAAAATCCTCTTGTATATCTCCCCATCATAACGAGGATGCCTTTTGCGACCTAGAGGATTACCGGGCGGATTACCCAGAAGATGAGGGAGCAGAGACCGCCGGTGACCCGCCGGCTACTCCTAGCTCAACGGGTGAGCCCCGTCCCGATGCCTTGGCTGTTGTACCCCACTCAGCCGCGTCAGCTCCTCGCTCTCTGGTGTCCTCGGACACTCTGGCTCCAATCCTGGACGTTAGGGGCGTTCCGTTTTTCGATCCACGCACCACTACACACCCCAGGTCTCCGGCCTGGATTCCCCCAGATCATATCGCAGAGTTCCTGCGCTTCTGGTTGCGTTGTCCTTTGGAGAAAGCTGACAGAGCACGCTTGTGGGCGGAATGCCCTCGCCCGACACTACTAGATAAAGTATCCCTTACCCCGGAGTTTGATGAGGACTTTGTCACCTTCATGGGGAAGGCTGGCAAGGATCCTCGACGGGGCCTAGAACAGGGTCTCCGCGGCGCCTAGGACAAATTGCTGGACGTCTCGGGCCCCCTTTCACTGTTTTTCGTCATGGCGGATGAGGCGTTAAATAACAACACCCCGCTCGATCCAGCCCTGGTCCGTGAATGGGCACAGCGCGCCCTTTGCCTTTTGGGAAATGCCAATGTGGGCATTTCTTCCAAATGCCGTAAAGCGACACTTTTTCGTTTCGATGCTAAACTCACCTCTATGTCCACCAAGGAGTTGGGTCCTGCAGCGAAGGGGTTGCTGTTCGGGGACCTCATCCTAAAAGAACTCAACTGCAAGGTCCTGAGCTTTCAGCTAAACAGTCCTTTTATGTCTGGTGTCCTTTCGCCGCGTCTCCGACGTTAGGGCCTTCGATGCGCACACGGTGGCCTTCTCCCCTGAGGGTGTCGTCTTCACACTTACCAGGCGTACTAAAATACTTTCTCCTGAGGTCTTCTATCCTTACTTTCCTTCCGATCCCCTATTGTGTGTGGCTCGTTGTGTTTCCTTACCTCTCCCGTTTGTGTCCCTTGCGCTCCTCTCCGACAGGCCAACTTTTGGTCTCCTAGGTCTCTCCTTACAAACCTGTCTCTTCTCCTACCCTCTCTAGATGGGTTCGCTGGCTACTCTCTCTCGCGGGTGTGGCTCCTCACTTTGGCACGCACTCCGTGCGGGGTGCTGCGGCTTCCTCTGCTGCCGATGCCGGGGGTTCTCTGTCCGATATACTGACGGCTGCTGATTGGTCTAGGGCGGTTACGTTCCGTACCTTTTATTTTCGTCCACGTTCTCATGCATCCGGGGCTCTGGTGCAGCTTTAAAACTGCAAAATATGAAGCCTCCTGCCTTGATATAAAATTGTGGATTATTCCAGCCTTGGTGTTAGAATAATCTTAATTTTAATAAAGACAGGAGGCAAATATTTTTCCCGCCCGCCCATACCCGTGTTTCTTCGCATTGTACTGGATTTCTGTTATGTTAAAAAAAAATATATAAAAAAAATAAATAAATAAATATGCTTATCTACCCATCATCGATTTTGTACATTATTTGTATAACCATTTTCCTTCCCCTTAGAAGGGTTTGCGTTTGTGCATGTCTAGTTAGCCTAGCCTAGGGCTACTCTCTCGTTCTTTTGATTAACTATTGATAATGCTTAGCTTTAGGCAAGTCAGTTAGCTAACTGTTGATTGGCAAGCCTCCATCACATGGTACTTTCACGTATCCTCTGTTTTCCTCCTTAGCTTGAGTTCCTTCTACGGTCCCGTTGGGCTTTCATCCTTGCGGACGCCTGTGGGTTTCCGGCTCTACGACGGTCCATCTTGTTGATTCCGGTCTCGTCTTGACTTCCTCTTCTTCAGTTTACGGGTTTTTCCTACTTCTGGGATCGCTGGATTTCCACATCACGGCTCTCCTGATCGTTCCGCATACAAGAAAAGAGGGCGTGGCTAGGACTTACTGCTTGTTGTTTATTGGTTACTGCTGTTGCTATGTAAACTTTCCTTTGCTGCTGATGTTTTAGTAAAGAAAAGAGAATGCAAGATATTCGCCTCCTGTCTTTATTAAAACTAAGATTATTCTAACACCAAGGCTGGAATAATCCACAATTATACCATGATCACACCCCAAGCCCCATCTTCAGTTTACACTCCCTGCCCCGAAATCCCCTTAATGATACCATGATCATACCCCAACCCTAATGTCATCTTCTTAGAAACATAGAATCATGGAATATGTCGGCAGATAAGAACCTTTTGGCCCATCTAGTTTGCCCATCCTCATGATCATAACCTCCAACCCTAACATCATCGTGATCCTACACTTCCTACCCAGAAATCTCTGTGCCATGATCATACACCCAACCCCAACGTCATCTTAACCCTACACGCCTTGCCCCAAAATCACTGTAATGACACCATGATCATACACCCAACCCCAACGTCATCTTCATCCTACACTCCCTGCTCTGAAGCCTTCTAATCAAACAGATCTGAAACCCCAAAATCCAATACTGACCCCAGTCATGTCCATCCCTAACATTCAGCTTTCCCTGCACCCTCTAACCTTTACCCGAAACCTAATGACAAATACGCCTCCCCACCAAAAACACCAGTTAACCCTGTGCTTCCTGATCCAAACCCTCACACAACACACCACCACCACCCACAAGCCCCCCAATCTTATCCTATGCCTATCCTCACCTCCCCACCCCATACTGGTGGGCACTGGCACTGCATGTTGGTCATCGAGGAAGGTGTGCGCTGGGTTACATACATCAGATCTCATGGTTACGGCCATGTGACAGTCGGACATCCTGTTCCATGTTCCGGTAATGAATTTTGGTGCATTTTTCTAATAAAGGATGATTTTTTGGGTTCCTCCTCTTGTCCTAATACATGAAACCTTTAGCTTCAGGTCAGAGGTGGGTGACATCATAAAGTTACGTGCTGTGCAAAATAGGAGGTCAGTAGCTCCAGGTGACATCATTGTGTGACGTATGCGGTCAGCGCCTCGGTGTCAGGGACCTACCAGGAGCCCAGGATGCAGAGGGTGGCGCACACCTTGTAAAACTCTCACTACCCAGAGTGACCAGGAGGGTGCCGGCCTCTGCGTAGTGGGAGTGGGCACAGGGGCAGATCCGGATACATGGTACAGAGCAGGGTAATCCAGCGACGCAGTCAGACAGTGAAGACGATGGGCCCAGCAGAACAGGATCACACACGGTTAAACAGACAGAGGTCACGTCCAGAAGAAAACATTATTATTTTTTGAGAAAGTGTTTTACCAGGAAGGATACATTGAGATTTCTCTGGCCGGGATTCCAACCTGCAGGCAGGTGAGTCACGACTCAGTGTGCACAGACAATCGAGTGGAAGCCTGGAGGAGGGTTATATAGGCAGGGAAGGGCCATCAAGTGACCACACACTGCAGGGGAGAGCCCAGGACCAACGTATCAGATGAGCCCATGGAAGAGCCAGGGCCTATCAGAATGGCCACAGCATGATGAGCTCCCCTGGCTGACTGGGTAGAGAAGCCAGCTATGATGCTGGAGACCAGGGTTCAATTCCAGGTGGCCTCGTCTGGCTCTCTGCGGGGCTCGGTGTAAACCCTATCACTCTCACTGCTTTATTATTATTATTATTCTTTATTTATAAAGCGCCAGCATATTCCGCAGGGCTGTACAATAAGCACAGTACAGACAGGGTTACAATACATTGAACAACATTTGACAAACAGTACAGGAGGAGATGAGGGCCCTATTCCCGTAGGAACTCACAATCTGGGAGGGTTGGGGTTGGAAACAGGAGGAGAGGACTGTAAGGTGAGAGTGATTGATGGTTGCGTCAGTGAGTTGGGGGGTCGGCTTCCCTAAATAGGAATGTTTTAAGGGAGCGTTTGAAGGAAGAGAAGTTAGGGGAAAGTCTGACAGTACGAGGGAGAGCGTTCCAGAGAGTGGGGGCTGCGCGTGAGAAATCCTGCAGTCTATCATGGGAAGAGGTGATGCGGGGAGAAGCTAGGCGCAGGTCACTGTTTGACCTTAGGGAGCGGGCTGGGGTGTATTTGGTGATTAGTGAGGACAGGTAGTGGGGAGCTGAGTTAGTGAGGGTTTTGTAGGTAAGGATAAGGATTTTGAACTTAATTCTGCAGTGGATGGGGAGCCAGTGAAGGGACTCGCAGAGGGGAGCGGCAGAGACAGAGCGGCGGGTGAGGTGAATTAGCCTGGCGGAGGCGTTCAGGATGGATTGTAGGGGGGAGAGGCGGGACAGAGGGAGACCAGATAAGAGATTATTGCAATAGTCGAGTCGGGAGATTACCAGGGCGTGTATGAGTTGTTTTGTGGTGACAGCGGTAAGAAATGGCCGAATTCTGGAAATATTACGCAGTTGGTATCGGCAGGAGGAGGAAAGAGACTTGATGTGGGGGATGAAGGAAAGAGCAGAGTCAAGTGTAACTCCAAGACAGCGAACTTGGTTTGATGGGGAAATGGTGATACCCTCCACCGTGATAGAGAAGTCAGGAGGTGGGGAGGCATTAGAAGGAGGAATAAGAATTAATGTTATTGGTATCTCTCAACCCTCAGGTTTGCCGACGCGCCGTGCGGTTCCTGCAGGTTGGCGACTTCATGTCACACTCTATTGTCTTCACGGTCGCCTGTGGTGGGGAATATGACATGTCCTCATGATGCCACGTCCGTGCACATACAAAACCTTTCCTGACTTCTATTATTGATGGTTTTAGGGGACTCACTACCACCTGCTCATTCCTCAAGCAATCATTGGGCCCCTTACTGACCCACTGGTCAGAGCCCCCACACCTCAGCTGCTTCTGCTCACCATGTTTTGCTGGGAGTGGGATAAATCCCTTGTGATCCAGCTGTCACAATCAGTCACAAGGAGGGCACCTTGCATTGTACCAAGGTGAGGCCCTGGTACAAAGGAAAGCCCCAATATGCAGATAATACAGAGTAGACAGCCTAGGCCAGAGACCCTGCATGGTAAACAGCAGCCCTATTCTGAAAGACCGGTCTTTAGAGGTAGCCGGATCTGCTCTAAAAGGAAAAATATTACAGCAGCGCCGTGCAGAATCTAAGGACATACAGACGTTACAGGAATATAAATATATTAACGGTACAGACAAGGAGAATCCTAATAGAGAAGTCAAGAAAAAGCCAGGAGTCATAAACCAGAATGTATACCTTATACAGATGCCAGGGATCCAGAACCAGGAGAATAGTCAGCCAGGCAAAAGTGTCAGAACCAGGTAAATAGTCAGACATATAACACAACCAGACAAAGGAGAAACAATAGAACTATAAACACGTGAATGACTAGACATGAACTAGAACCTGGACTAACTAAAGAAACAGCAGACAGATAAGGAGACAAGACCATACACGCTAAACAGAATAACAGCAGGGAGCTCTCAGGAACAAACACTCAGCAGGAATCAGAACTGAAAGTGAACCAGAATGCAAGAGCGATGGGATAAGGGCCCATTGAAATATAAAAGGAGGTGATCAGCCCACATCACCAACAGGAGAGCTAACGAGGGAGCCACTTAACCCCTGAGCTGTAATCCAGGGAAAGCAACGTACAGAAACATTTGGGAATCAAAAACATAAAGAATACAGAGGGCAGGGGGACAGGGCTGGAAAAGGGAAACGTGACACCAGCATGGGGATAAAACGTGTTCCCTGCTGCAGACCATAAAAATCGATTCCTCAGTGAGGAGCCAGAGAGCTCTGACTGGCCCCTAGATGCTGTGGCCCACTGGGAAATTTGTTGGTATCTTGGGTGACATGGAGGGTCTCTTACATCTCTGGCATTTAACCTGCACATAGAGTATGGCAAGGGCCCCCTGGAGCAACTGGGCCCTGAACATGGGCTGTCACCTTCCTCATGGCTGCCCTGCCTGTATCCAGCACACCAGAGCCTCACCAGGGGATGAGGGAAAACTTAATGGTTGTGATGAACCAACTACTACTGTGCCCATTGTACAGCGCTGCAGAATATGCTGGCGCTTTAAAAATAAAGATTAATAATAATAATAACCAACGTGTGTGTCACTGGTCTGGCACTCGAGTGGGAGCAGAGCGTTCCTCCCTGGTGCTGCTCAGCACGTTCCTCTCCAGTGTTGCGCAGCGCGTTCCTCTCCGGTGCTGCGCAGGGTGTTCCTCTCCGGTGCTACTCAGCGTGTTCCTCTCCGGTGCTGCGCAGCGCGTTTCTGTCTGGTGCTGTGCAGCGAGTTTGTCTCTGGTGCTGCTCAGCGCGTTTCTCTCCGGTGCTGCGCAGCGCGTTTCTGTCCGGTGCTGCGCAGCGCATTTGTCTCCGGTGCTGCTCAGCGCGTTCCTCTCCGGTGCTGCTCAGCGCGTTTCTCTCCGGTGCTGCTCAGCGCGTTTCTCTCCGGTGCTGCTCAGCGTGTTCCTCTCCGGTGCTGCTCAGCGTGTTCCTCTCCGGTGCTGCTCTGCGCGTTCCTCTCCGGTGCTGCTCAGCGTGTTCCTCTACGGTGCTGCTCAGCGTGTTCCTCTCCGGTGCTGCTCAGCGCGTTTCTATCCGGTGCTTAGATGGTGTCCCTCATCTCCCCTTTTACACAGGGTCTGACAGCACCTGCCATTTAAACACAGTGAATCTGGTGGGGGCGCGGGGTGACTGAGGGCGCGGGGTGATTGGGGGCGCGGGGTGACTGAGGGCGCGGGGTGACTGAGGGTGCGGGGTGACTGGGGGCGCGGGGTGACTGAGCGCGGGGTGACTGAGGGTGCGGGGTGACTGGGGGCGCGGGGTGACTGAGGGCGCGTTGTGACTGAGGGCGCGTTGTGACTGAGGGCGCGTTGTGACTGGGGGTGCGGGGTGACTGAGGGCACGGAGTGACTGGGGGCGCGGGGTGACTGAGGGCGCGTTGTGACTGGGGGCGCGGGGTGACTGAGGGCGCGTTGTGACTGGGGACGCAGGGTGACTGAGGGCGCGGGGTGACTGAGGGCGCGGGGTGACTGAGGGCGCGGGGTGACTGAGGGCGCGTTGTGACTGGGGGCGCGGGGTGACTGAGGGCACGGAGTGACTGGGGCGCGGGGTGACTGAGGGCGCGTGACTGGGGGCGGGGGACTGAGGGCGCGGAGTGACTGGGGGCGCGGGGTGACTGAGGGCGCGGAGTGACTGGGGCGCGGCGTGACTGAGGGCGCGGAGGACGGGGGCGCAGGGTGATTGGGGTGACTGGGGCGCGGGTGACTGGAGGGTGCGGGGTGACTAGGGGCGGTGGGGTGACTGAGGCGCGGGGTGATTGGGTGACTGAGGGTGCGGGTGACTGAGGGTGCGGGGTGATGAGGGCACGGAGGTGACTGGGGGCGCGGGGTGACTGAGGGCGCGTCGGGACTGGGGAGCGCGGGGTGACTGAGGGCGCGGAGTGACTGTGGGGCGCAGGGTGATTGGGCGTGACTGGGGGCGCGGTGTGACTAGGGGCACGGGGGTGACTGAGGGCAACTGGGGGCGCAGGTGGTGAAGGGGATGGAAGGTGAGGGGGGATGGAAGGTGAGGGGGAAGGAAGGGGAGGGGATGGAAGGTGGGGGGATGGAAGGGGAGGGGGATGGAAGATGAGGGGGGATGAAATGGAGGGGGATGGAAGGGGAGGGGATGGAAGGTGAGGGGGGATGGAAGGGAGGGGATGGAAGATGAGGGGGGATGGAAGGGAGGGGGATGGAGGTGAGGGGGATGGAAGGGAGGGGATGGAAGGTGAGGGGGATGGAAGGGGAGGGGGATGGAAGGTGAGGGGGATGGAAGGGGAGGGGATGGAAGGTGAGGGGGGATGGAAGGTGAGGGGGGATGGAAGATGAGGGGGATGGAAGATGGGGGGGATGGAAGGGAGGGGGATGGAAGATGAGGGGGATGGAAGATGAGGGGGGATGGAGGGAGAGGGGATGGAAGATGATGGGGATGGAAGGGGAGGGGATGGAAGATGGGGGGATGGAAGGGGAGGGGGATGGAAGATGGGGGATGGAAGGGGAGGGGGATGAAAGCTGAGGGGGGACGGAGCCCTGGTTTATTTTGGGGGGGGGCACATGGTGGTGAGCATCCCCCCCCTCTTGGTGTGAATGGCACGGCCCGCCCCTGTGCTTGGCTTCCTCCATGTCACACAGGAAGGGGGAGGCTCCCGGGCTCGGGGACCATAATAACCCGCAGCGCCGGGGGTCGGAGCAGGTGATTCCTCTGGGTTTGGGGTCTCCTCCCTGCGCCCGGTGTCTGCATGAAGCGGAGGCCCCCCCGGGGGGCAGGATCAGGGGCCCCATTCACCCCCGCAACACCCCCACCCGTGTCACTGGGTGAGTGCGCCCAGACCGAACCAAGGGGGGGGGGGAGCACTGCCAGGAAAGGGTTAATGGGGAGTGCTTTGTCAGGAAGGGGTTAATGAGGGAATGCTTTGTCAGGAAGGGGTTAATGGGGCAGGTGGGGTTCATTGTGAGGTTGGATGGGGTGCAGGGAGTGAAGGGGTTAATGATGCAGGACCTGACAGGGAGGGGCGGCGGTAGTGAAAGGGTTAATCTATTCAATGCTGCCTCATAGACCTGATGTATTATTGATTATCGCACATGACCCGACATGAAGGGGCGGCGAATCACAACCCCCCCCCGACACTGCGCACAGAGCGACAGACCCCCCAATACTGCGCACAGAGAGACGGACCCCCCTAATACCGCGCACAGAGAGACGGACCCCCCTAATACCGCGCACAGAGCGACGGAACCCCCCTAATACGCGCCACAGAGCGGCGACCCCCCTAATACCGCGCACAGAGCGACGGACCCCCTAATACCGCGCACAGAGCGACGGACCCCCCTAATACCGCGCACAGAGCGACGGACCCCCAATACCGCGCACAGAGCGACAGACCCCCCAATACCGCGCACAGAGCGACGGACCCCCCCAATACCGCGCACAGAGCGACGGACCCCCCTAATACCGCGCACAGAGCGACGGACCCCCCTAATACCGCGCACAGAGCGACGGACCCCCCTAATACCGCGCACAGAGCGACGGACCCCCTAATACCGCGCACAGAGCGACGGACCCCCCCAATACCGCGCACAGAGCGATGGACCCCCCCTAATACCGCGCACAGAGCGGACGGACCCCCCCAATACCGCGCACAGAGCGACGGACCCCCCCAATACCGCGCACAGAGCGACGGACCCCCCCAATACCGCGCACAGAGCGATGGACCCCCCCCAATTACCGCGCACAGAGCGACGGACCCCCCTAATACCGCGCACAGAGCGACGGACCCCCCCTAATTCCGCGCACAGAGCGACAGACCCCCATAACCGCGCACAGAGCGACAGACCCCCCAATACCGCGCACAGAGAGACGGACCCCCCATTACCGCGCACAGAGCGACAGACCCCCCAATACCGCGCACAGAGAGACGGACCCCCATACCGCGCACAGAGAGACGGACCCCCATACCGCGCACAGAGAGACGGACCCCCATACCGCGCACCCCCCATACGGACCCCCCCCGCCTGTGCGCCTCCTGGCTTCTCCCTACCAGCATTCTGCCTCATCCTTCAGATTCCCGAATTAACCCTTTCCCTCCTGTCTCTCCCCTACAGGCTGATCTACACCTTGTCCACCGGACGGGTCTGAGACCCCCCCCCCCAACATGGCTCTAAAATCCTCATATTTCATCTCCATCGATGCTGCCATGGACCCAAACCTGCTGCGTGAGTACTGCCGGTATCCCGGTGACGTGACGTGTGAGCACTGCCGGTATCCCTGATGTGCCGTGTGAGCGCTGCCGGTATCCCTGATGTGCCGTGTGAGCGCTGCCGGTATCCCTGATGTGCCGTGTGAGCGCTGCCGGTATCCCTGATGTGCCGTGTGAGCGCTGCCGGTATCCCTGATGTGCCATGTGAGCACTGCCGGTATTCCTGATGTGCCGTGTGAGCACTGCCGGTATCCCTGATGTGCCGTGTGAGCGCTGCCGGTATCCCTGATGTGCTGTGTGAGCGCTGCCGGTATTCCTGATGTGCCGTGTGAGCCCTGCCGGTCCCTGCTGTCGTCGTGAGCGCTGCCGGTATCCCTGATGTTCCGTGTGAGCGCTGCCGGTATCCCTGATGTGCCGTGTGAGCGCTGCCGGTATCCCGGTGACGTGCCGTGAGAGCACTGCCGGTATCCCTGATGTGCCGTGTGAGCGCTGCGGTATCCCTGATGTGCCGTGTGAGCGCTGCCGGTATCCCTGTGACGTGCCATGTGAGCGCTGCCGGTATCCCTGTGACGTGCCATGTGAGCGCTGCCGGTATCCCTGTGACGTGCCTTGTGAGCGCTGCCGGTATCCCTGTGACGTGCCATGTGAGCGCTGCCGGTATCCAAGTGACGTGCCGTGTGAGCGCTGCCGGTATCCAGGTGACTTGCCGTGTGAGCGCTGCCGGTATCCCTGTGACGTGCCATGTGAGCGCTGCCGGTATCCCTGTGACGTGCCATGTGAGCGCTGCCGGTATCCCTGTGACGTGCCATGTGAGCGCTGCCGGTATCCAGGTGACGTGCCGTGTGAGCGCTGCCGGTATCCAGGTGACATGCCGTGTGAGCGCTGCCGGTATCCCTGTGACGTGCCGTGTGAGCGCTGCCGGTATCCCTGTGACATGCCGTGTGAGCGCTTCTGGTATCCCTATGACATGACGTGCCGTGTGAGCCCTGCTGGTATCCCTGTGCCGTGCCGTGTGAGTGCTGCTGGTATACCTGACTTTCCGCGTGGACGCTGCCGGTATCCCTGACTTTCCGCGTGGGCGCTGCCGGTATCCCTGACTTTTCACGTGGACGCTGCCGGTATCCCTGACTTTCCGCGTGGGCGCTGCCGGTATCCCTGACTTTCCGCGTGGGCGCTGCCGGTATCCTGACTTTCCGCGTGGGCGCTGCCGGTATCCTGACTTTCCGCGTGGGCGCTGCCGGTATCACTGACTTTCCGCGTGGGCGCTGCCGTTATCCCACTATATTACTGTGTGACTGCAGGGACTGGTTCGTTCCGGTGATATGGTGGGGTGCCGGTGCTCTGCTCACGCCATATGTCTTGGCTGCAGGTTTCCCGGAAGTCGTCCTGGAGAAACTAGAGGTAAAAATGGAGGACGAGGAGACGGACGGCGAGGACTTTCTGGTGGAGAGCGAGATGCACACGTTTCCTGCGGACGGTGAGTTTTTTTCGGTGGAGTCTGAACAATAAGACGTGTGATCGATCGAGTTACAGTAAAATGTCCTGGATGTAGACTCGTTCGACCCGTGCGCCGCGTCATGAGACAGCCGAGTGCGGATATAACGGCCTCCAGCACGAGCCATTCGATTCCTCGGGCCGGCAATGTGGAGGTAACTGGTGAGGAGAATGGTTTGACGATAATCTGTCAGTGGTCGCGTGTCGGTCGGGAGCCGAACTGTTTTCATATGCGTTTGGACCAGAGGGCAGTCCGGCTTGGGTGGTCGAATAGCCGTTCTGAGGTCCAGGCGAGTGTCACACGAGGGGTGGACACGATCAAGTGTAGTCAGATGCCAGAGGAAACCATGAGAGATTACACAGAGATTGATTGATTCGCTAGGAAGGACCAGATGTTGGGGCGTCCTCCACATGGCTAGCAGGGGCAAGAACCATCTCCACTCTAGGGGTCTGGTCTCCTAGTCCTTTCCACCAATGGCAGAAGAGGACGACCCAGGCATGGTTACAGATGCCGAGGTGTCGTCCCCAGTATGTCACATCTGTCGACATCCCCCCACGCCCTGACCAAGGACCATCAGTGGAGATGCCACACACAACAGACGCCATGTGCAGCCAGCGGAGGTTTGCCACCCAGGCTGTGGTGAGTGCTGCGGGACCGGAATGTGACAGCAGCCAAGGCCATTGAAGGCCTATATCTATCAATAGGTTACCAAGCAGTGGCGTGACTACCATCTGGCACATTCCCAAAGCTGGAATGAAAGGATGAAATCACTGAACAAGACCTTCAAAGAGTCAAGAAAGGGATCCACGCTCTGGCCAAAACACCAGCCAAACCGTATTCCTCATGAGCGATGGGAATGGAAACGTTACCTGGTACCTAGAGTGAATGTAGTCCGTAAACATCACCTGACCATGCCAGAAGTTTTGGTACGTCCATAAGGTGTGAGTAAGACTAAGGTCATCACTTGTGATCAATAACGAGTGAGATGGAACAGTGGGAACGCGTAAAATACTTCTTTAGGCCACACTTGTAGAAACGCGTCCAGCCACAGGTCTGGTCTCCAAGGGTAGGAGATAAGTATTTAGTGGAGGAAAGGATCTCCACAAGAGATGAGTTGATGGAAAATGTCCCAGTGAAGACACCAGTGGTTGAGATCCACCAAAAACGAGAAGTCCTATCTGCACGTGGTATAGAGGAGACCTGGAAAATATCGAGCTGGATGAAAACCCTGTGGGGGAGATAATATCTCCAGATTGCCAGATCCACCAGAGGGTTTGATCGTGTTCCTCCTAAAGTACATATGGACAATCTTTCAGTGGTGCCATGAGGAAGGTGGCCGATGGAAAGGAGTGTCTGGAGACGCAATGGATGGTGGATAAACCAGTTGAAGTTCAAACGAATTGGTATGGTAACAGATTCTCTGCAGAAGACCACCATCCCCCAGAAGTAGATGCTCCATAACGTGTTCCCCAGCCAAGCGCTGCCTCGGATTCTAGGATTAATGAATAGATTAAATGCTCTGCAGCCATTTTCAAAATGGCGGGTGCAACCGCACGTGAAAGACATGAGAGCGCCGCGGGAAGGCAGCGGAAATCAGTATAGATGAATATAGAGCAAGAAGTCAAAAAGCTCAGGATTAACACAAAAAATATGCAAAAATGTATAAAAAAAACGTGTGCAGAAGCGGAGAGAGACATGTCCGACAGCATAAATACCGGCGGCAAGACGGCCAAGAGACAAAGAGCCCGACAGACCGAACCGAACGAGGGACAAAGAGCCCGACAGCGAACCGACCGGGTGACAAAGAGCCCGACAGACTGAACCGACCGAGGGACAAAGAGCCCGACAGACCGAACCGACCGAGGGACAAAGAGCCCGACAGACCGAACCGAACGAGGGACAAAGAGCCGACAGACCGAACCGACCGAGGGACAAAGAGCCCGACAGACCGAACCGACCGAGGGACAAAGAGCCCGACAGACCGAACCGACCGAGGGACAAAGAGCCCGACAGACCGAACCGACCGAGGGACAAAGAGCCCGACAGACCGAACCGACCGAGGGACAAAGAGCCCGACAGACCGAACCGACCGAGGGACAAAGATCCCGACAGACCGAACCGACCGAGGGACAAAGAGCCCGACAGACCGAACCGACCGAGGGACAAAGAGCCCGACAGACCGAACCGACCGAGGGACAAAGAGCCCGACAGACCGAACCGACCGAGGGACAAAGAGCCCGACAGACCGAACCGACCGAGGGACAAAGAGCCCGACAGACCGAACCGACCGAGGGACAAAGAGCCCGACAGACCGAACTGAGGGGTAATAAAAACAAAAACATAGGAGCCTTGAGGAGGCGGGTCACAGGTCACCGCACGCTTAGTCTCTGGGCTTGCCTGATTGGTAGCTGGGCTTCTGACCTAGATTCGGATTGGTCCTTGGCTTATTTACAGAGTTGCTGATTGGTTCCTCGGTTTCACCGTTTCTTTGTTGTTTTTAGATCTTTACTGTTGAGTTTTCGGCTCGGTTTGAGGCCTCCACCTCTTGAGAAAAAAGAGAAGAGATTTTATTACACTTTTGACACGATTTCTCCTTTGTAGATTTTCCAGACCCTGCGGAGACTGAGGACCGACCAGTGACCATAAAGGACATAAAGGATGAGACCCTGCCGTGTCATGCTAGCAGTAAGTGTACCTGCGTTTCTGCTGTCCTGCGAGCGTTCCAGTGTCCCGCGACCTGCGTTTCTGCTGTCCTGCGAGCGTTTCCAGTGTCCCGCGACCTGCGTTTCTGCTGTCCTGCGAGCGTTTCCAGTGTCCCGCGACCTGCGTTTCTGCTGTCCTGCGAGCGTTTCCAGTGTCCCGCGACCTGCGTTTCTGCTGTCCTGCGAGCGTTTCCAGTGTCCCGCGACCTGCGTTTCTGCTGTCCTGCGAGCGTTTCCAGTGTCCCGCGACCTGCGTTTCTGCTGTCCTGCGAGCGTTTCCAGTGTCCCGCGACCTGCGTTTTCTGCTGTCCTGCGAGCGTTTCCAGTGTCCCGCGACCTGCGTTTCTGCTGTCCTGCGAGCGTTTCCAGTGTCCCGCGACCTGCGTTTCTGCTGTCCTGCGAGCGTTTCCAGTGTCCCGCGACCTGCGTTTCTGCTGTCCTGCGAGCGTTCCAGTGTCCCGCGACCTGCGTTTCTGCTGTCCTGCGAGCGTTTCCAGTGTCCCGCGACCTGCGTTTCTGCTGTCCTGCGAGCGTTTCCAGTGTCCCGCGACCTGCGTTTCTGCTGTCCTGCGAGCGTTTCCAGTGTCCCGCGACCTGCGTTTCTGCTGTCCTGCGAGCGTTCCAGTGTCCCGCGACCTGCGTTTCTGCTGTCCTGCGAGCGTTTCCAGTGTCCCGCGACCTGCGTTTCTGCTGTCCTGCGAGCGTTTCCAGTGTCCCGCGACCTGCGTTTCTGCTGTCCTGCGAGCGTTTCCAGTGTCCCGCGACCTGCGTTTCTGCTGTCATGCGAGCGTTTCCAGTGTCCCACGATCTGCGTTTCCAGTGTCCCGCGACCTGCGTTTCTGCTGTCATGCGAGCGTTTCCAGTGTCCCGCGACCTGTGGTAATGCGAGCGTTTCCAGTGTCCCGCGACCTGCGTTTCTGCTGTCCTGCGAGCGTTTCCAGTGTCCTGCGACCTGCGTTTCTGCTGTCCTGCGACCTGCGTTTCTGCTGTCCTGCGACCTGCGTTTCTGCTGTCCTGCGACCTGCGTTTCTGCTGTCCTGCGACCTGCGTTTCTGCTGTCCTGCGACCTACGTTTCTGCAGTTCTGCGAGCGTTTCCAGTGTCCCGCGATCTGCGTTTCCAGTGTCCCGCGACCTGCGTTTCTGCTGTCCTGCAAGCGTTTCCAGTGTCCCGCGATCTGCGTTTCTGCTGTCATGCGAGCGTTTCCAGTGTCCCGCGATCTGCGTTTCCAGTGTCCCGCGATCTGCGTTTCTGCTGTCATGCGAGCGTTTCCAGTGTCCCGCGACCTGCGTTTCTGCTGTCATGCGAGCGTTTCCAGTGTCCCGCGACCTGCGTTTCTGCTGTCCTGCGACCTGCGTTTCTGCTGTCCTGCGAGTGTTTCCAGTGTCCTGCGACCTGCGTTTCTGCTGTCCTGCGACCTGCGTTTCTGCTGTCCTGCGAGCGTTTCCAGTGTCCCGCGACCTGCGTTTCTGCTGTCATGCGTTTCCAGTCTCCGACGATCTGCGTTTCCATGTTTCCGCGACACTGCGATCTGCGTTTCCAGTGTCCCACACTGCGTTTCCAGTGTCCGCGACCTGCGTTTCTGCTGTCATGCGAGCGTTTCCAGTGTCCCGCGACTGCGGTAATGCGAGCGTTTCCAGTGTCCCGCGACCTGCGTTTCTGCTGTCCTGCGAGCGTTTCCAGTGTCCCGCGACCTGCGTTTCTGCTGTCATGCGAGCGTTTCCAGTGTCCCGCAACCTGCGTTTCTGCTGTCCTGCGACCTGCGTTTCTGCTGTCCTGCGACCTGCGTTTCTGCTGTCCTGCGACCTGCGTTTCTGCTGTCCTGCGACCTACGTTTCTGCAGTTCTGCGAGCGTTTCCAGTGTCCCGCGATCTGCGTTTCCAGTGTCCCGCGACCTGCGTTTCTGCTGTCATGCGAGCGTTTCCAGTGTCCCGCGATCTGCGTTTCCAGTGTCCCGCGACCTGCGTTTCTGCTGTCATGCGAGCGTTTCCAGTGTCCCGCGACCTGCGTTTCTGCTGTCCTGCGACCTGCGTTTCTGCTGTCCTGCGAGGGTTTCCAGTGTCCCGCGACCTGCGTTTCTGCTGTCCTGCGACCTGCGTTTCTGCTGTCCTGCGAGTGTTTCCAGTGTCCCGCGACCTGCGTTTCTGCTGTCCTGCGACCTGCGTTTCTGCTGTCATGCGAGCGTTTCCAGTGTCCCGCGACCTGCGTTTCTGCTGTCCTGCGACCTGCGTTTCTGCTGTCCTGCGACCTGCGTTTCTGCTGTCCTGCGACCTGCGTTTCTGCTGTCCTGCGACCTGCGTTTCTGCTGTCCTGCGACCTGCGTTTCTGCTGTCATGCGAGCGTTTCCAGTGTCCCACGATCTGCGTTTCCAGTGTCCCGCGACCTGCGTTTCTGCTGTCATGCGAGCGTTTCCAGTGTCCCGCGACCTGCGGTAATGCGAGCGTTTCCAGTGTCCCGCGACCTGCGTTTCTGCTGTCCTGCGAGCGTTTCCAGTGTCCCGCGACCTGCGTTTCTGCTGTCATGCGAGCGTTTCCAGTGTCCCGCAACCTGCGTTTCTGCTGTCCTGCGACCTGCGTTTCTGCTGTCCTGCGACCTGCGTTTCTGCTGTCCTGCGACCTGCGTTTCTGCTGTCCTGCGACCTACGTTTCTGCAGTTCTGCGAGCGTTTCCAGTGTCCCGCGATCTGCGTTTCCAGTGTCCCGCGACCTGCGTTTCTGCTGTCATGCGAGCGTTTCCAGTGTCCCGCGATCTGCGTTTCCAGTGTCCCGCGACCTGCGTTTCTGCTGTCATGCGAGCGTTTCCAGTGTCCCGCGACCTGCGTTTCTGCTGTCCTGCGACCTGCGTTTCTGCTGTCCTGCGAGTGTTTCCAGTGTCCCGCGACCTGCGTTTCTGCTGTCCTGCGACCTGCGTTTCTGCTGTCCTGCGAGTGTTTCCAGTGTCCCGCGACCTGCGTTTCTGCTGTCCTGCGACCTGCGTTTCTGCTGTCATGCGAGCGTTTCCAGTGTCCCGCGACCTGCGTTTCTGCTGTCCTGCGACCTGCGTTTCTGCTGTCCTGCGACCTGCGTTTCTGCTGTCCTGCGACCTGCGTTTCTGCTGTCCTGCGACCTGCGTTTCTGCTGTCCTGCGACCTGCGTTTCTGCTGTCATGCGAGCGTTTCCAGTGTCCCACGATCTGCGTTTCCAGTGTCCCGCGACCTGCGTTTCTGCTGTCATGCGAGCGTTTCCAGTGTCCCGCGACCTGCGGTAATGCGAGCGTTTCCAGTGTCCCGCGACCTGCGTTTCTGCTGTCCTGCGAGCGTTTCCAGTGTCCCGCGACCTGCGTTTCTGCTGTCATGCGAGCGTTTCCAGTGTCCCGCAACCTGCGTTTCTGCTGTCCTGCGACCTGCGTTTCTGCTGTCCTGCGACCTGCGTTTCTGCTGTCCTGCGACCTGCGTTTCTGCTGTCCTGCGACCTACGTTTCTGCAGTTCTGCGAGCGTTTCCAGTGTCCCGCGATCTGCGTTTCCAGTGTCCCGCGACCTGCGTTTCTGCTGTCATGCGAGCGTTTCCAGTGTCCCGCGATCTGCGTTTCCAGTGTCCCGCGACCTGCGTTTCTGCTGTCATGCGAGCGTTTCCAGTGTCCCGCGACCTGCGTTTCTGCTGTCCTGCGACCTGCGTTTCTGCTGTCCTGCGAGTGTTTCCAGTGTCCCGCGACCTGCGTTTCTGCTGTCATGCGAGCGTTTCCAGTGTCCCGCGACCTGCGTTTCTGCTGTCATGCGAGCGTTTCCAGTGTCCCGCAACCTGCGTTTCTGCTGACCTGCGTTTCTGCTGTCCTGCGACCTGCGTTTCTGCTGTCCTGCGACCTGCGTTTCTGCTGTCCTGCGACGTGCGTTTCTGCTGTCATGCGAGCGTTTCCGCTGTCATGCGAGCGTTTCCAGTGTCCCGCGACCTGCGATTCTGCTGTCCTGCGAGCGTTTCCAGTGTGCCGCGACCTGCGTTTCTGCTGTCATGCGAGCGTTTCCAGTGTCCCGCGACCTGCGATTCTGCTGTCCTGCGAGCGTTTCCAGTGTGCCGCGACCTGCGTTTCTGCTGTCCTGCGAGCGTTTCCAGTGTCCCGCGACCTGCGTTTCTGCTGTCATGCGAGCGTTTCCAGTGTCCCGCGACCTGCGTTTCTGCTGTCATGCGAGCGTTTCCAGTGTCCCGCGACCTGCGTTTCTGCTGTCATGCGAGCGTTTCCAGTGTCCCGCGACCTGCGTTTCTGCTGTCATGCGAGCGTTTCCAGTGTCCCGCGACCTGCGTTTCTGCTGTCATGCGAGCGTTTCCAGTGTCCCGCGACCTGCGTTTCTGCTGTCATGCGAGCGTTTCCAGTGTCCCGCGACCTGCGTTTCTGCTGTCCTGCGACCTGCGTTTCTGCTGTCCTGCGAGTGTTTCCAGTGTCCCGCGACCTGCGTTTCTGCTGTCATGCGAGCGTTTCCAGTGTCCCGCGACCTGCGTTTCTGCTGTCATGCGAGTGTTTCCAGTGTCCCACAACCTGCGTTTCTGCTGTCCCGCGACCTGCGTTTCTGCTGTCCTGCGACCTGCGTTTCTGCTGACCTGCGTTTCTGCTGTCCCGCGACCTGCGTTTCTGCTGTCCTACGAGCGTTTCCAGTGTCCCGCGACCTGCGTTTCTGCGGTAATGCGAGCGTTTACAGTGTCCCGCGACCTGCGTTTCCAGTGTCCCGCGACCTGCGTTTCTGCTGTCCTGCAAGCGTTTCCAGTGTCCCGCGATCTGCGTTTCTGCTGTCATGCGAGCGTTTCCAGTGTCCCGCGACCTGCGTTTCTGCTGTCATGCGAGCGTTTCCAGTGTCCCGCGACCTGCGTTTCTGCTGTCATGCGAGCTTTTCTAGTGTCCCGCGACCTGCGTTTCTGCTGTCATGCGAGCGTTTCCAGTGTCCCGCGATCTGCGTTTCTGCTGTCATGCGAGCGTTTCCAGTGTCCCGCGACCTGCGTTTCTGCTGTCATGCGAGTGTTTCCAGTGTCCCGCGACCTGCGTTTCTGCTGTCATGCGAGCTTTTCTAGTGTCCCGCGACCTGCGTTTCTGCTGTCATGCGAGCGTTTCCAGTGTCCCGCGACCTGCGTTTCTGCGGTAATGCGAGCGTTTCCAGTGTCCCGTAACCTGCGTATCTGCTGTCCTGCGAGCGTTTCCAGTGTCCTGCAAGGGTTTCCAGAGTCCTGCGACCTGCGTTTCCGGTGTCCTGCGAGCGTTTCCGGTGTCCTGTGTGCGGTCCTCTGCTTCGGGCACGGCCATGTCCACATGTCGAGTACCTATTCTAATCTAGCTATAGAAGCTCGCTGATAATTCAATATATTGACCCTACAGTGAAAAATGGTAATGGCGCCGGGGGGGGGGGGGGGGGTGTGGAGCAAATTGGGTTAAAAGTGAAGAATGTGGTTAAATAAGTTTGTTCATGTGTTTAATAAAAAACAACTCTGATCCGAAGTTTAAATCTGACCCCCCTAGACTCTGATTCTGACCCCCCTAGACTCTGATTCTGACCCCCCTAGACTCTGATTCTGAGCCCCCCTAGACTCTGATTCAGTCCGCACTAGGGATGCACCGATATCACTTTTTTAAGATCGAGTACGAGTACCGATACTTTTATTCAAAGTCATGTGACGCTTTCCAATAAGAACAGACCATATAAAAATGTCCCCAGCTCACATGTATATCCCCCCCCAAGATATATATATATTCATACTGCCCCAGCTCACACATGGATATTGCTCCAGCTCATGGATATGCCCCAGCTCACACATGGATATTGCCCCAGCTCACACATGGATATGCCCCAGCTCACACATGGATATGCCCCAGCTCACACATGGATATGCCCCAGCTCACACATGGATATTGCCCCAGCTCACACATGGATATGCCCCAGCTCACACATGGATATGCCCCAGCTCACACATGGATATGCCCCAGCTCACACATGGATATGCCCCAGCTCACACATGGATATGCCCCAGCTCACACATGGATATGCCCCAGCTCACACATGGATATTGCCCCAGCTCACACATGGATATTGCCCCAGCTCACACATGGATATTGCCCCAGCTCACACATGGATATTGCCCCAGCTCACACATGGATATTGCCCCAGCTCACACATGGATATTGCCCCAGCTCACACATGGATATGCCCCAGCTCACACATGGATATGCCCCAGCTCACACATGGATATGCCCCAGCTCACACATGGATATGCCCCAGCTCACACATGGATTGCCCCAGCTCACACATGGATATTGCCCCAGCTCACACATGGATATGCCCCAGCTCACACATGGATATGCCCCAGCTCACACATGGATATTGCCCCAGCTCACACATGGATATGCCCCAGCTCACACATGGATATTGCCCCCAGCTCATGGATATGCCCCAGCTCACACATGGATATGCCCCAGCTCACACATGGATATGCCCCAGCTCACACATGGATATGCCCCAGCTCACACATGGATATGCCCCAGCTCACACATGGATATTGCTCCAGCTCATGAATATGCCCCAGCTCACACATGGATTGCCCCAGCTCACACATGGATATTGCCCCAGCTCACACATGGATATGCCCCAGCTCACACATGGATATGCCCCAGCTCACACATGGATATTGCCCCAGCTCACACATGGATATTGCCCCAGCTCACACATGGATATTGCCCCAGCTCACACATGGATATTGCCCCAGCTCACACATGGCTATTGCCCCCAGCTCATGGATATGCCCCAGCTCACACATGGATATGCCCCCCCCCCAAGCTCTCTGCGACGATACTTACCTTCCTGGGCGACGCCGGGAAAGTTTCCACGTGCGCGCTCGTTGGAAGGCCCCCAGCCGCGATCACATGGTCCCACGTGGTCGCGGCTGGGGTCCTTCCAACGAGCGCACGCGCGGAGACTTTCCCGGCGTCGCCCAGGAAGGTAAGTATCGTCGCGGAGAGCTCCAGGGGCGGCTGTCCGAATGCCGATAGAGCATTCGGACAGCCGCCACAGCCCCTCGGATGCCGGCTCAATGCCGGCTTCCGGTATCGGGAAAAATATCGCGGGTACTACACAAGTACCAAGTACTCCTGCAGTACCCAGTATCGGCCCCGATACCGATACTAGTATCGGTGCAACCCTAGTCCGCACCACATACCGCTGGTCGCCGCATTCGCATCATACGGCAATCCTCCAGGCAGCGGCGGTCCTGCTGTTTGAGTTCCGGGGTATTTGATGGATGGACTGATCATCGATCGTGATGATTATTGGAGCTGATATTTGAGGGTCTATTCACAAAACCCCAAATTGTGTGGAATTTCAGTGCTTTGCGTTTCAGCCCATTTCGCTGAAAATCCAGTGAATTCACTTTTTAGCAAATGGTCCCCATATTTTGCCGAAATTGGAGTCGCTGAAGCAGTTATCAAACATTGGTGAAAACCACCGAATTGCACCAATACCTGCAGCATGGATTCCACCAAACTGAATGAAACAACAAATTCTCTTAATAGGCGTAAAAAGCAACAAAAATGTGTCTAAATAATAAAAATGTTTTACAAACTAAGAAAAAAATGTTAAAAAAGTCGCTAAGATATACAAAACTGTCTTTTAACCCCTTCACTGCTGAGCGTTTTCACCTCTGTGTGCTGAGCTCATTTTGACAGTTTTTGCTCATTAGGTTTAAACGTAATTTAAGTCACGTTTTATTGTAAAACCCAAACACATTATATATCCTTATATTCAGCAGATTCATAATATATCATTATTATATGTATACGTCATGTCCTGCCTGAATGCTAGAACAAAATATACTCGGCCCCCTGCTATTCACGATATTCATAAATGATCTGCCCAATGTCTGCAAAGCCTCAACTGTACACATGTACGCAGACGCCACCGCAACCTATACCAGCAAAGCCTCAACTGTACACATGTACGCAGACGCCACCGTAACCTATACCAGCAAACCAACTCTCCCGCAGCTGGAGGCCGCGCTGCAAGAACAATTCACAGAGGTAGAAAAGTGGATCAAAGTGAACAAACTATAACTAAATACTGAAACAACTGTAACGATGCTCTTTGGAACAAAACCTAAACTACATCAATTACAAACTCTCCATCTATGTGTCAGGACAAAGTCAAATGGCACGCTGACCACAGTCTCTGCTCTCAAATATCTAGGTATGTGGTTACCCCCAAATCTATCCTTTGGCCCCCACATCGAAAAACTCTCATCTAAACTTTACCCCAAACTAGGTGCCCTGTACAGAAACAAATCCTGCCTGAGCCCCGCGGTAACAAAGCAGATTGTACAGCAAATGCTTATGCCGGCTATTGATTACGGAGATGTAGTGTATGCAGCGGCCCCGCAAACACACCTTCATAAACTTACTACATTGTATAACTCATTCTGTCACTTTGCATTACAATGTAACTACATGACCCACCATTGTGACATGTTAAAAGAGCTAAACTGGCCGTCACTGGAATCCAGTCGCACCCTTCACCTTTCCAACCTGGTGTTTAAGAGATTTTCTGGGAATCTACCACCCTACCTGGATAGGCTGATTGCCCCAGCAGTTCCCCCATCCTATAACCTCCAATCCAGGACCAGCACCTTACTTACAATACCACAATACAAAAAAAAAAAAGCGTCTCGATCCTTATTTTCCTACAGAGCACCGCAAATATGGAATAACCTCCCAGACACCGTCAAATCTTCCCCCAGTCTAAAGTCACTCAAGAGCTCCCTATTAACATACCTCGATACAGAATGCACCTGTAAACATGTAACACAGTGACTATATACAGAATGCGCCTGTAAACATGTAACACAGTGACTATATACAGAATGCACCTGTAAACATGTAACACAGTGACTATATACAGAATGCACCTGTAAACATGTAACACAGTGACTATATACAGAATGCACCTGTAAACCTGTAACACCGTGACTATATACAAAATGCACCTGTAAACATGTAACACAGTGACTATATACAAAATGCACCTGTAAACATGTAACACAGTGACTATATACAAAATGCGCCTGTAAACATGTAACCGTGACTATATACAGAATGCGCCTGTAAACATGTAACCGTGACTATATACAGAATGCGCCTGTAAACATGTAACCGTGACTATATACAGAATGCGCCTGTAAACATGTAACCGTGACTATATACAGAATGCGCCTGTAAACATGTAAAACAGAGACTATATACAGAATGCGCCTGTAAACATGTAACCGTGACTATATACAGAATGCGCCTGTAAACATGTAAAACAGAGACGATATACAGAATGCACCTGTAAACATGTAACATAGTGACTATATACAGAATGCGCCTGTAAACATGTAACACAGTGACTATATACAGAATGCGCCTGTAAACATGTAACACTGACTATATACAGAATGCGCCTGTAAACATGTAACACAGTGACTATATACAGAATGCACCTGTAAACATGTAACAGTGACTATATACAGAATGTACCTGTAAACATGTAACAGTGACTATATACAGAATGTACCTGTAAACATGTAACAGTGACTATATACAGAATGCGCCTGTAAACATATAACACAGTGACTATATGCAGAATGCGCCTGTAAACATGTAACACAGTGACTATATACAGAATGCACCTGTAAACATGTAACACAGTGACTATATACAGAATGCACCTGTAAACATGTAACAGTGACTATATACAGAATGCACCTGTAAACCTGTAACACCGTGACTATATACAAAATGCACCTGTAAACATGTAACACAGTGACTATATACAAAATGCACCTGTAAACATGTAACACAGTGACTATATACAAAATGCGCCTGTAAACATGTAACCGTGACTATATACAGAATGCGCCTGTAAACATGTAACCGTGACTATATACAGAATGCGCCTGTAAACATGTAACCGTGACTATATACAGAATGCGCCTGTAAACATGTAACCGTGACTATATACAGAATGCGCCTGTAAACATGTAACCGTGACTATATACAGAATGCGCCTGTAAACATGTAAAACAGAGACTATATACAGAATGCGCCTGTAAACATGTAACCGTGTTTTTTTTTTTTTATATACAGAATGCACCTGTAAACATGTAACACAGTGACTATATACAGAATGCACCTGTAAACATGTAACACAGTGACTATATACAGAATGCGCCTGTAACAGTGACTATATACAGAATGCGCCTGTAACAGTGACTATTTACAGACTGCACCTGTAACAGTGACTATATACAGAATGTACCTGTAAACATGTAACACAGTGACTATATACAGAATGCGCCTGTAAACATGTAACACAGTGACTATATACAGAATGCACCTGTAAACATGTAACACAGTGACTATATAGAGAATGCGCCTGTAAACATGTAACACAGTGACTATATAGAGAATGCGCCTGTAAACATGTAACATAGTGACTATATAAAGAATGCACCTGTAAACATGTAACACAGTGACTATATACAGAATGTGCCTGTAAACATGTAACACAGTGACTATATACAGAATGCACCTGTAAACATGTAACACAGTGACTATATACAGAATGCACCTGTAAACATGTAACATAGTGACTATATACAGAATGCGCCTGTAAACATGTAACACAGTGACTATATAACAGAATGCGCCTGTAAACATGTAACACAGTGACTATATACAGAATGCACCTGTAAACATGTAACACAGTGACTATATACAGAATGCACCTGTAAACATGTAACATAGTGACTATATACAGAATGCACCTGTAAACATGTAACGTAGTGACTATATACAGAATGCGCCTGTAAACATGTAACACAGTGACTATATACAGAATGCGCCTGTAAACATGTAACACAGTGACTATATACAGAATGCACCTGTAAACATGTAACACAGTGACTATATACAGAATGCACCTGTAAACATGTAACACAGTGACTATATACAGAATGCAACAAGTTACGTATCTGGTCAGCGTGAATGAACGCGAGGGGACTCGGACGGCTTCTCAAATGACGTCACCAACAATAATACATCATAGGATAAAACAGAAGAAAAAACAAAAACTAGGTGCAGTAAAATCACAGGTGGGTAAATACTTTCGGTATTCTTATGGTCAATAAACTCACAAAAAAAGAGCCTCAACTCTGGCTCTGAGTGGGTAGACGCCTTTGGGTTGTTTGGAAATATTTTCTCCGGTAACTCACTCCTTAACGTCGGGGATTACTCACCACATCCGTTGGAAATAGGAAAGAAAGTCAGAGACAGACTCTTGTGTGTATCTGGCGCAAATTATGTGATATAAGACCATGACAAATGGGAACTCACATTTGGTGGAGCTATTCCAAGCTCGAAATGGAAGGCAAATGGGTTTCGTTTGGTCAAACCCAATTAAAAACCAAAACATGCAGGAACTGGTTCCGCTTTAAAATTTATTCAAATAAAACAAATTAAAAACTAGACTCTGGTCCAGAACGCGTTTCGCCGCCAGCACGCGGCTTCATCAGCTGGTCTTTACAAAATCGAACTAACATGCATGTTTATATACAGAAGGAAATGAAGATAAATGTCCCCACATGTGCTTAATTGGTGGTCAGCGTACGTTTCAAGCCTCTTCTTAAAGTGCCTTCATGTTCTAATCGGCAGCGCCATCTTGCGCAGGCGCATTATAGACTTCCGCGTTCCACAGTGCGTTCCATCGTATTATATCAAAGATCGTGGTTCACCATGCGTTCCACCATGAATATGTACGCACTTCCGGTATCGCGATTTCTTAAAGATTAACTGCGATCAAATACAATGAACGGACAGTGTAAAGAAAGATGTTATGGGAATGGAGAACAGCGTTCATTTATAACCATGGGATACAATACACCCCTTACATAAGCAGGCTGTCTTCCAAAATGGGAGACATCGGTGGTGACATACATAGCATCCATTATATATACGGGATAGCGAATCCGGGCTCAAATACATAAGTGATTGGTTACTGTGATGGAATTGATATAGTCAAATAGCCACTATAGTGGAGGTGTAAGTTACATGAAAATATTATATATTAATGTGCTATTTATATTAGATTATGTAGTGTATCCAGGCATCAACCTTAATTAAGATAATATTAATTCCCAATATTTCTAATGTCTTGATATAAGTAAGTGTGGTAATATTTACTGTAAATAGGACCTTTAATTTAGGTGAATTAGTGGTAATATCCTGGCTAGACCATGTGAGTGGATTCATAAATCATAACAGGTGTCTATCATATATTATATCCTGCATATATGATATTTTTTAGAAAATTACATTTGGAAAAAACCTGCTTACAAAAAATGCATGACCTCAAAGTCATCATTTAAACCACCCGGTGCTAGAGTGCCCATCTCAAAAATAGTGCGCATTTCTGCCTGTCCCAACTTTTGGGAAGTCCTCTCCTATATCATTTTGTTTAAACTGTTTAATAGCTGTAAATTTAAAACCCATTGGGAGACTATTATGTTCTGTTTTATAATGAAGTGAGACTGAATGTTTCTCGAACCCCTTTTTTATATTTCTAACGTGTTCTGATACTCTCACGTTGAGCCCTCTTTTTGTGCGGCCTATATATTGTAGGCCGCAAGGGCATTCCAACATGTATAATTATTATTTTAGAAAAACATTTTAGAGATGCCCTTTATGGCAACTTCTTGCTTATTTTTGTGATTCTGATATGAACCTTTAAACCCTTCTTTTTTCCAGTAGATCTACATGCTAAGCACTGACCACAGCTGTAAAAACCTGTTTTAGTCCAAAGTGTCCCTCTTTGGTGTTTCTCTTTTTTGTCTTACTATGGACTAAATTGGCTTTCAAATTTCTCGCCCCTCTAAAGACGACTTTTGGTATTTTGCCTACATAGTTTTTTAGGGCATTGTCATTTCGTAGAACATGCCAATGCTTTTTAAGGATTCTTTTAATGTGTGTAGCTTTGTTGCTGTAGTCACAAATAAACCTTACTTCTTCTCCCTCTTCCTTTCTTAAGTTTATATTTAAGTAGTTCCTCACGGTTGTCATTAACTAAATCCATGATGATGTGGTCTAAATCACTCTCTTCATACCCCTTTTCTACAAAGTCCTTCTTAAGTGTGTTTGCCTGTGCTTTAAAGACTTCAACATCCGTACAGTTTCTCCTTAACCGGACAAATTGCCCCTTAGGGACTCCTTTTAACCAAATGGGGTTGTGACAGCTGGTTTTGTCTATGAATGTATTTGCATCCACCTTCTTAAAGAAGGTTTTGGATTTTATGTCCTTACCTTCCCTATAGATCTTAAGATCTAGAAATGTAACACTCTCTCTACTCCACTTTTTGTCCAATTTAATACCCCATTCTGGGTTATCCAGATTGGTCAGAAATGACATCAAGTCATCCTCTGATCCTCTCCACACAAAAAACACGTCACCAATGTATCGTCTATATGACAGAACATTGCCTTGCGCCCAGCTATGCGAACCGTAGACAAACTGGGATTCCCAGCCTACCATGTATAGTTTCGCATAGCTGGGCGCAAGGCTTTAGACCACATCATCATGGATTTAGTTAATGACAACCGTGAGGAACTACTTAAATATAAACTTAAGAAAGGAATAGAGGGAGAAGAAGTAAGGTTTATTTGTGACTACAGCAACAAAGCTACACACATTAAAAGAATCCTTAAAAAGCATTGGCATGTTCTACGAAATGACAATGCCCTAAAAAACTATGTAGGCAAAATACCAAAAGTCGTCTTTAGAGGGGCGAGAAATTTGAAAGCCAATTTAGTCCATAGTAAGACAAAAAAGAGAAACACCAAAGAGGGACACTTTGGACTAAAACAAGGTTTTTACAGCTGTGGTCAGTGCTTAGCATGTAGATCTACTGGAAACAAAGAAGGGTTTAAAGGTTCATATCAGAATCACAAAAATAAGCAAGAAGTTGCCATAAAGGGCATCCTAAAATGTTTTTCTAAAAATATAATATACATGTTGGAATGCCCTTGCGGCCTACAATATATAGGCCGCACAAAAAGAGGGCTCAACGTGAGAGTATCAGAACACGTTAGAAATATAAAAAAGGGGTTCGAGAAACATTCAGTCTCACTTCATTATAAAACAGAACATAATAGTCTCCCAATGGGTTTAAAATTTACAGCTATTAAACAGTTTAAACAAAATGATATAGGAGAGGACTTCCCCAAAAGGTTGGGACAGGCAGAAATGCGCACTATTTTTGAGATGGGCACTCTAGCACCGGGTGGTTTAAATGATGACTTTGAGGTCATGCATTTTTTGTAAGCAGGTTTTTTTCCAAATGTAATTTTCTAAAAAATATCATATATGCAGGATATAATATATGATAGACACCTGTTATGATTTATGAATCCACTCACATGGTCTAGCCAGGATATTACCACTAATTCACCTAAATTAAAGGTCCTATTTACAGTAAATATTACCACACTTACTTATATCAAGACATTAGAAATATTGGGAATTAATATTATCTTAATTAAGGTTGATGCCTTGGATACACTACATAATCTAATATAAATAGCACATTAATATATAATATTTTCATGTAACTTACACCTCCACTATAGTGGCTATTTGACTATATCAATTCCATCACAGTAACCAATCACTTATGTATTTGAGCCCGGATTCGCTATCCCGTATATATAATGGATGCTATGTATGTCACCACCGATGTCTCCCATTTTGGAAGACAGCCTGCTTATGTAAGGGGTGTATTGTATCCCATTGTTATAAATGAATGCTGTTCTCCATTCCCATAACATCTTTCTTTATACTGTCCGTTCATTGTATTTGATCGCAGTTAATCTTTAAGAAATCGTGATACCGGAAGTGCGTACATATTCATGGTGGAACGCATGGTGAACCACGATCTTTGATATAATACGATGGAACGCACTGTGGAACGCGGAAGTCTCTAGTGCGCCTGTAAACATGTAACATAGTGACTATATACACAATCACAATTCTCCAAAAAGAAAACTGTGTCCAAATTCCTATTTATTATGCTGCTTGCCCTGGCAAATTATGTTGAATCCAACCCTGGTCCAACAGATGACACCACATTTAGTCTCCCCACTAAAAAAGGCCTCTCCTTTGTGCACTGCAACATCCACAGTTTACTCCCTAAACTGGATTAGCTTAAAGCTTTGTGCCTCCATTACAAACCTAAAGTCATCGTGCTGACAGAATCATGGCTAACCCCTAAAGTACCAGACTCTGCCATATCAATACAAGGGTATTCATGTTATAGAAAGGACAGAGCAAAGAGAGGAGGAGGAATTGTTATTTATGTTGACGAGTCCACAAAGTTCACCCCTCTGCAAAACTCTAGCTCCCCAGCCACTTTTGATTTCCTTTCTGGTATTATGGAGATCCCTTTTCAGTAAACCAATTATTGTTGCTGGATTCTATTGCCCACCGAGCTCCCCAGTGCACTCCCTTTCTGACATAACCCAAATCCTTAGTAATTTGGTAGCTCAAAACCAATAAAGTGAACTGCTGGTCCTCAGCGATTTTAATGTTAACTGGCTAAATCCTAAAAACAACACTGCTCCCAGTTTAAGGCTTTCCAGTTAACACAATTAATCTCCTCCCCCACTCGCATTAATATGAAAAGCCTTAACCATACCTTGCTGGACTGGATTCTCTCCTCACGTCCAAATAGCTTCAGTGATCACTGTCTAGTGTACTGTGTGCGCAAAATAAAGGCCACAAAATCTCCCCCAAAGGTAATAATCACCAGGTCCTTCAAGAAATGTAATCTTGAATCCTTCCTAAATGATCTCAAACGCCTCACGTGGTACAGGCTAAACCTAATCCCAGACCTGGACTGTGCAATTGAATACTTTCAGTCAGAGCTCCTGCAAGTCTGGAATGCCCATGCCCCGCTGCGTAAAGTGAGAGTCAAAGGGCACATCTCCCCTGGGTTACAGCTGACCTCACACACATGTACCAGCTTAGAGATTCACTCTGGTCAAATTTCAAGAGTACTGGATCCATGAACGGTTATTGTGAATACCGAAAATGGCGGAATGCATGCACAAAGCAAACAAAAAAGGCCAAAGCCCAATACTTCAATGAAAATCTAAACAATAACATATCAAACCCGAGACATTTTTGGAAAATCCTAAATAACATCCACTCCCAACCAGCTGCTGTCAAACTAAACCAAACCCTGCAATACCCCCTAGATGTAGCAAATGCCTTTAATAACTATTTTGTTGGATGCGCCAACACCCTGATTGCTAAACTAGCAATTGAAACACATTCAGAAAGGCAGCACACAAGTCAGATCCTTCCAACTGTGCAAAAACCCTGTATCAAATGGAAATTTAGTTTTAGACCAGTGCCTGTCAGTGCCATTACTAAACTTCTCTGTAACCAAAAAATGAAACACCAGTCAGGACCTGACCAAATCCCAGCAATGCTGCTGAAAATCAGCGCGCCGGCAATTGCAAAACCTGTCGTAACCCTAATCAATGAATCACTGGTGACCGGATATATACCCAAACTCTGGAAGACTGCGAGAGTGGTACCTAGCTGTAAAAGTGGAGACAATACTTTGGTATCCAACTACCGTCCAATATCATTGCTTCCTGTAATGTCAAAAATTCTGGAAAAATGTGTTTACACTCAATTACGTGATTACTATCAGTATTGAAACTATTTAACCCCAGATCAATCCGGCTTCCGTCCAAATCATTCAACCACAACAGCCCTTTTAAAAGTTTCCAATGATATCCAGGCTGGCATGGAACAAGGAAACCTAACTGGAGCCATCTTCCTTGATTTTGCCAAGGCTTTTGACACAGTAGACCATGGCATCTTATTATAAAAACTTAAAAACTCTTGTATAGAATCCCCTGCACCTTTAAGGAAGGGGACATGACTGATGGCCTGGGCCAGATGGTCAGATAAGGAAATATGGAGCCATTGGTTATGTGTGTGCAACATTGTTTCACTTACCTATATTCGGTGGTGGGTGTGTTCTGTCTCTTGTTCCTGGCCAGCTTCAACGGTGCATCAAGGAGTTTCCCGCCCGCCCACCCGGTTGAAGTTCGTCTTCTTCGTGTCACAGCTTTGGTTTGGCATGGTTCCTGGACAGCGGTGCTTTAAATTGGCTAAGCCGCCTTCGGGTGTGGCATTAACGAGACGAGCCCCGCTTGATCTCGGTCAGGCGGGGTGACGAGCTCCTGGTTTTTGGATCGTGAACTGCCTATTACAGGAGTAATAGGGCGGATATCGGAGGATAAGCACTGCTGGTTACATGGTGTAAATATTTAATAAAGCTGTGGCCCTTGCCCTTTCCAGTTAAGAAGTTGTTGTGTCTTCTTTATAATTAAGGGTTATGGGTCAAGGAGGTCCCAGGTTTAAGCAGTCATGGTGATCGCACGTTAACCTGGTTTCAATCATATGTGTCTGATCGGTCGCAATATGTGTCCATTTCTGACAGCACTTACCTCCCCCTCCCAGTCACGTGCGGTGTACCCCAAGGCTCGATACTCGGCCCCCTGCTATTCACAATATTCATAAATGATCTGCCCAATGTCTGCAAAGCCTCAACTGTACACATGTACGCAGACGCCACCGTAACCTATACCAGCAAACCAGATCTCCCACAGCTGGAGGCCGCGCTGCAAGAACAATTCACAGAGGTAGAAAAGTGGATCAAAGATAACACAAACTTTTTCTAAATGCTGACAAAACTGTTGCAATGCTCTTTGGAACAAAACCTAAACTACACAAATTGCAAACACCCCATCTATGTGTGGGGACAAGATCACATGGCACGCTGACCACAGTCACTGCTCTCAAATATCTAGGTATGTGATTACACCCAAATCTATCCTTTGGCCCCACATCGAAAAACTTTCATCTAAACTTTACCCCAAACTAGGTGCCCTGTACAGAAACAAATCCTGCCTGAGCCCCGCGGTAACAAAGCAGATTGTACAACAAATACTTATGCTGGCCGCTTTGTGCTACAATGTAACTACATGACCCACCATTGTGACATGTTAAAAGAGCTAAACTGGCCGTCGCTGGAATCCAGACGCACCCTTCACCTTTCCAACCTGGTGTTTAAGAGCATTTCTGGGAAGCTGCCACCCTACCTGAATATGCTGCTTCCCCCAGCAGTTCCCTCATCCTATAACCTCAGATCCAGGACCAGCACCTTACTTGCAATACCACAATACAAAAAGAAAATGGCTCGATCCTCATTTTCCTACAGAGCACCACATTTATGGAATAACCTCCCAGACACCATCAAATCTTCCCCCCAGTCTAAAGTCCCTTAAGAGATCTCTATTAACATACCTCGATACGGAATGCACCTGTAAACATGTAACATAGTGACTATATACAGAATGCACCTGTAAACATGTAACACAGTGACTATATACAGAATGCGCCTGTAAACATGTAACATAGTGACTATATACAGAATGCACCTGTAAACATGTAACATAGTGACTATATACAGAATGCACCTGTAAACATGTAACATAGTGACTATATACAGAATGCACCTGTAAACATGTAACAAAGTGACTATATACAGAATGCGCCTGTAAACATGTAACACAGTGACTATATACAGGATGCACCTGTAAACATGTAACACAGTGATTATATACAGAATGCGCCTGTAAACATGTAACAGTGACTATATACAGAATGCGCCTGTAAACATGTAACACAGTGACTATATACAGAATGCGCCTGTAAACATGTAACACAGTGACTATATACAGAATGCACCTGTAAACATGTAACACAGTGACTATATACAGAATGCGCCTGTAAACATGTAACACAGTGACTATATACAGAATGCACCTTCAAACTTGTAACACAGTGACTATATACAGAATGCGCCTCTAAACATGTAACACGGTGACTATATACAGAATGCGCCTGTAAACATGTAACACAGTGACTATATACAGAATACACCTGTAAACTTGTAACAGTGACTATATACAGAATGCGCCTGTAAACATGTAACATAGTGACTATATACAGAATGCAAACGATACCAAGAATGGCCCAGTATCTTGTCCGGTGCCGGAGATACGGGGATTGGGATTTCCCTGCCCGGCTGGAGGAAGGTCCCTTTAGGACATCATCTCGACCATGTGCGATGATGTTGTTATGGAAATTTTGGTCTTTGCGCACAAAGTCCTGGTGCACTAAAAGGTACACTTCAGTATTAAAGTGCGCCCAGTACAAACAAATCCGTCGCTATAAAAAACACGCTATATTCAGTTCTTTCTGTATAAGGCACAAAGTACTTCTCTATCCCAGGAAGAATCAGACAGACACGCTGCTTCAAGCTGGAAATCCTCTGGCCAAGTGGGCTCAGAGCCCCTGGTCCGCTTCATTTATTAGACAATAGGACAATGCCCAGTGGCTAACTGGCTTTACAATCAGGAACCAGTTAGACCGGTAATTACATTTACATATCATAAGGACAGGGGAGTGGACTGGGATGACCGACCAGCCCCCTGTACATGACTCATCCCTGAGTAATGGACATTGTACCCGTCAGCCATGTTTGTCCGACCATCCCCATCACTGTCAGTATGGACCCCATTCAATACTGATCAAATCTGATCAGTATTAAGTGAAGATCAGTCTACTTGTTCTTATGGATTTGCGACATATATCTGCGGAGACATTACAGCTATTGTCAGTACACGGTACGAGTGCACAGACCAGGCTTAAATGTCTTAAAAGCAGGTATGTATCCAGAAAGGGATAGCGTAGCTGCAACAGAGATATAATATGTATCTCTTGTTATGCAGACTTCACTTCTCCAATGTGCATAGACATTGGGAGGTAAGAAGCCCAGCGCATTGCACTTAGTACTCACAAACCGCCAAACGCCTACACACACTGAGAACACGTCTCTAAACCCAAGAGAAGGTTTTCATACTGACGGTTTTGCCGCTGGTTTGGATTTAAACTCAAGTACACTCTGCCAGAGCGTTTCTCCGTTTAAAATCCGACACAGGGAGACAGATGACAACTTATAACACACACACATCCTAGAATATAATGTCCACATAATAAAATTTCCACAACAATGTCAATGAGTGGGGGAGGTCCTAAGGCATGGTCTGACCTCCAGGAAGTCAGACCAGCCCAGGATACCCCCCAGACCCGCAGAGTTCTCTCCTGAGGCTGCAGGGGAAACCATGATGTGTGCGGGGGACTTTGTCTGCATGCTTCCTGGGAATCCTCATCACGTCACCCACACGTCTTCCGCAGCCAAGGGGTTAAAAAAATAATAGAAAATTTTAAATGTTGTTATTCCATTTATTACATTAGGAACAATGGGATCCACCTGGTTAAACCTGTCAAATTGAAATCACCGAAAATCAGGCCATTTTGGTGGGCTTCCGGTGCAATTCAGCGTTCTGTGAATAGACCAATCGATAGCTTCCAATGGGACAATTTTGGTGCCGCCGGACTGCACCGTATTTCACCGTCAATTGGCCTGTATTTGGTGAACTGACAGCTTAGTGAATCCATGGATTGCCATGAAATTCAACATCTGGTGCGATTTAGAGGATAGTGAAAATACAAATCACTGACACTTGTGGACGCGGCCGCGATCCTTGCTGACTCCTTCCTGTCCTCCTTGCCGCCCTCCTTCCTGACCTCCTTGCCGCCCTCCTTCCTGACCTCCTTGCCGCCCTCTTTCCTGACTTCCTTGCCGCCCTCCTTCCTTGCCGCCCTCCTTCCTGACCTCTTTGCTGCCCTCTTTCCTGACCTCCTTGCCGCCCTCCTTCCTGACCTCCTTGCCGTCCACCTTGCTGCCCTCTTTCCTGACCTCCTTGCCGCCCTCCTTCCTGACCTCCTTGCTGTCCACCTTGCTGCCCTCCTTCCTCACCTCCTTGCCGCCCTCTTTCCTGACCTCCTTGCTGAAAGAATTTTTATGTAACACTTGCCGCCCTCCTTGCCGCCCTCTTTCCTGACCTCCTTGCGACCCTCGTCACCCTCCTTGCCGACCTCCTTGCTGAAAGAATTTTTATTTAACACTTGCCGCCCTCCTTCTTGACCTCCTTGCCGCCCTCTTTCCTGACCTCCTTGCCACCCTCCTTGCTGACCTCCTTCCCACCCTCCTTGCCGCCCCTGTGTAATGTCTCAGTGTGTCAGGGTTTATCTGTTCATGGTGGTTCTGTCATTTAGTTTCATTCCTCGTCTCTGTGTTGTTATTTATTTCTGCTTTTTGTGTGCTTGCGTTGCAGATGAAGAGGCACCGGTAGAGCCAGGCGGAGGGAGTGGGAGTCCTGAATGTCAGGGGAGGAGGACGGGAGGAGAACATTATGTGGTCGGGGCAGATGAATGTCGAGAGAGGACGCGAGGTCAGAGGAAGGGCAAAGGCCACAGGGAAACCTCATCGATCCACGGGAAGCCGGGCATGTCCGAGGAGAGGGGACGACTACGGGGCACACACATATCCATGCAAGACTGGTCGGCCAGGCTGAGGACGTCCCGGAGGAGAAGCCGAGGTCGGGGAGCACGCAGACAGCACTGGGTCCAGCGCCAGCGTGAAGGTCAAGGAGACCGTGGTGGTGCGTGTGTGGATGAGGAGCGGCTTCGAGGCCACCGCTTCACCGAAGAGGAGAACGAGGCTCTGGTTGAGGGGGTCCTGCGGCGATATGAGGACCTGTGCGGCCACTCGTCGGTCAGGGGCAGCTCACTGAGGAAGCGATGCTTCTGGCAGGAGATCGTCAATGAGGTCAACAGCAGAGGCACCATATTCAGGACCGTCGAGGTGTGCAAGAAGCGTTTTGCTGACTGCAGGAGGGTGGTCAAGGCCAAGATGGCTGCCCTGGAGCAACAGGCCCTGGGTAACGGAGACCTCCACGAGGAGATCAGGTTTAACACCTGGGAAGAGCTGCTGCGGCACAAGATTACCATGGTGGCCGGTCACGGTATAGACGGGATGGTGGACGTGTGCGAGACATCGTCCTTTCATTCTACAGGTAAATCCCTGCAGGAGGAAGGAGATTGGCTGTAGGGGGCAGCATCTCACCCCACCTGCACCATCCAGGTGGAAACTAACCAGATTCACAGAGCAGTTACCGGTGAGAGAGCGGCGTGGCACTTCAGACACCGTCTGGCTGAGCGTCATGGGATATGTAAGGTAGAGGAGGGGCAGAACCGGCGCTTCAGACACCGTCTGGCTGAGCATCATGGGATATGTAAGGTGGAGGAGGGGGCAGAAACGGCGATTCAGACACTGTCTGGCTGAACATCATGGGATATGTAACAGGGATGCACTGGAATTTCGGCCACCAATAGATTCTGCCGATAATGGGGTTATCGGTTTCGGCCCGAAAGCAAAACACCAGCCGAAAAAGTTAGACGAAAATTGATGATCCCAGCTGACACTGAGCGAGCACTCTTTCAATGCTGCTTAGCTGGAGGTAATTGTAATTGGAAAGAGGGAGGAGCTGCTACACATATTTATTTCTGCACACAAAGGGTTAACTGCTTGATCCACAGTATCAGTAACCTCTGGCCACTCAGTGACAAGGAACAAGTGATTTATCACTGACTACTTGCCAGCGGTGTCTGCTCAGAGGACAAGAGGGGGGTTAATGGAACGTATACACATTCATTTTGCAATGGTTTGTCTTTTCCTGAGCTGTTAAATAAGTAGATATATCTAATCTCTAAATTGTGTTGGAGGGCAAAAGATTAAGTTAAAAGCCTCCACACAAACAAATAATAAACTTCATAGTTGCAGAGTTTTCTGAATTGCTGGGATGTGTAAATGTCTTCTGCAACTGTAAAATGTGTGTGTGTGTGTGTGTGTGTGTGTCCAAACATTTTACACATGAATGTATGCACTAGATGCAAAATAACTCCACCAAATCAGGACAAAAATATCTTAAACATTTTAATGTAGATTCATTTAATAAAGTCTAGTATTAATACAGTTATACAAAAAACTCTCTTAAAATAAATTGTAGGGAAAAAAGTCATTTTCGGTTTCGTTCCAAAATTTCCATTTCGGAGCATCACTAATATATATATATTACACACACCAGACACATGTATACACAGTATGTGTATATATAGTTATATATAGAAAGTCATTTTCGGTTTCGGTTTTCGGCCAAGCTCATCGTGCATTTTCGGTTTCGGTCCCAAATTTTCATTTCGGTGCATCCCTAATATGTAAGGTGGAGGAGGGGCAGAAACGGCCGAGTTTCGGTTCGCATTCGAACTTTTCAAAAGTTCGAACTCGAACACGAACTCAATGCAAGTCAATGGGACTCAAAGTTCGGTTTTTAGAGTGTCCTCCAAGAGGGCATATATGCTAGATATTTGCCATAAAAGGTGTATGGGGGTCCGGGTAGTGCCCTGGGGGACAGGAAACAAGGACAAAAAGTTTAAAAAAAGATGTTTTTAACCCCTTCACTGCTGACGACGTGTGGGACACGTCCTCCGTTACTCCCGCTGTATGCTGAGGAGGACGTTTCCCACACGTCATCAGCTTTGCGGGACCCCCGGCGGAGATACTCGCCTCCTCAGATGCTGAAGTCAAGCTCCTCCCGACGTAAATGACGTCATCGCGCCATGCGCGATGACGTCATTTCCAGGCGACCCCCCCCCCGGGAGATCGCCTGGAAGGGAGGGGGGATCCGTGCGGATCCCTCCCGATCGGGAGGTCCCACAAAAAAAAGCCAGGCACCGCTTAAAAGGGGAGAGTCTCCTCTTTTAAGCGGTGCCTGGCTTTAAGGCTAGGGTCAGACGAGCGCTGTATTAACGTGCGTTTAGCAGCACTAAATCACGGCCGTGCTAGCAGCAAATTACGTCCAATGCCGGGCAGCATACGAAGAACGGCCGCACAAAAGTGCGTCCGCGCCACGCAAGTGGCAAACGAACGCATTTTTTCGAGAACGTCAAACCGCTAGTACTGACGTACAGAGTGCGCTGCGTCCGCTAGCGGCGTGTGTGCGTGATTAGGAGACGTCAGACGCTGCTAATGTCCGGCCAACATCACGTCCAGATGCAAAAAGTGTTTTATTGATAACCGTACAAAATCACGGACGAAAATGCGCATCGTATGACCGCTATCGCGTATTCCGTGAAAAAATGCATCCGTTCGGACGCACTTTTTCACGGACAACGCAAAAAATGCGTTAGTCTGACCCTAGCCTTACCCCTTAGGCATCAGAGATGCTGATGGGGCTGTGTATAGAGATGCCTTGCGGCGCCGAAGTGCAGCCTAGCTCCGGTGGGGGCCGCCATCTTGGATGGCGGCTCCACCCCCGGGTTCCCCCTCACTGCCTGACGTCCTCACGCATAGCGTGAGGATGTCAGATAGCAGGGGAAAGCCTCGCTGCCCGGAATCCCCTGGTGGAGATAGGGGGTTCATTTGAACCCTGATATCTCCAGAACCGTGGCAGCTAGGGGGTCACGGAGGGTGACAATTGAAAGGCCTGAGCATGGCCTTTTGAATGATACCCAACATGACCAGGTATACAGTAAAAAAATAATAATAAAAAAAAAACGTATTTTTTCTTGTGTGTTATTTTTATTAATGCAGCAATATTGTTAACATTTCAATTATAATGTGAACAATGATGCTGCACTAATGATTTTTTTTCTATGGTGTGCGTTTGCTAAAAAATCACATAATTCCCCCCAAAAAATGTAATAAGTCCCTGTTTCTAATTTTTGTACAAGCGCACCGCATAGAAAACATAACCGCAAATGTTCATGTGATAAAAGGTGAAAAAAAACACTTTACACGCTGCAGATGATTAAAAATTCAAGTTTTATTGCATTTTTTGTTATAATATACAGGCAGAACATGACATATACATATAAAAATGATATATTGTGAATCTGCCGAGTCTGCCGGAAAGAACGATATATAATATGTCTGGGTCGTATAATAAAATGTGGCTTCAAATCGCGTTTAAACAGTGTGACGGAACCGTTCCCTTCCGTCTGTCCTGACTCTCCAGACACCCCTTCGTTGCGGTCAGCCCGGCTACTGGGAGCGCTGTCCTCAGCGCCTCGAGCAGCTTGACCTGCCTGCTTCTGTTCCTCTGCCCTGGAGCCGTTAGGAATCTCCAGAAGGCCACTCTCTGCCGTCTGAGGGTGATAGTGTAGTGTAGCGTCGCTGAATGAAACACCAGACGCGGCTGTATGTTCCAACACAGGATCTTTAATCATCTAAAGCAGAACATACACGGTCCTTTTATATGGTACAGTCCCATTGTTCTCTCCCATGCCCGCCCCCAGACCCCTGGAGTGAATTCTGCACAGTGGCTAGCCATAGCCCAGGTTCTGATTGGTTGGTTCCAAGACCATTGAGAGGACCTGAAAGAAGCCTGCAGTCTTCACTTGGGTCCACTGGTTGTATGCAGATGCAGTCTTGACCTCACAGTGACCACATACAGTGATTTACATAACCCATGGTAAAGGGAATCAGATAGTGGGTGGCTGAGACAATGTGACTCCCAGCCTTTCAGAACGGGTAAACAGATAACAGATGTCACGGAATGGCCCAGCACCCTCAGCCAGGGAACGGTTCCGTCACACTGGTGGCAAGCGGTGAGGATAAGCTCTCCAACCCCAGAAGAAACGCAGAATGGCCAGCTATGCCAACTACAAGAGGGACACGCTGAGATACATATTAGAGGGCCGTGGAGGAACCGCCGGCTCAAAGAACAAAAAGGCCTTGGTCAAAGAACTGAGAGAAATGGACCAGCGAAGGGAGGACACGGGACCCCCGTCCATAAGAGACCGGTTCCAGCAAAGAGTAAGGAGGGCGATGGCCCAGGCCCAGGCGGATAAACCTGGTACCTGGCAGGACGAGCACTGGTGGAAAGATTTTGTCCGCCAGGAGATGTGGGACGAGGCCATCCAACAGGAGGAGGACTGCCCTGAAGAAGCCCTTCCCACTTATACGGAGAGGTACGAGCACCAGTGGTACTTACGGGTGCCCTTTTTGGGAGAACAGCCCCGAGAGGAATGGCTGACGGAGCTAGGCGAACTGGTCCAGAGCGAAATTATAACTGGACACCAGCTACAGAGCCCTCCAGTGGTTTACGTCCCAACTAATGCCCAGCACAGCAGACAGCGGCCCAACAAAGGCTTAGACTACGGCGGCACAGGGCTGCTGTATACAAGGATGACAAAGATCCCGGTTTTGGGGACGACACAGAGTGGCGGCGGGAACAACTCCTGGACCTCCGGTATGAGGAACTGGGAGACCTTTCCGATGACCGTGATGTAGAGGACCTGGAGTTCCTGGTTGAGCAGGAATGGGAGCTCGAAAAGGCCTACAAAACAGCTGTTCGACAACGCTCCACAGCTAGCCCTGAGCCCCATTACCTGGGACTGTCTGGCGGAAGAAGCAGACAGTCAAAGTGACATAGAAGAATTGGAGCCCGAGGCGCTCCCTTGGTTCCCCTCCTGACCGTAGCAGAAGAGGAAGCGCTGGCAACAGGGCAGAGTGCCGCTGGCCTCTGCCCAGACCCAGAGATGGAGGACACCATCCTCCCGCAAGACGACACTGTGACAGTGTCCAACCCCCCAGTTGAAGTTCTGGAGATGGGGCAGAGTGCCAATGCCCTCTGCCCACCTTCCATAATGGTTCCATCGGACCCAGGAGAGGATCCCCCCGGGCTGGTTTTCCCACAGCCCATGACCCCCCGGAGTTGGAGGATGCCATCCTCCTGCCAGAAGACACCTTGTCAGTGTGCATCCCCCCAGCTGAAGCGCTGGCGACAGGGCAGAGCGCCGCTGGCCTCTGCCCACTCCCCAAGTTGCCCCAAGACGACCCGAGCAAGGATCTCCACAGGCTGCCGGCCCAGCAAGGAATGACCCCACCGAAGAATGGAGGACACCATTCTCCCGCCCGGAGACACGACCCCAGCATCTACCCCTCCAGCGGAAGTGCTGGCAACAGGGCAGAGCGCCGCTGGCCTCTGCCCACCTTTTTCGGTCCGCACAGAAGATTTCGGTGATGACTCCCAGGGGCCCGGCCTCGCAGCCGACGACCCTACCCCGACTGGAGGAAAACTGTTTCCCGTATATTACACCGTCCCCCCAGCAGAAGAGCTGGCAACGGGGCAGAGTGCCGCTGGCCTCTGCCCACCACCCAATTTGTGCCCAGAGGATCCAGGCAAGTTTTTCAAGAAGGTGCTACCCTCCGGACCAATGGCTCCCCTGAGAATGGAGGGCGCCATTCTCCCACAAGGAGGCACTTCCCCAGTACCCACCTCCCCAGCAGAAGAGCTGGCAACGGGGCAGAGTGCCGCTGGCCTCTGCCCACCCTCCATCGTCTGCCCTGAGGAGCAGAAGGAGGATTTCCCCGAGCTGCTTACCCCGCAGCCATTGACCCCATCCAACCGCCTGGACGTCGTTCCTGCGCCCGCTTCCCCAGCAGAAGAGCTGGCAACCGGACAGAGTGCCGCCGGCCTCTGTCCAACCTTCACTGCCTGCCTCGGGGAACAGAAAGAGGATACACCCGGGCTGCTTATTCCGCAGCCACTGACCCCACCGGAGATGGAGGATGCCATTCTCCTGCCCGGGGACCCTTCCTCGGCCTTGAACCCCCAGCCGACGCGCTGGCAATGGGCAGAGCCTGTTTCAACTCTGCCCATCTCCACACCCCTTTGGCCCGGAGGCCCCATGCAGCCACTGTTTTTTCCAACGGCTGACCGGGGCACTCGGGGCACGTGCATTTAGCACCCGTTTTTCCGGGTGCGCGATACCTCCGGAAGTGGTACAGGCGGTACCCCTCCCCGACCACAGGACCCTTATTCCGGAGGGGGTACCCCCAAAGACTCGTACCCCAACACGCCAGGCACTGCCGCAGGGACAAATGGAGAAGCCTGATGACTCGCCTCCTCCCGACAGACTATGGACCCACAGCCTTCCAGCGACCGTCAGACCCCGCTGACTTTGCTTATGTGCCCGCAAACATGGAACTTTGAAGATGGCACAGAAGAGGGGCAAGGTGAGAGGTCACGTCAGTGGCAAGCGATCCGTTTGGATCTAAGCTTGCCCTGCCGTTCTGGAAGGGGGACATGTCATGGAACTGACGTAGCGCTCCCCGCGTCAAACCCCAAGACTTTTATTTCCATGGCGAAAACCCCAAAAGACATAGACCGCTGCTTTGGGGAAGACCTTCTGCTCAGTTATATTGTGTGATTTTAAATGTATTGTCAATTGTTCATTTTTAGCTTTAAATACTTATATTTCTTTAGTTAAATGTGGTTTTTAAAAACACGACCCGCCACTAGAGTCAAATTCTTTCCTTCGTATAGAATGTACAATAGGTTTGTGTAATTTGTGGATTATGCAAAGGTTGTTTCTCTTTGTTTATCTGTTGTCACGGAATGGCCCAGCACCCTCAGCCAGGGGCGGTGCAGTGACAGTGGTGACATGGACACTTGGGTGTGGTGGCACGCACCTAATTTTATAAGTACTTTTATTTAGATGTGATTGTGTGGTGTAATAAAGTGTTCCCCGTTGGTTTATTGTGTAATGTATTTTTCCCTTTGTTGCCTTGCTCGCCGCCATTTTCCGATCACCTTGTGGCGCAGTTAAGAATTCTCGATTCGGAAAATGGCCGATCCGAACCATCCGGTTCGGATCGCAAAATGGCCGATTCGGACCATCCGGTCCGAATTGGCGACTCCCTGAAGGCCAAGGGCCAATGGGTCCTGGGAGGGCGGGCAAGGAGTCCCATTGTATTCTAATTGTGTTGCAGAGGTAATAAATGCTTGTACTGTAAACAATAAAGGGAGTTCCTGCAGTGCATTCAGCTTTGACTGGTGTGTCTTATTTCCGTACCGTATTTTCGTATCTGAGAGTCCCCCGCGATCTCAGGGTACGGTGTCCATCCAGGTACGAACCGAAGCGAGCGCTCTGTGCCTGCATCGAGTAGCAGGGCAGAGGCGCAGCGCAGGAAGTTTCGGTTCTCAGAGAGACGGAGATCCGAACCGAAGGGCGCGGCCGCGTACCTCGCTACGGTGTTGCGAGGGATTGCGGGAAGATCCGAATCCCTCGCCCTTTCTGCCAGAGATCCGAAGTTCCTTTCAGCCGATCCGATCCGAAAGGTCATTCCTCCATTGAGATCCGAAAAGTTACCCGCACCGCGATCGGAAACGTTTCCCGCAAGATCCGAAACGTTTCCCACATAGATCCGAAGATTCCTCCGTGGCTGGCAGATCCGATCTCCACGGACGTCCCACACCCACAAGGTCAGTGAGCCAGCTGCTCGGGACGCTGAGTGCCGTATGGCTCAGTGGTCGGGCTGGTTCCAGGCAGGGGTCCCCTCCACCGCCCGCTAACCCTTCCCCAGGGTCACGCCAGGCCGCACGAGACGCCGAGTGCGCGTCACTCGGTAGTCGGGCCAGCGGTAAGCGGAGGGGTCACGCAGATTGAGCACACCCGCAGGCGGAACACCATCCCATTCCGTCATAAACATGATGAGCGAAAGCGGTAAAAATTAGCTCAGCACACAGCGGTGAAATGCCTCAGCAGTGAAAGGGTTAAAGGAACAGTGAGTTTTCCATAAAATAAGGGTTAAAAATAAAACCGAAAAATTCCTTCAAATATCGTGCCTAGGAGGTCCCCATAACCTGCCCGTGAAGTGGCGGATTTGTAGGCTGTATGGAAACATCGCCATCACAGACCCACACACGACACCTGGCATTCCCAGTCTGCATACAATGTATCAAATTCATGAGACCGGACTAATTAGAACACATGTTATTTCCAAACACTAATTAAACACCTGTTGTTTACGCCGTTTGAGAACACAGGTCATTTAGAGGTGAGAATCTTTGCACCTAGACATTAGTTTTTAATTCAATATCTAATAAACCGTTGCTTATAATATTCTGCAGTAAAGAGTCTCTTTATTTCTAGATTTTTTGTTTTTTTTAAAGCATTTTTTATACTTTTTTCAAAATATATATATTTTTTTGCGAACTCGAACCAACACTCCAAAAAGTTCGAAGTTCGCGAATATGCGAACGGCCAAAGTTCGAATCAAACTCCGAACTGATCGAACCGAACAGCTCATCCCTACTTCAGACACCGTCTTGCTGAGCATTATGGGATATGTAAGGTGGAGGAGGGGCAGAAACGGCGCTTCTTTCTGATGATTCCTTTGTGGAGTAAATGGTCGCCTGGTTAATCCTCCGTCTGGATAGGAATTATGGGTAATTCTCAGCCTCAAAAACAAAATACAGACAAGACATAGAGCAGGACAGTTAAAAGAGGCGTCAGACGCGCGGGGGGGGGGGGGTTTATTAGCTTTGCACTCCGGCCGCCGCTTTATTCATTGACTTTAGAAACATAGAAACATAGAAAAATGTGGGCAGATAAGAACCTTTCGGCCCATCTAGTCTGCCCAATTACATGGATACTTAACCTGGATTTATCTTTTGTTTAGGATAGCCTTATGCCTATCCCATGCCTGCTTAAATTCAATCACTGTTTTGGCCTCTACCACTTCTACTGGAAGACTGTTCCATGTATCCACCACCCTCTCAGTAAAATAATGCTTCCTGATGTTACTTTTAAACCTTTGCCCCTCTAATCTAAGACTATGTCCTCTTGTTTTGCTACTTTGTTTCCTTTTAAATATACTCCCTTCCTCTACCTTGTGGATTCCCTTTACGTATTTAAATGTTTCTATCATATCTCCTCTGTCTCGTCTTTTTTCCAAGCTGTACATGTTAAGATCATTAAGCCTTTCCTGGTAACTTTTCTCCTTCAAGCCGTACACCATTTTAGTAGCCCTTCTCTGAACTCTCTCTAAGATGTCTATATCCTTCTGGAGATACGGTCTCCAGTACTGCACACAGTACTCCAAGTGAGGTCTCACCAGTGCTCTGTACAGTGGCATGAGCACTTCCCTTTTCCTACTGCTAATACTCTCTCTACACAACCAAGCATTCTGCCAGCATTTCCAAGCATTCTGCGCATTTCCTGCTGCTCTATTACATTGACTACTTACCCTTAGATCCTCTGAAATAATGACCCCTAAATCCCTTTCCTCAGATGTTGAGGTTAGGACTGTATCAAATATTCTATATTCAGCCCTTGGGTTTTTACGTCCCAGGTGCATTATCTTGCACTTATCCACATTAAAACTCAATTGCCACAGCTCCCACCATTTTTTTAGTTTACCTAAATCATTTGTCATTTGGCTGATCCCTCCAGGAACGTCAACCCTGTTGCAAATCTTTGTGTCATCAGCAAAAAGACATACTTTTCCATTAATACCTTCTGCAATATCACTAATAAAAATATTAAAGAGAATGGGTCCAAGTACTGACCCCTGAGGTACCCCACTGGTAACAAGACCTTGCGCCGAATAAACTCCATTTACCACAACCCTCTGTTGTCTGTCACTCAGCCACTGCCTAATCCATTCAACAATATTGGAATCTAAACTCAAAGATTGCAATTTATTGATAAGCTTCTATGCGGAACAGTATCAAAAGCTTTACTGAAATCTAAATAAGCAATGTCTACTGCACCACCTGTGTCTATTATTTTTGTTACCAATCAAAAAAATCAATAAGATTAGTTTGGCATGATCTCCCTGAGGTAACCCATGTTGTTTCTGATCCTGTAATCTATGTGTTTTTAGATGTTCAACAATCCTTTCCTTTAACATGGTTTCCATTAATTTCCCCACTACTGACGTAAGACTAACTGGCCTATAGTTCCCCGATTCCTCCCTACTACCCTTCTTGTAAATGGGCACAACATTTGCTAATTTCCAGTCTTCTGGGACGACTCCCGTTAACAAGGATTGGTTAAATAAATCTGTTAACGGTTTTGCTATTACATCACTGAGCTCTTTTAATAATTTAGGGTGGATCCCATCAGGCCCCATTGACTTATTTGTCTTTACTTTAGACAGCTGCTGTAGAACCTCTTCCTCTGTAAACTGATATGTAAATGTCTCTTTAGTGTTTCCTCCTAACTGAGGTCCCTTTCCTTCCTTTTCTTCTGCAAAGACTGAACAAAAATATTCATTGAGGCAGTCAGCGAGACTTTTATCCTCTTCTACATACCTTCCTTCCTTTGTTTTTAATCTAACTAATCCTTGTTTTACTTTTCTTTTCTCGTTTATGGATCTAAAAAATGTTTTGTCCCCCTTTTTTACTGACTGAGCTATTTTCTCTTCTGCGTGTGCTTTGGAGGCTCTTATAAATTGCTTTGCCTCTTTCTGCCTAATCTTATAGGTTTGCTATCTTCTTCACGCTGAGTTTTTTTTATAATTATTGAATGCTGTCTTTTTGTTCTTCACTATTTTGGCCACTTCTGCAGAGTACCACAGTGGTTTCTTCCCTTTTTTGTTTTTGCTAACAAGCCGAATGCAATTTCCTGTGGCCTTCAATAATGCTTCCTTTAAATAATCCCATTTCTCCTGGACTCCCTTTAAACTCCTCCAGTCTGATAATGACTCCTTCACACAAAATCTCATTTTAGAAAAATCTGTTTTTTTAAAGTCTAAAACTTTTGTTTTTGTGTGGTGCGGCTCCATCCCTGTTCTTATATTAAACCACACTGACTGGTGATCACTAGATCCCAAATTTTCACCTACAACAACGTCCGATACCAAACCTCTATTTGTGAGTATTAAATCCAATATGGCCTCTTTACGGGTCGGCTCCTCAACTACTTGTGTTAGAGATAATCCCAGTAGGGAGTTTAGAATATTTGTACTCTTTGTTGTTGCTTTCTATTTATTGCACTTTATCGTTATGCAATATGTCATATATATATATATACGGATATATTCATTTTTCTTGTTGCTATTTATGCGCTTTATATACACACTTATATATGCAATATAAGTAAAACACTCTCACAAAGAACCACCAGGTGGCGCCAGAAGTGCAGCCCTTTTCCCTCTTTCTATCCTGGGAAATGTAGTTCTGAAACATTTGGCATTCGGGGGTTCCCGGGTTCGGGGGTTCCCGGGTTTGGGGGTCCCCTCATTGGTTTGGCTGCTGCGAGTGATGGGTGTTACGCGTCACCTGGTGAGAAATGACGCCTCTGTTTCTTTGTTGTTCCAGTACACTGGAATTCCCTGGCCCCCCCGCCGCCTGCAGAGACCCCCAGCATGGGGCCAGCGTGGACAGGCATTATCGACACAGCAGGTAAAATTAACCACCTGCAATAGATGGCCAGAGGACCATGGGAGTTGTAGTTCAGAAACCAATGAGAGGCCGGAGATTGAATTTCCTTCCCTACACTGTATAACTACTGCACCTGCCGTCTGCACTGTTTAACCCCTGCGCCTCCCCCCGTTATAACCCCTGCGCCTCCCCCGTTATAACCCCTGCGCCTCCCCCCCCCGTTATAACCCCTGCGCCTCCCCCGTTATAACCCCTGCGGCTCCCCCGTTATAACCCCTGCGCCTCCCCCCCGTTATAACCCCTGCACCCCCCCGTTATAACCCCTGCACCTCCCCCCCCGTTATAACCCCTGCACCTCCCCCCGTTATAACCCCTGCACCCCCCCCGTTATAACCCTGCACCCCCCCCGTTATAACCCTGCACCCCCCCGTTATACCCCTGCGCCTCCCCCCGTTATAACCCCTGCGCCTCCCCCCCGTTATAAGCCCTGCGCCTTCCCGTTATAACCCCTGCACCCCCCCGTTATAACCCCTGCGCCTCCCCCGTTATAACCCCTGCGCCTTCCCGTTATAACTCCTACACCCCCCGTTATAACCCCTGCACCCCCCCGTTATAACCCCTGCGCGTTCCCGTTATAACTCCTGCGCCTCCACCGTTATAACCCCTGCCCCCCCCCCCGTTATATAACCCTGTGCCCCCCCCCCAGTACAACTCCTGCGCCTCCCCCCGGTATAAATCCTGCGCCTCCCCCCACGTTATAACTCCTGCGCCTCCCCCCGGTATATAACTCCTGCACCTCCACTGTTATAACCCCTGCACCCCCCACCCGTTATAACCCCTGCACCCCCGTTATAACCCCTGCGCCTCCACCGTTATAACCCCTGCACCCCTGTTATAACCCCTGCACCTCCCCCGTTATAACCCCTGCGCCTCCACCGTTATAACCCCTGCACCTCCCCCCGTTATAACCCCTGTGCCCCCCCCCATTATAACCCCTACGCCTCCCCCGGTATAACTCCTGCGCCTCCCCCCGGTATAACTCCTGCGCCTCCCCCCGGTATAACTCCTGCGCCTCCCCCCGTTATAACTCCTGCGCCTCCCCCGTTATAACTCCTGCGCCTCCCCCCGGTATAACTCCTGCGCCTCCCCCCAGGTATAACTCCTGCGCCTCCCCCCGTATAACTCCTGCGCCTCCCCCCAGGTATAACTCCTGCGCCTCCCCCCAGGTATAACTCCTGCGCCTCCCCAAGGTATAACTCCTGCGCCTCCCTCCCGTATAACTCCTGCGCCTCCCCCCCGGTATAACTCCTGCGCCTCCCCCCCGGTATAACTCCTGCGCCTCCCCCCGGTATAACTCCTGCGCCTTCCCCGGTATAACTCCTGCGCCTCCCCCCCGGTATAACTCCTGCGCCTCCCACCGTTATAACTCCTGCGCCTCCCCCCCATTATATCTCCTGCGCCTCCCTCCGTTATAACCCCTGCGCCTCCCTCGTTATAACTCCTGCGCCTCCCACCGTTATAACTCCTGCGCCTCCCCCCGTTATAACTCCTGCGCCACCCCCCGGTATAACTCCTGCGCCTCCCCCCGGTATAATCCTGCGCCTCCCCCCGGTATAACTCCTGCACCTCCCCCCTGTATAACTCCTGCGCCTCCCCCCGGTATAACTCCTGCACCTCCCCCCCTGTATAACTCCTGCACCTCCCCCCTGTATAACTCCTGCACCTCCCCCCGGTATAACTCCTGCGCCTCCCCCCGGTATAACTCCTGCGCCACCCCCCGGTATAACCGCTGCTGTCAGAGTATTTTCTGGTTTATTGCTGATGTTTTGGGGGTCTCTGTTTTCCAGTTCCTGAGTTGGAACCTGCCCCCCTCTCAGACTCGGATGAGGCGACGTCCCCTCTTAACCACCTGCTGGGCGAGTGGCCGGAAGATGACCCCCCCTCTCCGTGTATAAAGTCGGAGGTGCTGGGGTCTCTCTATGACACGCCCACCCTGCCCTTCACTTCTCACACAACGTCTTGGACGGTGAACAACCCCCCCGAGATCCCGGATGGGCGCGAGTATCTGCGGATCCAGGAGGATTACAACAAGCGGCTGCGCCAGCTGAACCGGAGCCGGAACATCGAGCTCCATAAACTGCGCGGCAACGTGCTGCAAGGGAGCTCCTCAATCGCCGGCCACCTGGAGGGTCTGACGCGGGAGGTGCGCGAGCTGAACTCCCACGTGCGCCACATGCACATGAACCAGACTCACTTCAACCTCATGTTCCAGAATTACCTCAGTGACACACGGCAGTTTTATGGATCCATGGTGCAGGCCCTGCAGAACCTGCACCAAGCGCCTACCGTCAGTCCTATGGCATCCCCCGCCTCCTCTCCGGCAATGTCACCTAAACCACGAGTGGTCACCCCACCTCCGGCGTCTCCCCTGATGACCACCTCCTCCTCCTCGCAGTCTGCCTGTGCAGAAGCTGCCTCGGCTTCCTCCACGGCATCGGAGGCGATGGTCTGCTCCAACAGAAAACATGGCCCAAAAGCAACGGCCAAAACGCAACCTCCGAGGAAGTGCTAATCCTGGGGCAGGAACCACAGTGGCATGAGGTCCTACTGCCTTAGAGACGACATCTCAACCTGTTCCTAAATAACCAATCTGTGGGTGTACAGGGGGGGGGGTCTCGGGACGGGCAAAGCCTTGCATGTTCCTCACCCTGTAGTCGTAGTCACAGACTCCGGGCATGGAACGCCTCGGACATGCGGGAACGTCTTCTGGGGACTGTGTCCTTCACTAATAAAGACGCACGAGAAGCAGGTCCACCCCGTGTCTCTGTAGATCATTTAGACATGTTGGCGTGCGTCTGGATGTCTTGGCTGAGGACAAGCTGACCCCACTTGTGGCCGATGAGGCTCAGGGCCTGGTGGGAAGCAGCGATGGAGGAGCTCGGCGAGCCTCCTGCATCACATGATGATGATGAGAGGCAACAGACGTGTCCGTGGAACGAGTCTCTGGGGTGAAGGCTGCGTGGTCTCCCTCGGTGCAGCGGTCACGAATGCCAGTGTTATCTAGCGCAGGCGGTTTAATAAATGCTCAGCCCCAGCACAGACACCCAGCACTGCTGGCAAAGTGCCTTAGAGGACTCCTCCATCTCATTGGTGGAAAAGGTCACGTTCCTAAACGAGGTGTCATCATAAAGGTCAGAGTTCAGCGTCTCCGGTGACACCAAACAGGACTATGGAAAATAACAATATTTTGGTTGTAGGGCAGTGACATCGTTCCCTGTCCAGGTGTAAAGTGCACTGCGCCGCTGCCGTTACCTCCTCATTCACCACCGGGAGCGAAGACTACGCACAGCATCCTCTAAAACACGAGCCTGACAGCACGACGCTCTGCAGGGAGGCGGCGGCGCACAGAGACCCTTTCTTGGATACTTTGAAAATTCAAGCAATTATTTGGGACGTAATTATTGTAAAAATGGCAGCGGACGCTTTAAATTCAGCCGCGGACATTAGCATCATGCCAGGCTGCTGTGACCCCCGCTAAACAGTGCCCGCCGGGCAGAGCATTGTCTGATCTTACCCACAGGGCAAATCATGCGTTTACTGAGGGTGGCATCTAAATTTTACATCAAGGTGGGAGGCGAATATTCTGCATCTCTTTTCTTTACTAAACCTCCAGCAGCAAAGAAAGTTTACCTAGCAACAGAGTAACCAATAGAAAAATAGCATGACAACAAGAGACCAGTAAGCCCCTCCCAAGTCCTCTTTTCTTTGCTGCTGACCTCCAGGTGAGTCGTTATCTGCTCAGCTCCTGGTTGTCAGGCTGTAGTTTGTGCGTGTTGTACATATTTAGTTGACTGTTTTTTGTATAATTAAATCCGTTCTTATCATCCCTGCTGGGTGGGCTCTCTCTCGCCTGCAGGTGCGCTTGCCTTTGATTGCATTGCTTGTCTCTTGGCGGCCTGAGGATTCGTCCTCTGGCCGTCGAGTGGCTGGCAGCCTTTTTGAATTTTTGTCTGTTTTCTCCTAACGTTAGGCTGTTTTTTCCCATATTTATTGCCAAAGGTTTTTGCTTAATTGCGCGGCGTTCCACCACCTTCCTGCGCTTGCGCGGCTCAGTAATTTCACCTCAGAGTGGCGTGGCGATCTACCGCGCTTGTGCACTCCGGCGGCCGTTTTAGACTCTCGCGATTGCCGCCATTTCAGGACATACGCGTCTTTGTGTTCCGACGCGTGCTGGCAGGCGGTAGCTCTTCGCAAATCAAAGCTGATTCTGCACTTCCCTAACAGCCTCCACTACTCCGGCCTGGACCCGGGTGACCCCCAAGGTTTTTTGCAATCAAGTATCTCGGGTTTCAGGTGATCCCTGATCTGAATTCCGGCGTCTGCACAGGACTTCTGTTTGCACCGCCGAGGCCTCGGGTGAGCCATGATATAATTAGATATTTATTCATATTTTTATCTATTGCCCCGACGGGTGAGCCCCGTTATTTTTACATCCTCATGGATCCTCCTCCGCTCCCCACTAATCCAGAGGAGCTTCGGGCCTGGCTTTTAACTGCCATCTCTGAGACACTTCCCATAGCCCTGGCTGCCTTGCCTCCGCTTCCCCAGCCGTCACAACCTGACCCTCCAATCCTCTCTAGGGCCCAGTCACTGGCCCAGATCATTCTGAGGCTGCTGCGCCCTCTGGTAAAAGACCCTGGAAGGGTCAATCTTGAGTCTGCTGGCAAGGGTAAGGGCCCCCAAAACAGCCTTTCTGCAGTTCTACCCCCAAAGAAGGGGACAATGATTATGAGCTTCTGGAAGATTACCAGGCTGAATACTCAGAGGGAAAGGAGTTCCTTTCTTTGATCCACGCACTACCACCCACCCCAGGTCTTCGGCCTGGCTCCCGCCTGACCATATTGCAGAATTTCTCAGTTTCTGGCTGCGCTGTCCCTTAGATAAGGATTCCAGCGCGGATTTGGGCGGAATGCCCACGCCCTACGCTACCTGACAAGGTGTCTCTCACTCTGGAATTTGACGAAGACTTTGTCACCTTTATGGGCAAAGCTGACAGGGATCCTCGCCGAGGTCTAGAACAGAGAATGGTCAGAGAATGGGCGCAGCGTGCCCTCTGCCTTTTGGGTGCCAATGTATCCATCTCTGAAAGCCGCAAGGCGGCTCTATTTCGCTTTGACACAAAACTGGCGGGTATGTGCACCAAGGAGCTGGGTCCTGAGGCCAAAGAATTGCTGTTTGGGGATCCTTTCTTGAAAGAGCTTAATCGGAAGGTCAACGCCTACACTAACCTGCAGAAGGTCCAAACCAATATGAAACGATTGTTTCACCCCCAGACTCGCTTTTCCTCCAGGGCTGGCGCACCAAGAGGTCGGGTCGCCAGCCGATATAACCATTCCTATCGACCTCGTCTCACCACAAACCAAAGCACAGCCGTGCAATACAGACCAAGCCCAATCCTGGCCCGAGGAGTCCCCATTGGTCGCGGTTTCAACAGGCCCAGACGTCGCTAGTCCGCTCATGAGTACCCCTGCACTTCCGCTCCCACACATACCGGTTGCAGGTCGATTACGTTATTTCCTCCCCAAATGTGGTGAGCTTGCGTCCGACTCTTGGGTTCTGTGAACCGTATCTGTTTTTTTAATAGATTTCTCCCAGGTTCCCTACCAGTCTGCTTCCCCATCCCGTTACTGTTCGCAAGAAGCATCAGTGATAGACCGGGAACTTCACTCCCTGCAGTTGAAAGGGGTCATCCTCCCCGTGCAGGGACCCCCCATGCTTCTTAATCAATGTGTTCCTGGTACACAAAGTCTGGGGACCTTCGCCCGGTCATAAACCTAAAAGGCCTCAATGCCTTCGTGTCCTATCGTCACTTCAAAATGGAGGGCATACACCTACTCAGGGATCTCCTCTGCGACGGTGACTGGTTCACAAGACTGGATCTCACGGATGCGTACCTTACGGTCTCTATCCATCCTGCTCACCGCCCGTACCTGCAATTCCACTGGCACCACGACCTCTGGCAGTTCACGTGCCTGTTCGGCCTCAGCTCCGCGCCATGGTGCTTCACGAAGCTCCTCAAACCAGTCATGGCCTTCATACGTTCACAAGGCATCAGGAAGATAATATACTCATCCTGGCTCAGGATCCGGTCCTGTCCTTCCGCCACACCACCCTAGTAGTTACTCTCCTGCAAGACCTCGGGTTCATTATCAACACGGACAAGTCAGCGCTACGTCCAGCCCACGTGATCACCTTTCTGGGTTTCGACATCGACTCAATATCCTGTCAACTATGTCTCCCTCCACAAAAGCTTCGAGCCTTCAAGAAGACCCTACGAGGGTTCCTGACGACGGACCACATATGTCTCCATGACCTAGTGCGAGTAGTAGGCCTACTCTCCTCCTCCATTCAAGCCATCTTCCCTGGCCCACTACATTATCGGGCGATGCAACGTCTGAAAACCACGTACCTCCGCCTCAATCCCTCCTACGACCAGCTGGTCCCGATCACCCCGGAGGTTCGAGTGGAACTCCTCTGGTGGCTGTGCCACATGGAAGCCTGGAATGGGCGTGCCATCTTCGAATCTCTAACAGACTTCATCCTGGAATCGGACGCCAGCAAATCGCTGGGAAGCGACCTGCGACTCCGTGTCCACGGGCGGTGCATGGACACCAGAGGAGCAACGACTTCACATCAACTGCCTAGAACTCTTCGCCGTCCGCAGCGTTACCCAGGACCTCAGGGACTGCTCCCTACTCCTCCGGATGGACAATGTCTCCGCATTCCAATATGTCAACCAGCTGGGGGGCTCCTGCTCCAAGCTCCTGTCGGATCTTACTCTCTCCCTCTTCAACTACTGTCTGAAATGGAACATCTCCCTCACGCCAGAATATCTACCCGGATCAACCAACTATGTAGCGGATTGGTTCTCAAGATACTGGAGAGACAACAGCGACTGGTGATTGGACAGCGTGACGTTCCAACACCTGTCAGTGCTGCGGGGTCCTTTCCATCTAGACCTGTTCCCTTCCCGCTTGAAACACCAGACGCCGACCTACTTTAGTTGGCTCCCAGACCCGCAGGCAACGGCGGTGGATGATTTCCTCCAACCCTGGAATGCCTTTCCCCCGTTCCCGATGATCACGTGCACGCTTCAGGAAGTCCGCAGACAGGCGATTCGGCTTCTGTTACTCACGCCCCTGTGGCACACTCAGCCCTGGTTCCCATTGGCGCTGGATCTCTCCTATCTTTACCCACTTCTGCTGCCGTCCTCTCCATCCATTCTCCTGGACCCTCACGGCAACCTGCATCCATTGGATTTGGAGGGCAATCTTCCACTGGTGGCATGGACGATTTCTTGGGATCCGTCATGCTGTTCGCACCCTATTATGGGAGTCCTGGGCTCCTGGCACGTGAAAGAGTTACCGTTACGCCTGGAGAAATTGGTGTAGCTGGTGCCTGCAACAACAGGCTGATCCCGCTACAGCCCCTCTGACCCTAATTTAAAAATTTTTGGCCGGCCTTTCCTAGCTGGCAAATCCTACCATGCCATCAATTTGTTTCGTGCTGCTCATACTCCCCTGGGGGGCGTTGCTGTGGGTCGGGACCCTTCTGTGTGTCGTCTCCTCAAGGGCATTAGGCTCGCTCGCCCGCTGGCCCCCAAATATGCTCACTTCTGGGATGTGGCGCTAGTCTTAGAGTTTCTGCGTAACTGGCCTGATAACGACTCGCTGTCCCTGCGTCAGTTCTCAGCGAAACTAACACTCCTTTTGTGCTTGGTGTCATTTAGACGAGTTTCAGATGTTAGGGCCTTCGATACGAACGGTGTGGCCTTCTCCCCTGAGGGTGACGTCTTCACGCTTACTAGACGTACAAAAACTCTCTCGCCTGAGGTTTTCTACCCTTATTTCCCTTCCGACCCTCTCCTGTGTGTTGCTAGGTGCGTTACGGCCTACTTCTCCCGCGTAAGCCCTCTGTACGCCTCCCAGGTAGGCCAACTCTTGGTTTCCTATGTTCCACCTCACAAACTTGTTTCCTCTCCAACCCTCTCTAGATGGGTTCGCTGGCCGCTCTCTGGCGGGCGTTGCCCTGCACTTCGGTGCCCACTCCGTGCGGGGGGTGGCGGCAGCTTCCTCCATTGCGGATGCATGGGGCTCTTTGACATCCTGGTGGCTGCAGATTGGTCTAGGGCGGTCACTTTCCGTACCTTTTTATTTTTGCCCTCGTTCTCATGTTTCTGGGGCTCTAGTGCAGCTTTAAAACTGCAAAATATGAAGCCTCCTGCCTTGATATAAAATGGTGGATTATTCCAGCCTTGGTGTTAGAATAATTTTAATAAAGACAGGAGGCGAATATTTTTCCTGCCCGCCCGTACCCGTATTTCACATTGTACTGGAATTTACTACGGAGATAATATTAAAAAAAAGATAAATACATTTTTTTTTAAAAATTCACACCTTCGATGTCGTCCTTGTGTCCGTCATTGATCTAACCACTTTTTTCCCTCGAGTATGGTTTTGCTGCTTGCACGTCTGAGCTTAGTCTAGCTTCGTTATAACCTCAAGGTTTTGGTAATTGATGATGCTATTTTGGCGTATATCTAGTGAGTTAGCTAACTGTTTATTGGCACGTTTCCATCACATGGTACTTTCACGTATCCTCTGTTTTCCTTTAAGCTTGATTTGCTCCTGATGACCCATTGGTTCTCGTTCCTTCCGGATGTCCGTTGGTTTCCTGTTCTTCACCTGGATCATTTCGTCGGTTCCTGGTTGGCTTCGGCTTCTTCTAACTCTTTGGTTCCTGTTCCTGCTTCGTTTGTCTCCTGCTAGGCAGCATGCCAGAAAAGAGGACTTGGGAGGGGCTTACTGGTCTCTTGTTGTCATGCTATTTTTCTATTGGTTTACCCTGTTGCTAGGTAAACTTTCTTTGCTGCTGGAGGTTTGGTAAAGAAAAGAGAATGCAAAATATTCGCCTCCTTTTCTTTATTAAAATTAAGATTATTCTAACACCAAGGCTGGAATAATCCACAATTATACACCCCCCTCCTCCACGCATGGTTTTTGGGGTAGAATTCACCGTAACGGCTCACGGGAAGCGTCTGGTTTTGGAGTTTATAATTTATTTGCCAGATTTTAACCCCCTGGGAGCCGGAGCAGTTTAAGTGCAGCCATGTCCACCCCCAGAAAATGCAGGAGTACTCCTTATTATGTGGAGGTCATGCAAGGTGAACATGTGAGCGCCACACTCTATGCAGGCGACTCCGTCCAATCACACGGGAGATTATGTTCCTAGGCTTGGGTACACGGGATGTGCTGCTCTCTCTGTGTGCCCTGATCTAAACCCATCATTATCATACCAGGATCGGCTGACACCGAATCATTATCATACCAGGATCGGCTGACACCGAATCATTATCATACCAGGACCGGCTGACACCGAATCATTATCACATCGGGATCAGCTGACACTGAATCATTATCACATCGGGATCGGCTGACACTGAATCATTATCACATCGGGATCGGCTGACACTGAATCATTATCACATCGGGATCGGCTGACACTGAATCATTATCACATCGGGATCGGCTGACACTGAATCATTATCACATCGGGATCGGCTGACACTGAATCATTATCACATCGGATCGGCTGACACTGAATCATTATCACATCGGGATCGGCTGACACTGAATCATTATCACATCGGGATCGGCTGACACTGAATCATTATCACATCGGGATCGGCTGACAGTGAATCATTATCACATCGGGATCGGCTGACAGTGAATCATTATCACATCGGGATCGGCTGACACTGAATCATTATCACATCGGGATCAGCTGACACCGAATCATTATCACATCGGGATCGGCTGACACCAAATCATTATCACACCGGGGCCGGCTGACACCGAAACATTATCATACCGGGACCGGCTGACACCGAAACATTATCATACCGGGACCGGCTGACACCGAAACATTATCATACCGGGACCGGCTGACACCGAAACCTTATCTTACCGGGACCGGCTAACACCAAATCATTATCATACCGGGACCGGCTGACACCGAATCATTATCATACCGGGACCGGCTGACAACGAATCATTATCATACCGGGACCGGCTGACACCGAATCATTGTCATACCGGGACCGGCTGACAAAGAATCATCATACCGGGACCGGCTGACCCTGAATCATCATACCGGGATCGGCTCACACCGAATCATTATCATACCGGGATCGGCTCACCGAATCATTATCATACTGGGACCAGCTGACACTGAATCATCATACCGGGACCGGCTGACACGAATCATTATCATACAGGGACCGGCTGACACCGAATCATTATCATACTGGGATTGACTGACACTGAATCATTATCATACCGGGACCGGCTGACACCAAATCATCATCATACCAGGACCGGCTGACACCGAATCATTACCATACCGGGACCGGCTGACACGAATCATTATCATACCGGGACCGGCTGACAAAGAATCATCATACCCGGACTGGCTGACAAAGAATCATCATACCGGGACCGGCTGACCCTGAATCATTATCATACCGGGATCGGCTCACCGAATCATTATCATACCGGGACCAGCTGACACTGAATCATCATACCGGGACCGGCTGACACCAAATCATCATCATACCAGGACCGGCTGACACCGAATCATTATCATACCGGGACCGGCTCACACCGAATCATTATCATACCGGGACCGGCTCACACCGAATCATCATACCGGGATCGGCTGACACCAAATCATTATCATACCGGGATCGGCTGACACCGAATCATTATCATACCGGGATTGGCTGACACCGAATCTGCCGCTTCTCCAGGTAAGAGATGAGGGTCACATAGCGCGCAGTAAGGAGCCCCCCTCCGTGCATGTCATTTCATTTTGCTGACATTCCGGCAATGGCAGCCTTCACACTGCAACTCCCAGCATCCCCAGCACTGACATCCTTCACACTGCAACTCCCAGCACTGACAGCCTTCACACTGCAACTCCCAGCATCTCCAGGACTGGCAGCCTTCACACAGTGACTCCCGGCATCCCCTGCCTTCACACTGTGACTCCCAGCAACTACAGCCTTCACACTGCAACTCCCAGCATCCCCAACCATGACAGCTCTCCATCAACACTGAGGATGTGGCTAAATCACCCCTAAAACATTCACCTGTGATCAGTGCAAGGTGCGACCTTACATGAACATGTCCAAAACCATCACCAGGAACGTAACAGACCATGAGGTGGTTTGTGAAGTGCGCGTCCACCACGGCTGTCTGTCGGAGAACGTGTAGGGGTGGGGATCAATACACGGATCGAACCTGCCAGAAATGATCTCAGAAGAGCTTATAACCCATCGTGTGCTGGTGCGAGCCACACAGACTCCACTATCTATCCACGTGCCCTCACTAATCACAACACCGATTCCAGCGGCTTCACACTTCAGGAAATCGAAACCTTGGGTCAAAGGAAGACTGTGATAAGATATTCACTCCTCAGACACAACCAGTCCCGCTATACCTTCAAATCCTATACCTTGATCCCATGGATCAATCAATCACACGCCATCGATTTCACTCAGAGGAATGTGTGGCTTTAACTCCGTACCGTTAAGTGGACTTAGCGCCGTCCGTCAATAACATACACCCTGTACAAGCACTGTCTATGGATAAGATATGGCCTGCACGTGTATTGTGCGTGGAGAAGATACGTGTGGTACGTGTACTGTGCATGGATACTACATGGCTTCTACGTGTACTGCTGTGGAGAGACATTCAGACCAGGCGTAGAGAGACCTTCACATCTGGCAAAGGAGAAACCATCAGATCAAGGCATCGGAGAGTCCTTCCACAGGTTGGTGTGCAAGGCCATTCTTAGTGTTGAGGTTAGCTCCTTAGTTCATGACTTTTTGGGGATGTCCCACGTCTCCTCAGAGAAGATGTTGCATAATAACGTCCTCTATGGGTCAGGATATCGGGGTGAACCTGGTGTAGAGTAGACGTCATGATTCAGAGATGCACCAGATTCACAGATCTTTATCACAAGTCACGACCCCTCGTGTTGACCTACAAGACTTTCCCATTGAGGGCCCACCCTTGCAGGCACATTTGTTTGTAGGCGGCTCCTCTCTCCGCAGACATGTTATGGATGCAGGGCCGGCCCAAGCCACTGTGCTGCCTGGAGCGAAGGAGGAAATGCTGCCCCCCCCGAAAAAAAACACAAACACGTGACATGTATGAGTGCATCACAGAGCTCCACAGCAATAAACCTCACAGCAATGTGCGGTGTGTATGAGCGTATCAGAGCCCCAGATCAGCTCACACATGGATATATTGCCCCCAGACCAGCTCCCACATGGATATATGCCCCCAGATCAGCTCACACATGGATATATGCCCCGACCAGCTCACACATGGATATATGCCCCCAGATCAGCTCACACATGGATTATTGCCCCAGACCAGCTCACAAATGGATATATTGCCTCAGACCAGCTCACACATGGATATATGCCTCCAGACCAGCTCACGCATGGATATATGCCCCCAGGCCAGCTCATATGGGCATATTTGCCCCCCCAGCTCATATGGGTATATTTGCCCCAGTTCATATGGGTATATTTGTTCCCCCAGCTCATGGATATATTTGCCCTAGTTCATATGGGTATATTTGCCCCCAGCTCATATGGGTATATTTGCCCCCCCAGTTAATATGGGGATATTTTCCCCCCAGTTTGTATGGGTATATTTGTCCCCAGTTCATATGGGTATATTTGCCCCCCAGCTCCTGTCTGCTCCCCCCCCCCCGAGAAGATTCTGCCGGCGGCCGCCAGCATGAATATCTGCCGCTCGCCTGGGGTTCTATACACCAGCCAGCCGCGATCTCGCCGGGGACACCCCCCCAGCATGCCGCTGGCACATACCTGGCAGCTGGTGAGTAAGCTGGCTGGTCCAGGGCCCAGTGGGAGCAGCAGACAGACGCTGTACTGGGCTGCCTGCCACGCGTCTGGATCCCGCGCTCCTGTCTGGATGCATGCGTGCAGAGGGGGCACGGTCACACCACTGCCTCATTGTATCAATGCCCGGCCCGCCATAGGTGCTGCTGCGGTGCCGGCGCTGACAAGAAATAGTGCAGCGGTGATGACGGGGTGGGCGGAGCAAAAATTTGCCGCTGGCAAATTTTCTGCACCTGGAGCAAGCGCTCCACTCTGCCCCATTGTCGGGCCGGCCCTATATGGATGGCAGGAGTCAGGTGGTCCCCTGGCAGCTGATTGTATGGGTGACCCACCTCAGCAAGACGCCGGCTTGGTTTCATCCTGCTCCAGGGGTGAAGTATGTTTCACAATCAGAGCCAGATCCCCCATCAGGCAGCTCCAGGCTCTGACAGGGGTGTGGTCAGGGCTCGTGGCTGGTCCACACTCTAGGCAGCTGCCTCGTTCACACACGAAAATCCTGTTAAAAAGGTGGTAGAATTTTTAAACAAAAAAGGCCACGTCACAGAGTTATCCATTCGGGTGTTTTATCGTCTCTTGGGGCGTCTCCAAGCCGCAGTTAAACGGTGAGAGTAAAAAATATGGGTTGCAGGAGATGTTTTCATGTGAAATCCCCCCCCATAAATGCAGAAATATAAAACCCAGTGACCTGACGAGTCCTGAGCTGCCCCGGCTGCCTGGAGAGAGCCCACCGGCTGTAACGTGACCTCCTGGGAGAATGCTGCCCCGGCTGCCTGGAGAGAGCCCACCGGCTGTAACGTGACCTCCTGGGAGAATGCTGCCCCGGCTGCCTGGAGAGAGCCCACCGGCTGTAACGTGACCTCCTGGGAGAATGCTGCCCCGGCTGCCTGGAGAGAGCCCCCCGGCTGTAACGTGACCTCCTGGGAGAATGCTGCCCTGGCCGCCCAGAGAGAGCCCACCGGCTGTAACGTGACCTCCTGGGAGAATGCTGCCCCGGCTGCCTGGAGAGAGCCCACCGGCTGTAACGTGACCTCCTGGGAGAATGCCGCCCGGAGGGAGCCCATCGGCTGTAACGTGACCTCCTGGGAGAATGCTGCCCCGGCCACCCGGAGAGAGCCCACCGGCTGTAACGTGACCTCCTGGGAGAATGCTGCCCCGGGCCCTGGATGCTCTTTTTAATTCCCCATTAGCTTCTCACACACCTGATACCGGCTGTGTAAACACGGCTCACAGAGATCACTTTTCTACGAGGAGATTAGGAATCGATCCGGATCAGGGAAGACAAGAGGACCATAAAGCCATTTGCGGTCAGGTTTCATGGAGATAAAGGTGCACGGGGTTAATGCTGCAGATTAAATGTATAGAAACCTCGTTTGATATAGGAACGGGCTTTATCGACGCTGGGGCCTTATCTAGCGACGCTGGGGCGTTCCTGCGTCACGGAGTATTAGCATTATCCCCATTAACCGGTCACATGAAGGAGTCGCACCGGTTCCTACCAACTCCACAATTTGAGCAGCTCATTCCACGTACAACTCCACCATCAAAACATCCAAATCACAACATTATATATAAAGAAACACAAAACGAACAAGAAACATGTACCCGGGTCTCCTCATCTGACCCTGAGCTCGGCCCAATGTGTATCCCGACTCAATGTGCCGGCAGAGCTGGATATTCACCAACAGGAGAACGTCCGGTGAACGCCTGAGGAGCAATTCCAGGTCCTCCATCACTGAACTTGGCAAAATGCATTAACAGAGAGTGACTATCCTTAAAAACACATAAACTGGACCCCTGCTGGTAACCTACTGATACAGCCCTGTACCCTGAATTCTTTCAGCAGTATCAGACGGATTCAGGCCGAGCAAACCTGCCAAAAACTGAAATATGTGACCAATACGGCCGGTGCCAGGATATTTCGTCACTGGGCGAAAATCTGTTTTACAATACATCTCTACCCCCTCCCAATCCGCTCCTAATCTCCCTCTTTACCCCCTCTCCGCTCCTAATCTCCCTCTCTACCCCCTCTCCGCGCCTAATCTCCCTCTCTACCCCCTCTCCGCGCCTAATCTCCCTCTCTACCCCCTCTCCGCGCCTAATCTCCCTCTCTACCCCCTCTCCGCTCCTAATCTCCCTCTCTACCCCCTCTCCGCGCCTAATCTCCCTCTCTACCCCCTCTCCGCCTCCTAATCTCCCTCCTCTCTCCGCTCCTAATCTCCCTCTCTACCCCCTCTCCGCTCCTAATCTCCCTCTCTACCCCCTCTCCGCTCCTAATCTCCATCTCTACCCCCTCTCCCCTCCTAATCTCCCTCTCTACCCCCTCTCGCTCCTAATCTCCCTCTCTACCCCCTCTCCGCTCTCTAATTCTCCCTCTCTACCCCCTCTCCGCTCCTAATCTCCCTCTCTACCCCCTCCAATCCGCTCCTAATCTCCCTCTCTACCCCCTCCCAATCCGCTCCTAATCTCCCTCTCTACCCCTCTCCGCGCCTAATCTCCCTCTCTACCCCCTCTCCGCTCCTAATCTCCCTCTCTACCCCCTCTCCGCTCCTAATCTCCCTCTCTACCCCCTCTCCGCTCCTAATCTCCCTCTCTACCCCCTCTCCGCGCCTAATCTCCCTCTACCCCCTCTCCGCTCCTAATCTCCCTCTCTACCCCTCTCCGCTCCTAATCTCCCTCTCTACCCCCTCGCTGCGCCTAATCTCCCTCTCTACCCCCTCTCCGCTCCTAATCTCCCTCTCTACCCCCTCTCCGCTCCTAATCTCCATCTCTACCCCCTCTCCCCTCCTAATTCTCCCTCTCTACCCCCTCTCCGCTTCCTAATCTCCCTCTCTACCCCCTCTCCGCTCCTAATCTCCCTCTCTACCCCCTCTCCGCTCCTAATCTCCCTCTCTACCCCCTCCCATCCGCTCCTAATCTCCCTCTCTACCCCCTCCCAATCCGCCTCCTAATCTCCCTCTCTACCCCCTCTCCGCTCCTAATCTCCCTCTCTACCCCCTCTCCGCGCTCCTAATCTCCCTCTCTACCCCCTCTCCGCTCCTAATCTCCCTCTCTACCCCTCTCCGCTCCTAATCTCCCTCTCTACCCCCTCTCCGCTCCTAATCTCCCTCTCTACCCCCTCTCGCGCTCCTAATCTCCCTCTCTACCCCCTCTCCGCTCCTAATCTCCCTCTCTACCCCCTCTCCGCTCCTAATCTCCCTCTCTACCCCCTCCCGGCCTAATCTCCCTCTCTACCCCCTCTCCGCTCCTAATCTCCCTCTCTACCCCCTCTCCGCTCCTAATCTCCCATCCTACCCCCTCTCCCCTCCTAATCTCCCTCTCTACCCCCTCTCCGCTCCTAATCTCCCTCTCTACCCCCTCTCCGCTCCTAATCTCCCTCTCTACCCCCTCTCCGCTCCTAATCTCCCTCTCTACCCCTTCTCCGCTTCCTAATCTCCCTCTCTACCCCTCTCCGCTCTCTCCTAATCTCCCTCTCTACCCCTTCTCCGCACCTAATCTCCCTCTCTACCCCCTCTCCGCTCCTAATCTCCCTCTCTACCCCTTCTCCGCACCTAATCTCCCTCTCTACCCCCTCTCTGCGCCTAATCTCCCTCTCTACCCCCTCTCCGCTCCTAATCTCCCTCTCTACCCCCTCTCCGCTCCTAATCTCCATCTCTACCCCCTCTCCCCTCCTAATCTCCCCTCTCTTACCCCCTCTCCGCTCCTAATCTCCCTCTCTACCCCCTCTCCGCTCCTAATCTCCCTCTCTACCCCCTCTCCGCTCCTAATCTCCCTCTCTACCCCCTCCCAATCCGCTCCTAATCTCCCTCTCTACCCCCTCCCAATCCGCTTCCTAATCTCCCTCTCTACCCCCCTCCGCGCCTAATCTCCCTCTCTACCCCCTCTCCGCGCCTAATCTCCCTCTCTACCCCCTCTCCGCTCCTAATCTCCCTCTCTACCCCCTCTCCGCTCCTAATCTCCCTCTCTACCCCCTCTCCGCTTCCTAATCTCCCTCTCTACCCCTCTCCGCGCCTAATCTCCCTCTCTACCCCCTCTCCGCTCCTAATCTCCCTCTCTACCCCCTCTCCGCTCCTAATCTCCCTCTCTACCCCCTCTCCGCCGCCTAATCTCCCTCTCTACCCCCTCTCCGCTCCTAATCTCCCTCTCTACCCCCTCTCCGCTCCTAATCTCCATCTCTACCCCCTCTCCCCTCCTAATCTCCCTCTCTACCCCCTCTCCGCTCCTAATCTCCCTCTCTACCCCCTCTCCGCTCCTAATCTCCCTCTCTACCCCCTCTCCGCTCCTAATCTCCCTCTCTACCCCTTCTCCGCTCCTAATCTCCCTCTCTACCCCCTCTCCGCTCCTAATCTCCCTCTCTACCCCTTCTCCGCACCTAATCTCCCTCTCTACCCCCTCTCCGCTCCTAATCTCCCTCTCTACCCCTTCTCCGCACCTAATCTCCCTCTCTACCCCCTCTCCGCTCCTAATCTCCTCTCTATCTCTACCCCCTCTCCGCTCCTAATCTCCCTCTCTACCCCTCTCCGCTCCTAATCTCCCTCTCTACCCCCTCCCCGCTCCTAATTTCCCTCCCCGCACTCTCTTCCTCTCCGCTCCTAATCTCTCTCCCCACCGCTCCTAATCTCCCTCCCGGTCTCTCTCCCCTCTATTCTTCCTCCCACTGCTGTTATTCCGTGTCAGCCACTGATGTCCCTTTGTACCACTTTCTCTTCACCCGGCACCTCTTCAGGATGGACCTTTGGCTGACGCTCTGATCACCTCTATATTACTCCAGCCCTGCCTGCAAGGAGTTAATCTTCTAACCCATTCAGCACCTTCTGCATCCCACTCTATGATCCTTATCTTCCTGGTTCCCATCAGGGGGTGGGAGTGCCTGTTATCTTATACCAATCCTTATCTCTATCACAGAGTAAGAGTTAAGAGATAGGAAAACCAAAAGATCAGCTATAAAACACAAAAGATTCATCCACCGAATAAAAAAAAGGTAAATAAATGTGATGATTTGACCTTTTCACTGATTTCATGTGATTCATGAGGCAGCTGGTGCTTCATATAATTGATTTAGGGAGCAATTGAAAAGGGGTTCATGTTCTGCTCCCGGGATCCCTGTATAACGATGATGACATCATGGCCTGGTTATATCAAGGAAGAACATGTAAAGAAAAAAAGTTTAGAAGATGTGCAAGTCTGTGTGTTGTAACAGATCTCTGTACCCCAACAGGGTCACATCTGCCAATGCCGCTTCCTTGTTGGACCCCAATATCTTTCTCCAGTCCTTCGCTGCAGCTTAAAGACGGGTACACGTAGTGAGCCTTGGTAGCATCCCCAGAAATAAGCCGTGGTTATAGATCTGGAGCCTTTCGTTGGCACAGTGAGCAGAAGGTAGCTGCTACCCAAACCAAGAGTCGTGACTTCATGTAGGGTCAGAATAGAACTGGTTTGATCAAAGAACAAGCACAGATATTTATGTGGTCAAACGGGTCATTTATATTCACAAAATCACAACATCTTCTAGGAGGACCTAATCACACTGAAAAAATAATTGCACAAACAATGACTTTTTGGAAGGCGAAACATAATTAGATGGATACACAGTAACAGTAAACATTACTTAACATTTCTAAATGAGTTAAGACAATGGGTGATTGTGATTGACAAATAGATTACAGTTTAAAACAGGCAGTGTTTGTCTGACAACGAAGATTATGTTTGAGGAGCTGTTAATCAGATATTTACACCTTCCCGAGAGCAGGTTTACTGGAAGACTAATAGATAGTAACAGACAATGACATTCTTGCATAATCACAATTATACCAACATTCTGCACTGCACACAAGAGAGGGCAATGAGCCAATATTGATGAGGAGTCCTGCAACCTACAAAATAAGCTTCCATGCCCATTCATCCAAAGTCCAAAATGACTTGCATCACATGTATCATGTGACACGATGTAATAATCACACGATAGGTTTTTGCACAGATGCCTATTGATACCTAACACCAAGAGAGGAAACAAGGTGTGGCATCACCTGCCCCCTCCAACAGGTCTTCCCTGCCAGATACACAAAATAGCATATGGCACAATTTGGGGGACAGTGCTTCACATGGAAGTGGCTGCTTATCTCAGATGTGTAATGCAGATCTTACACAAAAAAACAAACAACACAGTGTGCACCACATAAAGTGCGTAAACAAGGGCAGGAAGGATCACCAGTGCACACATAATCATCACAAAAAAGGGAAATTACACCAACTGTGGTTCATGATTGTAAGATCTCCCCATAGAGCCCTCATCAGATTTCTGGACGCAGCTCAACGACAAAGAACACGCAATCTTTCTTCTTTTTTATTTTACTCTGCCTAGCAACAGCTGAGGAGACCATGACACTGCTTAAAAGGTGATATGACACATTTTATCAATCAGGCACATGCTAAATGACACAAAAAAACAACAGAAAGAAATTATATAGTTTACGGTTTTAAAAATTCCAAAATATACGGTAGGGCGCTGCCCCATCTGACCCTATGGATGAGCCACCACTGGTGCACACACTGAAACGAACGAACAGTGCAACCATGTAACACACCAGAGCAAGCCTGTCAAACCCCGCCCCCAGGTGTTTTGGAACTACCACTCCCATGATTCCCTGGCCATCTATTGCATTGAAAGAATTGTAGGCATCATCTGGGGGCGGAGTTTGAAAGCCGTGTTCTATACAGAAATCGGGGGCAAGCATCAGGGCGGTGGACACTACATGAATGAATATACTGAATAAGCAGGTTATCCATCAATTGGTTTTTTTCTCCCCTGATGGCACAGCAGGCATATTCCAAGATGGCAATGCCAGGATTCATCGGGCTCACATTGTGCAAGAGTGGTTGAGGGAGCATGAGGCATCATTTTCACACATGGATTGGCCACCGCACAGTCCAGACCTTAACCCCATTGAGGTTAATCTTTGGGATAATGTGCTGGAGAAGACTTTACGCAGCGCTGCGACTCTCCCATCATCAATACAAGATCTTGCCCACAAATTAATGCCACTCTGGACGCCAATAAATGCTGTGACATTGCATGAGCTTATCGACACGATGCGACAGCGAATGCGTGCCGCAATCAAAGTGAAAGGCGACACAGCCACATATTACAGGGGTGACTTGATATTGGCCAGGCAGTGCAGGTTCATGGAGTGTCCCTCTGCAGATGCTGTCTGCCTCGTTTTCTGATTGCTCACTAGAGGTGTCTCCCTGTGATTCGGCGGATTTTGTTCATGTGACAGGTAGCGGGCACCATTCATACCGCCTGAGACCTCTGTATTTGGGGGTGATGGTGGTGTATTGCTGTGATGGTGGAGGGACGCCGGGTTAATTCACCTCCTGCTGAGTCATCCTGTATTGCGGTTTCGTGTTATCGGTTCTTCACTTGTGGACAAAGTTCAGCTGTTTAAGATACAATTTATTTATTGGAAGAATCGTTCATGTTTAATTATTTACTGATCGGGAGAAGAACATTGATTTCCCGGATCCAGGGATCGGCCGATTAGCCTGAGCTTCATTGTTTGCAAAAAACCAGTTACATCAGCCAAAAACCTCCACAGCCTGGACCATGCCAGTGCGCCGTAACCTGTATAAACCAATAACAGCCTGTATCCTTATTACCCAATCAGCCTGGGTGTGAGGAGTCAGGAGCGAGTCTCAGCGCGTGCAGAGTGACCTGGCCAGGACTGGGTGTGAGGAGTCAGGAGCAAGTCTCAGCGCGTGCAGAGTGACCTGGCCAGGACTGTGTGTGAAGAGTCAGGAGGGAGTCTCAGCGAGTGCAGAGTGACCTGGCCAGGACTGGGTGTGAGGAGTCAGGAGCAAGTCTCAGCGCGTGCAGAGTGACCTGGCCAGGACTGGGTGTGAGGAGTCAGGAGTGAGTCTCAGCGCGTGCAGAGTGACCTGGCCAGGACTGGGTGTGAGGAGACAGGAGCGAGTCTCAGCGTGTGCAGAGTGACCTGGCCAGGACTGGGTGTGAGGAGTCAGGAGCAAGTCTCAGCGCGTGCAGAGTGACCTGGCCAGGACTGTGTGTGAAGAGTCAGGAGCAAGTCTCAGCGCGTGCAGAGTGACCTGGCCAGGACTGGGTGTGAGGAGTCAGGAGCAAGTCTCAGCGTGTGCAGAGTGACCTGGCCAGGACTGGGTGTGAGGAGTCAGGAGCAAGTCTCAGCGCGTGCAGAGTGACCTGGCCAGGACTGGGTGTGAGGAGTCAGGAGCAAGTCTCAGCGCGTGCAGAGTGACCTGGCCAGGACTGGGTGTGAGGAGTCAGGAGCAAGTCTCAGCGTGTGCAGAGTGACCTGGCCAGGACTGGGTGTGAGGAGTCAGGAGCAAGTCTCAGCGTGTGCAGAGTGACCTGGCCAGGACTGGGTGTGAGGAGTCAGGAGCAAGTCTCAGCGTGTGCAAGTGACCTGGCCAGGACTGTGTGTGAAGAGTCAGGAGTGAGTCTCAGCTCGTGTAGAGTGACCTGGCCAGGACTGGGTCTTCTCATCACTGCCCCAAGAGCTGGCAATCATTGCCCCCTTCCGCAGGACATAGAGGGAATAAATGTACTGTATCCAGCACCCTCAGCCATCTTCGCCTGCCCTGCAACCATCTCCCAGCACCCTCAGCCACCCGCCTGCCCTGCAACCATCCTCGCCTACCCTGCAACCAGTAACCATCTCCCAGCACCTGCCCTGCAACCATCTCCCAGCACCTCAACCACTCGCCTGCCCTGCAACCATCTCCTAGCACCCTCAGCCATCCTCACCTGCCCTGCAACCAGTAACCATCTCCCAGCACCCTCAGTCATCCTCGCCTGCCCTGCAACCAGTAACCATCTCCCAGCACCCTCAGCAATCCTCACCTGCCCTGCAACAATCTCCCAGCACCCTCAGCCATCCTCACCTGCATTGCAACCAGTAACCATCTCCTAGCACCCTCAGCCATCCTCGCCTGCCCTGCAACCATCTCCCAGCACCCTCAGCCATCCTCACCTGCCCTGCAACCAGTAACCATCTCCCAGCACCCTCAGCCACCCTCCCCCACTATGTAACCATCTTCCAGCACCCTCAGCCATCCTCCATGACTTCTCCATTTTGGCCTAGTTTTTGTGATGTCACACGTTGTACAGTTGTGTTCAAAATTATTCAACCCCCACTGAAATTGAGTGTTTTGGCCAGTTTGACATTGATTTTGATCATTCAGTCATCTTGCTTACAATTAAATCAAAGAGGCACGTGTAGGTCAGACAAATATAACATAACATTTATAATGAAATAACCACAAATGTCTTTTCTGTGCCCACATCATTATCAGTTTTATTCAACCCCCAAGTGACATTCAATCTTAGTACTTAGTACAACATCCTTTTACAGTTATAACAGCTTTTAAACGTGAAGCATAGCTTGACACAAGTGTCTTGCAGCCATCTACGGGTATCTTCGCCCATTCGTCATGGGCAAAAGCCTCCAGTTTGCGCCGTATTGTCTGAGCTGAAACTTCAGTACCCACATCTGGCAAATCTTTTCTCAGTTCCTCAGCAGTCACATGGGGACTTGTCTCCACTCTACGCTTCAGGTAGCGCACAGCAGTCGAAGTCAGCATCTTCTTTCTGCCACGACCAGGTAGCGTTTCAACAGTGCCCTTTGCCTTGAATTTGCGAATGATGCTTCCTATGGTCTCTCTTGGTATGTTTAACATCTTTGCAATCTTCTTATAGCCATTGCCCTTCCTGTGAAGAGTAATCACCTCTTCTCTTGTCTTCCTGGACCATTCTCTTGACTTCACCATGTTTGTAACCACACCAGTAAATGTCTAGAAGGAGCTGAGTATCACAGTCATTTTAAAGCTGCCTAATTGGTGCTTATTATGCTTTATTGCTGCTCCGTGACATCCACAGGTGTTTTCAATACCTGATTGAAAACACTTGAATGAACCTCTGTTCTTCAGAGTGGTAGTCTTTAAGGGGTTGAATAATTGTGTAAATGAAGAATTCACAAAAGAAACATTTACTACTGTATTACAAAACCAATTGATGTCATTTTAGTTGCATATGGTTCTTTAAAAAGTCCTTGTAGGATTTCATTCTGAATACAATTACAAATGTCACTAAATTCCCTAAAACCCTTTACAGCATTGGGGGTTGAATCATTTTGAACACAACTGTACATCATCCTGGAGGTTGTGTTTACCTCGTAGGATGATGATGTGATTAATTATTATGTAAAACCTGAGAATTCACAGAAGGTGCACTTTATATTTCACGTGACTGTATGTGTCTACTCAGGTCTGTGTGTGTAGATACAGTTAGGTCTGGGTATATAGATATGGGCGGTGTATATAGACACAGTCAGGTCAGTGTGTCACGGAATGGCCCAACACCCTCAGCCAGGGGCGGTTCATGGTGACGGGGTTTTGCTCATAGACTTTTAGGTGCCGTTGCACCCACGGAGTTCCGTTTATATTTTATTTAGATGTGGTTTTGTGTGTGGTGTAATAAAAGTGTCCCCATTTGTGTATTGTGAAATGTATGAAAATTCCTTTGTGTCTGCCTTGCCCGCCGCCATTTTCCCAGCGCCTCGTGGATCCGGTCAGAATGATCGGATCGGAAAATGGCCGATTCGGACCATCCGGTCGAATCGCAAAATGGTCGATTCGGACCATCCGGTCCCGAATCGGCAACTCCCCGATTCGTAACCGCCAATACGAATCGGGGCCCGGGTGCCTCCTGCCAGCGAGGGCCAATGGGACTTGTGTGGGCGGGCAGGGATTCCCATTGTTATGACTCTGTGCCAATGTTTATAAATACATGTGTTGTGTAAAAAATAAACAGACTTACTAGTGCATTCAGCTCCGCCTGGTGACTTTTAATTTCGGCCGTATTCCCTGAGATCCCTCGTTCGGACCGTTCCACCGGGCGCAAAGTGCCTTTTCAGGCGTTCAAGGAGTTCCGTGAAACAGAAGAAGAGATAGAGAGCTACCTTCAGGACTTCGAACGCCTGTGCCAAGTGCACGAGGTACACCGTGCCGACTGGGTGAGAATCCTGGCGTGCAAGTTGACCGGTCGGGCCGCCGAGGCCTACCGCACGGTGCCGGACGAGGAGGCCACCAACTACACGCACGTAAAGCAAGCGTTGCTGAGCCGGTTCGCCGTGACCCCGGAAGCCAGCCGGGCGAAGTTCAGGAATTCTCGCCGGCCCAATGGCGCTACCCACGTTGAGTGGGCCCACCGACTGCAGCGGGACTTACGCACCTGGTTCCTGGGTAGCAAAGTGGAGACGGTGACCGAGATCACCCAGCTGCTACTGCTCGAGCAGTTCTTCGAGCACACCCCCTCCGCCATCCGGGAGTGGGTGCGTGATAAGAAACCCCAAACAGTGCAGCAAGCGGCTATTTGGGCAGATGAGTATACTGACACTCGGAAGGTTACCGGGGGGAACGATCCCTGCCCTTCCGCCCCGCTCTACCTGCTCCTCCACCTCCAACCCCGGCGGTTCGGACGCCGGCAGCACGACCCATCAGTCGGCCCACCAACTTGGCCAACGTCCGTTGCTATGGGTGCAACCAAGATGGGCACTACAAGCAGAATTGCCCCAACCGACCGGACTTGGCCCGACCGCCCGCCAGATCTTCATCGTCCGCCCATTGCTGCGACACCGAAACCCCGTGGCCGGAGGTCCCGGAAGAATGGGAGCGGCTACATGAGGCAGACCCCGTGCAAGCCGCCTCGGCCGACAACCGCCATCATCACCGTCAGGCGGTGTGGATAAACGGGCGAGCTGCTGAGGGGCTTCGGGACTCCGGGGCTACTATTACCCTGGTACGGCCCCACTTGGTCCAGCAGAAGGACCGCCTGCACAACACCATCGCAGTGCGGGTGGCCGGGGGGAAGGTTCTCCGGCTTGAGACGGCACGGGTTCATCTGGACTGGGGGACCGGGGAGAAAGTGGTGAGGGTGGGGTTGTTGAACCAATTGCCAGCTGAGGTGCTCCTTGGTAACGATTTGGGAAGGCTGGTCTCTTCTTATTCCACAGATGCGGCCACCCCAGTAACCACTAGGCAACAGAGCCAACGCCACGACAGGGGCACTCCGATCGGGACCCAGGTGAGATCCCAACCAAAACCTCCCCGACTTCCTATACCCAGACGAATCCCGACTCCTCCCTTTCCACCTGACCCCCCTTCCCCGTGGAGCTCCCCGGAGACGCTTCGCCACCAGACCCAGACCGATCCCACGTTACAGTGCTACCGGGATCGGGCCGGTCGAGGCCTCGACGATAAGAGAAATGACAGGATAGAGTGGGAGGATGGGCTTCTCTACCGGTACACCGCGAGGGAGGGGTCCAAGAAGAAGCAGGTTCCGCAGAAGCAGATGGTAGTACCCCAGGGCCCTAGACAGGAACTTCTGCGCCTGGCTCACGATATCCCCCTTGCAGGTCACCTAGGGCAGAAGAAAACCCGGCACCGGTTGGCGCGCGCGTTTTTCTGGCCCCGCCTCAGCGAAGACACCCGCGAGTATTGCCGCACCTGCCCAGTTTGCCAAAAGACTGGGAAGGCAGGGGATCACCCAAAAGCGCCCCTGCACCCCATGCCCATCATCCAGGAGCCCTTTAGCCGGGTGGCGGTCGACATCATTGGGCCGTTGCCACGGCCCAGTGCCACGGTAAGAGGTACATACTTACCGTAGTGGATTATGCCACCCGGTACCCAGAGGCTGTGGCCTTGGCCAACATCCAGGCGGACACCGTAGCGGACGCTCTTCTACGGGTGTTCACGAGAGTGGGGTTTCCCCGGGAAATCCTATCCGACCAGGGTACCCAGTTCACCGCTGAGCTCACCCAGCAGCTCTGGCGTCTCTGTGGTGTTAAGGCGCTGCACAGCGCCCCGTATCACCCCCAGACAAATGGGCTGTGCGAGCGGTTTAATGGGACCCTGAAACAGCTCATCCGGGCCTTTGTGCACGAAAGGAAGGATTGGGAGAAGTATCTGCCCCACTTACTGTTCGCCTACCGGGAGGTTCCTCAGGAATCCACCGGATACTCCCCCTTCGAGCTGCTATATGGGCGCCAGGTGAGGGGGCCTCTGGATTTGCTTAGGGCTCAGTGGGAGGGGGAACAGGAGGAAGATGTTCAGGTTCAGGAATACAGGTTCCTGTATTGGGTTATGTCTTGAAGCTCCGGGAGCGCTTGACAGAACTCGCGGGGTTCGAACAAGAGAACATGGAAACGGCCCAGGCTCAGCAGAAGACGTGGTACGACCGCGCTGCTTGCAGTCGCTCGTTCCTCGTGGGGCAGAAGGTTCTGGTGTTGAAGCCACAGCGGCAGAACAAGCTGCAGGCGGCCTGGCAAGGCCCCTACAGGGTGGTAACCCAACTGGGGGATACCACCTATGTGGTTGTTAGCTGCGCAGACACCAGAATCCAGCGGACGTTCCACGTCAACATGCTGAAGGCCTACCATGAACGCCCGGAGTCGGTGGACGCCATATGCGCGCCGGCTACTGAGGAGACGGAACCATTTCCTTTGGTGGAGCTCCCTGGGATAGCCAAGCAGCCTTCCGGGGTGGATCAGGTGCAGCTGGGGGAGGAGTTAGGGCCCGAAAAGCAGGCGCAGGCGCGGCAGTTGCTCCACGACTACCCGGGGGTTTTCTCGGCTCTCCCGGGATACACTGACCAGGCCGTTCATCAAGTGGACACGCCTGGTCAGAGGCCCCTTCGGCAACCTGCATACCGGCTCCCGGAAGCGGTCCGCGAGTCCATGCGGGCCGAGATCCGGGAGATGTTGGAGCTGGGGGTCATTGAACCGTCAGCCAGTCCATGGGCGTCGCCCGTGGTCCTGGTGCCCAAGAAAGACGGCACCACCAGGTTCTGCGTCGACTATCGGCGGATAAACGACTGTACCATTACAGACGCTTATCCCATGCCCCGAGTCGACGAGTTGCTAGACCAGATCTCCCGGGGTCATTTTCTGACCACGGTCGATCTGTGCAAGGGGTACTGGCAGATTCCCCTTGCCGAGGAGGCGACCCCGAAGTCGGCCTTCATCACCCCGTTCGGCTTGTACCAATTTCGAGTCATGCCGTTCGGGATGAAGAACGCCCCTGCTACCTTCCAGCGGTTAATCGATCGCCTCCTCGATGGCCTCCAGGGGTTCGCTTGCGCATACCTGGATGACATAGCCATCTATAGCCAGACCTGGGAGGAACACCTGGACCATGTAGGGACCGTCTTGGGCAGGATTAGGGACGCCAACCTGACCCTGAAGCCCGAGAAATGTAAGGTGGGGATGGCCGAAGTACAGTACCTGGGCCACCGGGTGGGGTGCGGGATACAACGGCCAGAACCCGCCAAGGTAGAAGCCATCCTAGACTGGCCCACCCCTGTGACCAAGACCCAGGTCCTCGCCTTCCTGGGCACCGCGGGGTACTACAGGAAGTTCGTACCCCATTACAGTGACCTGGCCAAACCCCTGACTGACTTGACGAAGAAATCCCTGCCCCGCCAAGTCCTGTGGTCCCCGGAGTGCGAACAGGCCTTCCAGCAACTGAAGGCCGCCCTGACCCAAGCTCCCCTGCTAGCAGCTCCCAACTATAACAAACGTTTTGTTGTCCATACAGACGCGTCAATGTTTGGACTGGGAGCTGTCCTAAGTCAAGTGGGGGACGACGGGGGGGATCATCCGGTGGCGTTCATCAGCCGGAAGCTTTTGCCACGGGAGGTGGGGTATGCTGCGGTGGAGAAGGAGTGCCTGGCCTTGGTCTGGGCCCTACGGAAGCTCCAACCCTATGTCTACGGTCGGTCCTTCACCGTGATGACCGACCATAACCCCTTGGTGTGGCTCAACCGAGTGGCGGGGGAAAATGGTCGCCTGTTGCGGTGGAGCCTGGCTCTCCAACCCTTTAACTTTACCATTCAATACCGGCCCGGGTCGCAAAACGGTAACGCAGATGGGTTATCGCGGCAGTCGGCCCGGGAACCAGGGGATTGGGGAGCCCCGACTACCCGGTACGACCTGTTGGGGTCCAACCGGGTGCGTCGGACCTTGGGGAGGGGGAGGAGTGTCACGGAATGGCCCAACACCCTCAGCCAGGGGCGGTTCATGGTGACGGGGTTTTGCCCACAGACTGTTAGGTGCCGTTGCACCCACGGAGTTCCGTTTATATTTTATTTAGATGTGGTTTTGTGTGTGGTGTAATAAAAGTGTCCCCATTTGTGTATTGTGAAATGTATGAAAATTCCTCTGTGTGTGCCTTGCCCGCCGCCATTTTCCCAGCGCCTCGTGGATCCGGTCAGAATGATCGGATCGGAAAATGGCCGTTTCGGACCATCCGGTCGAATCGCAAAATGGTCGATTCGGACCATCCGGTCCCGAATCGGCAACTCCCCGATTCGTAACCGCCAATACGAATCGGGGCCCGGGTGCCTCCTGCCAGCGAGGGCCAATGGGACTTGTGTGGGCGGGCAGGGATTCCCATTGTTATGACTCTGTGCCAATGTTTATAAATACATGTGTTGTGTAAAAAATAAACAGACTTACTAGTGCATTCAGCTCCGCCTGGTGACTTTTAATTTCGGCCGTATTCCCTGAGATCCCGCGCGGTCTCAGAGTGCGGCGACCGGAGATCAGATCCGAATCGAACACCCTGTGCCTGCATCTCGCATCAGGACAGAGGTGCAGCATATGGTCATCAGTCTTAAGAAGATTCGACCGAGGTTCCGAGATCCGATCCGAAGGCGTGGCCCGTCTGCCGCGCTTCGGTATATCGAGCGGAGTGAGTAGATCCGAATATTCACTCGACGGAGGTTCTCAATAAGATCCGAATGTTCATCCGACTAAGATCCCATAAGATCCGAATATTCATCCGGGGAAGATCCGATCTCCGTATCCGTACGCCCGCACCGCAGACGCTCCCACACACACAAGGTCAGTGAACCAGCTGCTTGAGACGCTGAGTACCATGTTGCTCAGTGGTCGGGCTGGTTCCACGCAGGGGTCCCCTCCACCGCCCGCTTACCCTTCCCCAGGGTCACTCCAGGCCGCACGAGACGCCGAGTGCCGTGCCACTCGGTAGTCGGGCCAGCGGTAAGCGCTGTGGGGCACGCAGATAGAGCACACCCGCAGGCGGACAACATCCATTCCGTCATACAGTGTATATAGATAGGCCTGGGTTAGGCCTGGATATATAGACACGGTCAGTGTATATTAGGGATGTGCATGGCTGAAAAATTTGTTTCCTTTTTAAATAATTTTGTTTTCGGAATGTCGTAACGAATTTCGTTTCGTGTTTCGTTTCTTTTTTTGATAAATTAAAAAAATTCGTATTGATTCGAATTTCATATATCAATTCGATAGCGAATATCAATTAGAATTTTGGATCACTAAATAAAACCCCAATTAAACAAATGTTGCTGTTAAAAGACAAGCTAGGGTTAAATATTAAGCTGTGTCACAGATTTAGCAGCAGAGGCCAATTAAACAGTGAAACGAAAATTATTTTGTTTCATGAAGTCGTTTGCTGACTATTACTTGTATTGTATGTATTTTAATTTAAGATCAAGTCGATAGTTGATATATCAGTTCGGTATCGATTCGGTAGTTGATATTGATTCGAATTCCGGAACACCAAAAAAGATAACATTATTCTTTCATGATAATGACACAGTGTAAAATGAAATGAATTCGTATCTTATTGATTCGTTATTCGGAAGTACTTCTGAAATACAAATTAATGGATTTCGTTCCGAATTTTTCCAAAATGAATGCAGATTTCTAGTGTATATAGTAGGGCTGGTACGGATTAAAAATTTTATGTTCGATTAATCGATTTAAAAAAAAAAAAAAATTGATTAATTATAATGCACATACAGATCAGAAAAGAAAAACTTAAAAAAAGGATATAACATCGCTCCACAGTAATAAAACTCACAGCAATGTGCGGTGTGTATGAGCGTATCACAGAATCCACAGCAATAAAACTCACAGCAATGTGCGGTGTGTATGAGTGTATCACAGAATCCACAGCAATAAAACTCACAGCAATGTGCGGTGTGTATGAGCGTATCACAGAATCCACAGCAATAAAATCACAGCAATGTGCGGCGTGTATGAGCGTATCACAGAATCCACAGCAATAAAACCACAGCAATGTGCGGTGTGTTGAGCGTATCACAGAATCCACAGCAATAAAACTCACAGCAATGTGCGGTGTGTATGAGCGTATCACAGAATCCACAGTAATAAAACTCACAGCAATGTGCGGTGTGTATGAGTGTATCACAGAATCCACAGCAATAAAACCCACAGCAATGTGCGGTGTGTATGAGCGTATCACAGAATCCACAGCAATAAAACTCACAGCAATGTGCGGTGTGTATGAGCGTATCACAAAATCCACAGCAATAAAACTCACAGCAATGTGCGGTGTGTATGAGCGTATCACAGAATCCACAGCAATAAAACTCACAGCAATGTGCGGCGTGTATGAGCGTATCACAGAATCCACAGCAATAAAACCCACAGCAATGTGCGGTGTGTATGAGCGTATCACAGAATCCACAGCAATAAAACTCACAGCAATGTGCGGTGTGTATGAGCGTATCACAGAATCCACAGTAATAAAACTCACAGCAATGTGCGGTGTGTATGAGTGTATCACAGAATCCACAGCAATAAAACCCACAGCAATGTGCGGTGTGTATGAGCGTATCACAGAATCCACAGCAATAAAACTCACAGCAATGTGCGGTGTGTATGAGCGTATCACAGAATCCACAGCAATAAAACGCACAGCAATGTGCGGTGTGTATAAGCGTATCACAGAATCCACAGCAGTAAAACTCACAGCAATGTGCGGTGTGTATGAGCGTATCACAGAATCCACAGCAATAAAACTCACAGCAATGTGCGGTGTGTATGAGCGTATCACAGAATCCACAGCAATAAAACGCACAGCAATGTGCGGTGTGTATGAGCGTATCACAGAATCCACAGCAGTAAAACTCACAGCAATGTGCGGTGTGTATTAGCGTATCACAGAATCCACAGCAATAAAACTAACAGCAATGTGCGGTGTGTATGAGCGTATCACAGAATCCACAGCAATAAAACTCACAGCAATGTGCGGTGTGTATGAGCGTATCACAGAATCCACAGCAATAAAACTCACAGCAATGTGCGGTGTGTATGAGTGTATCACAGAATCCACAGCAATAAAACTCACAGCAATGTGCGGTGTGTATGAGCGTATCACAGAATCCACAGCAATAAAACTCACAGCAATGTGCGGTGTGTATGAGCGTATCACAGAATCCACAGCAATAAAACTCACAGCAATGTGCGGTGTGTATGAGCGTATCACAGAATCCACAGCAATAAAACTTACTGATATATATATGGATATATTGCCCCAGCTCACACGGATATATTGCCCCAGCTCAGACGGATATATTACCCCAGCTCACACGGATATATTGCTTTGCCCCCAGCTCACATGGACATATTGCCCCCAGCTCACATGGACATATTGCCCCCAGCTCACATGGATATACTGCCCCGGCTCACGTGGATATACTGCCCCAGCACACGTGGATATACTGCCCCAGCACACGTGGATCTACTGCCCCAGCACACATGGATATACTGCCCCAGCACACATGGATATACTGCCCCAGCTCACATGGATATACTGCCCCAGCTCACATGGATATACTGCCCCAGCACATGGATATACTGCCCCAGCTCATGGATATACTGCCCCAGCACACATGGATATACTGCCCCAGCACACATGGATATACTGTCCCAGCTCACATGGATATACTGCCCCAGCACACATGGATATACTGCCCCAGCTCATGGATATACTGCCCCAGTACACATGGATATACTGCCCCAGCTCATAGATATACTGCCCCAGCACATGGATCTACTGCCCCAGCACATGGATCTACTGCCCCAGCACATGGATATACTGCCCCAGCTCACATGGATATACTGCCCCAGCACATGGATATACTGCCCCAGCACATGGATATACTGCCCCAGCTCACATGGATATACTGCCCCAGCTCACATGGATACTGCCCCAGCACACATGGATATACTGCCCCAACACACATGGATATACTGCCCCAGCACACATGGATATACTGCCCCAGCTCACATGGATATACTGCCCCAGCAAACATGGATATACTGCCCCAGCTCATGGATACTGCCCCAGCACACATGGATATACTGCCCCAGCTAATGGATATACTGCCCCAGCTAATGGATATACTGCCCCAGCTCATGGATATACTGCCCCAGCTCAAGGATATACTGCCCCAGCTCAAGGATATACTGCCCCAGTGCACATGGATATACTGCCCCAGTACACATGGATATACTGCCCCAGTACACATGGATATACTGCCCCAGTACACATGGATATACTGCCCCAGCTCATGGATATACTGCCCCAGTACATGGATATACTGCCCCAGCACATGGATATACTGCCCCAGCACATGGATATACTGCCCCAGCACATGGATATACTGCCCCAGCTCACATGGATATACTGCCCCAGCTCACATGGATATACTGCCCCAGCTCACATGGATACTGCCCCAGCACACATGGATATACTGCCTCAACACACATGGATATACTGCCCCAACACACATGGATATACTGCCCCAGCACACATGGATATACTGCCCCAGCTCACATGAATATACTGCCCCAGCAAACATGGATATACTGCCCCAGCTAATGGATATACTGCCCCAGCTCATGGATATACTGCCCCAGCTCATGGATATACTGCCCCAGCTCATGGATATACTGCCCCAGCTCAAGGATATACTGCCCCAGTACACATGGATATACTGCCCCAGTACACATGGATATACTGCCCCAGTACACATGGATATACTGCCCCAGCTCATGGATATACTGCCCCAGTACATGGATATACTGCCCCAGCACATGGATATACTGCCCCAGCACACGGATATACTGCCCCAGCACACGGATATACTGCCCCAGCACATGGATACTGCCCCAGCTCACATGAATATACTGCCCCAGTACATGGATATACTGCCCCAGCACATGGATATACTGCCCCAGCACACGGATATACTGCCCCAGCACATGGATACTGCCCCAGCTCACATGGATATACTGCCCCAGCTCATGGATATACTACCCCAGCTCATGGATATACTGCCCCAGCTCATGGATATACTGCCCCAGCACATGGATACTGCCCCAGCTCATCTCTTGGTGCCGCGTGTTCGGCTCCCTCTGAGCGTCCGGCGGCATGGAGCTTGGGCGCCCACCTGGGGGAACCACGTGACGAGCCGCAATATCGCGACTGTACACGTGGTTCCCCTGTGAGCGCCCAAAGCTCCATGCCGCCGGACGCTCAGAGGGAGCCGAACACGTGGCGCAAAGCACGCGGCGGCGCCGCTGCGTGCTTTGTGCCGCTGGTCCACTGGTCGATTAAAAATATTTTAAATCTTAAAGTTTAAGTTTCACCACAATTTAGCCAAAAAAAAAATCACTAAACTTTTTTCTGCGTGTCCGAAAACGTCTCCTCTTTTCATACAGGCTGCCGCCCCAAGCAGTTGTTTATGGATAGATTAAAGGAAAAGCATTTACCGTCATATGAAACGTCATTTTTTTGTTTTTAAGTGTTTCTATACATCCTAGAAATCCGCCACTTCACGGGCAGGTTATGGGGACCTCCTAGGCACGATATTTGAAGGAATTTTTGGTTTATTTTTAACCTTATTTCATGGAAAACTCACTGTCCCTTTAAAAACATTTTTTTTTTTACTTTTTGTCCTTGTTTCCTGTCCCCCAGGGCACTACCCGGACCCCCATACACCTTTTATGGCAAATATCTAGCATATATGATATGCCCTCTTGGAGGGCACTCTAAAAAAACCGAATTTTCAGCCCCATTGACTTGTATTGAGTTCAAGTTCGAATCCGAACATTTGAAAAGTTCGAGTTTGAATGCGAACCGAACTCGGGGGTGTTCGGCTCATCCCTAGTGTAAAACATGGTGTTTTCAGGCAATCTGAGCGGTGCGGCGTGCCGAGCCCCCGCTTTCCCGGTCTTGTCGCAGTCATTGTGTAATTTAAGTCTCCTCGGTGTCGGTTTTCTCCGCGCTCGGATTTATCTAGAAAATCATTAACAAACACCTCTGGACCAGACCCAGGGCATGTCGCCGGTGCTTCCACCTCCCGCCCCGCCCGCACCTGTCTCATCACATAAAAAGCATCTCCGGCACGGCCGGCTCACCTCCAGACATGGGGAGTCAGGTCCTGTGCCGCGCTCTAGTCTCTGCAGCCTGGCTCTCCGGGGCCATAAGAACCAGACCTGCCGTGCGGGTCATCGACTCCAGTTGGTACACACCAGGGGGACGAGATGCACGCAAGGAGTTTGCCGAGCGCCACATCCCAGTGGCTTCATTCTTCGACCTGGACCAGTGCTCGGATCAAGCGTCGCCCTACGGGATGATGCTGCCCAGCGAGTCCCAGTTTGCCAAGTACGTGGGCAGCATCGGCATCAGCAACCAGAGCCATGTAGTGGTCTACGACAGTGACAGCGCCGGCATGATGTACGCGCCCAGGGTCTGGTGGATGTTCCGACTCTTCGGTCATAGCAGAGTGTCGGTGCTGGATGGTGGCCTCCAGAACTGGGTGCGGCAGGGGCTGCCGGTCACATCCGAGGTCACAGAGGTGAAGCCTCAGGCTTTCCAAACCAGACTAAACCGCTCGCTGCTGAAGACCTTCGAGGAGGTGCAGGAAAATCTGACGAGCAAGAGGTTCCAGCTGGTGGACGCACGAGGAGCAGCCCGATACCGGGGCCCGGAGCCCAAACCTGGAGCAGGTAAGAGTAACCATATGTTACAAGGAAAGCCGCGCCAGCCCCGGGCATCCCGGAGAGAGGGTGAGGGCAGAACAGGATGTGCAAAGGAAGTTAATGTGCGCAAAGCTGGAAATGTGGCCAACACAAACAAACAAACAAACCCAGAACCTGTGCCAACGCGAGACATTAACCCAAACCCAGCGCCATGGCAAGACATTAACCCAGCGCGAGACATTAACCCAGCGCCACGGCAAGACATTAACCCAAACCCAGCGCCATGGCAAGACATTAACCCAGCGCGAGACATTAACCCAGCGCCACGGCAAGACATTAACCCAAACCCAGCGCCATGGCAAGACATTAACCCAGCGCGAGACATTAACCCAGCGCCAACGCGAGACATTAACCCAAACCCAGCGCCACGGCAAGACATTAACCCAAACCCAGCGGCACGGCAAAACATTAACCCAAACCCAGCGGCACGGCAAAACATTAACCCAAACCCAGCGCCACGGCAAGACATTAACCCAAACCCAGCGCCACGGCAAGACATTAACCCAAACCCAGCGCCACGGCAAGACATTAACCCAAACCCAGCGCCACAGCAAGACATTAACCCAAACCCAGCGCCACGGCAAAACATTAACCCACACCCAGCGCCACGGCAAGACATTAACCCAAACCCAGCGCCACGGCAAGACATTAACCCAAACCCAGCGCCACGGCAAGACATTAACCCAAACCCAGCGCCACGGTAAGACATTAACCCAAACCCAGCGCCACGGTAAAACATTAACCTAAACCCAGCGCCACGGCAAGACATTAACCCAAACCCAGGGCCACGGCAAGACATTAACCCAAACCCAGCGCCATGGCAAGACATTAACCCAAACCCAGCGCCACGGTAAAACATTAACCTAAACCCAGCGCCACGGCAAGACATTAACCCAAACCCAGGGCCAACGCGAGACATTAACCCAAACCCAGTGCCACGGCAAGACATTAACTCAAACCCAGCGCCAACGCGAGACATTAACCCAAACCCAGCGCCACGGCAAGACATTAACCCAAACCCAGTGCCGCGACAAGACATTAACCCAAACCCAGTGCCACGGCAAGACATTAACTCAAACCCAGCGCCAACGCGAGACATTAACCCAAACCAAGCGCCCGGCAAGACATTAACCCAAACCCAGTGCCACGACAAGACACTAACCCAAACCCAGCGCCACAGCAAGACATTAACTCAAACCCAGCGCAAAACATTAACCCAAACCCAACGCGAGACATTAACCCAAACCCAACGCGAGACATTAACCCAAACCCAGCGTGAGACAATAACCCAAACCCAGCGCCACGGCAAGACATTAACCCAAACCCAGCGCCACGGCAAGACATTAACCCAAACCCAGCGCCACGGCAAGACATTAACCCAAACCCAGCGCCACAGCAAGACATTAACCCAAACCCAGCGCCACGGCAAGACATTAACCCAAACCCAGCGCCACGGCAAGACATTAACCCAAACCCAGCGCCACGGTAAAACATTAACCCAAACCCAGCGCCACAGCAAGACATTAACCCAAACCCAGCGCCAACGCGAGACATTAACCCAAACCCAGTGCCACGGCAAGACATTAACCCAAACCCAGCGCCACGGCAAGACATTAACCCAAACCCAGCGCCACGGTAAAACATTAACCCAAACCCAGCGCCAACGCGAGACATTAACCCAAACCCAGTGCCACGGCAAGACATTAACTCAAACCCAGCACCAACGCGAGACATTAACCCAAACCCAGCGCCACGGCAAAACATTAACCCAAACCCAGCGCCACGGCTAGACATTAACCCAAACCCAGCGCCACGGCAAGACATTAACCCAAACCCAGCGCCAACACGAGACATTAACCCAAACCCAGCGCCACGGCAAGACATTAACCCAGCGCTGCGGCAAGACATTAACCCAAACCCAGCGCCACGGCAAGACATTAACCCAAACCAAGCGCCCGGCAAGACATTAACCCAAACCCAGTGCCACAGCAAGACATTAACTCAAACCCAGCGCAAAACATTAACCCAAACCCAGCGCCAGCGCGAGACATTAACCCAAACCCAACGCGAGACATTAACCCAAACCCAACGCGAGACATTAACCCAAACCCAGTGCCACGGCAAGACATTAACTCAAACCCAGCGCCAACACGAGACATTAACCCAAACCCAACGCGAGACATTAACCCAAACCCAACGCGAGACATTAACCCAAACCCAGTGCCACGGCAAGACATTAACTCAAACCCAGCGCCAACACGAGACATTAACCCAAACCCAGCGCCACGGCAAGACATTAACCCAAACCCAGTGCCACAGCAAGACATCAACTCAAACCCAGCGCAAAACATTAACCCAAACCCAGCGCGAGACATTAACCCAAACCCAACGCGAGACATTAACCCGAACCCAGCGTGAGACAATAACCCAAACCCAGCGCCACGGAAAGACATTAACCCAAAGTGAGACATTAACCCAAACCCAGCGTGAGACATTAACCCAAACCCGGCACCACGGCAAGACATTAACCCAAACCAAGCGCCCGGCAAGACATTAACCCAAACCCAGCGCCACGGCAAGACATTAACCCAAACCAAGCGCTCGGCAAGACATTAACCCAAACCCAGCGCCACGGCAAGACATTAACCCAAACCCAGTGCGAGACATTAACCCAAACCCAACGCCACAGCAAGATATTAACCCAAACCCAGCGTGAGACATTAACCCAAACCCAGTGCCACAGCAAGACATCAACTCAAACCCAGCGCAAAACATTAACCCAAACCCAGCGCGAGACATTAACCCAAACCCAACGCGAGACATTAACCCAAACCCAGCGCCACGGAAAGACATTAACCCAAAGTGAGACATTAACCCAAACCCAGCGTGAGACATTAACCCAAACCCGGCACCACGGCAAGACATTAACCCAAACCAAGCGCCCGGCAAGACATTAACCCAAACCCAGCGCCACGGCAAGACATTAACCCAAACCCAGTGCGAGACATTAGCCCAAACCCAGCGCCACAGCAAGATATTTACCCAAACCCAGCGTGAGACATTAACCCAAACCCAGCGCCACAGCCTCGTGAAACTCTGACTCCCAGAAAGAGGAGGAACCGGAGAACATTACAGCCACTAACATACACCTAATAGCCAGAAACACTGCTCAGAGGCCACAACTCCACACTATACCCAGATACACACACAACTCCACACTATACCCATATACACACACACATAAACACACTATACCCAGATACACACACATAAACACACTATACCCAGATACACACACAAAAACACACTATACCCAGATACACATACCCAGACTACACACACACGCTATACCCAGACAACACACCGAAATTACACTCAGACACACACACATATGCACTGCATACCCAGATACACAAACTACACCCAGAAACACACTATACAGTCACACACAAACTATACCCAGACACACACACCCTATATACACACAGATACACACACTAGATGCAGTGATTGTGTATGGATATTGGGTGATGCAGTCAGGGATAAACACTGTATATAGTAATTGCTGTGTCTGGATAGTGGGTGATGCAGTCAGGGATAGACACTGTATATAGTGATTGCTGTGTCTGGATATTGGGTGATGCAGTCAGGGATAGACACTGTATATAGTGATTGCTGTGTCTGGATAGTGGGTGATGCAGTCAGGGAAAGACACTGTATATAGTGATTGCTGTGTCTGGATAGTGGCTGATGCAGTCAGGGAAAGACACTGTATATAGTGATTGCTGTGTCTGGATAGTGGGTGATGCAGTCAGGGATAGACACTGTATATAGTGATTGTTGTGTCTGGATAGTGGGTGATGCAGTCAGGGATAGACACTGTATATAGTGATTGTTGTGTCTGGATAGTGGGTGATGCAGTCAGGGATAAACACTGTATATAGTGATTGCTGTGTCTGGATAGTGGGTGATGCAGTCAGGGATAGACACTGTATATAGTGTTGTGTCTGGATATTGGGTGATGCAGTCAGGGATACACTGTATAGTGATTGTTATGTCTGGATATTGGGTGATGCAGTCAGGGATAGACACTATATAGTGATTGCTGTGTCTGGATAGTGGGTGATGCAGTCAGGGATAGACACTGTATATAGTGATTGTTGTGTCTGGATATTGGGTGATGCAGTCAGGGATAGACACTGTATATAGTGATTGCTGTGTCTGGATAGTGGGTGATGCAGTCAGGGAAAGACCCTGTATATAGTGATTGCTGTGTCTGGATAGTGGGTGATGCAGTCAGGGATAGACACTGTATATAGTGATTGTTGTGTCTGGATAGTGGGAGATGCAGTCAGGGATAGACACTGTATATAGTGATTGCTGTGTCTGGATAGTGGGTGATGCAGTCAGGGAAAGACACTGTATATAGTGATTGCTGTGTCTGGATAGTGGGTGATGCAGTCAGGGATAGACACTGTATATAGTGATTGTTGTGTCTGGATATTGGGTGATGCAGTCAGGGATAGACACTGTATACAGATACTGCTCTGCGGTTATGATGTACGAGCTGGCTGGAGCTTTAAATTGGCCATCACTGGAGTCTAAACGCACTCTTCACCTTTCCAACCTGGTGTTTAAGAGCTTTTCTGGGAAGCTACCACCCTACCTGAATAGGCTGCTTCCCCCAGCAGCTCCCTCATCCTACAGTTGTGTTCAAAATTATTCAACCCCCACTGAAATTGAGTGTTTTGGCCAGTTTGACAATGATTTTGATCATTCAGTCATCTTGCTTACAATTAAATCAAAGAGGCACGTGTAGGTCAGACAAATATAACATAACATTTATAATGAAATAAGCACAAATGTCTTTTCTGTGCTCACATCATTATCAGTTTTATTCAACCCCCAAGTGACATTCAATCTTAGTACTTAGTACAACATCCTTTTACAGTTATAACAGCTTTTAAACGTGAAGCATAGCTTGACACAAGTGTCTTGCAGCCATCTACGGGTATCTTCGCCCATTCGTCATGGGCAAAAGCCTCCAGTTCAGTCACATTCTTAGGCTTGCGCACTGCAACTGCTTTCTTTAAGTCCCACCAGAGGTTCTCAATCGGAGTTAAGTCAGGTGACTGTGATGGCTACTCCAAAATGTTCCAGCCTTTAATCTGCAACCATGCTCTAGTGGACTTGGAGGTATGCTTGGGATCATTGTCCTGTTGAAAGGTCCAACGTCTCCGAAGCCTCAAGTTTGTGACGGACTGCATCACATTGTCATCCAATATCTCCTGGTACTGAAGAGAATTCATGGTACCTTGCACACGCTGAAGCTTCCCTGTACCTGCAGAAGCAAAACAGCCCCAAAGCATGATTGACCCCCCGCCATGCTTCACAGTAGGCAAGGTGTTCTTTTCTTCATAGGCCTTGTTCTTCCTCCTCCAAACATAGCGTTGATGCATGGGCCCAAACAGTTCTAATTTTGTTTCATCAGTCCACAGAACACTATCCCAAAACTTGTGTGGTTTGTCCACATGACTTTTGGCATACTGCAGTCGACTCTTCTTATTCTTTGGAGACAGCAAGGGGGTGCGCCTGGGAGTTCTGGCATGGAGGCCTTCATTACGCAGTGTGCGCCGTATTGTCTGAGCTGAAACTTCAGTACCCACATCTGACAAATCTTTTCTCAGTTCCTCAGTCACACGGGGACTTTTCTCTCCACTCTAGGCTTCAGGTAGCGCACAGCAGTCGAAGTCAGCATCTTCTTTCTGCCACGACCAGGTAGCGTTTCAACAGTGCCCTTTGCCTTGAATTTGCGAATGAATGCTTCCTATGGTCTCTCTTGGTATGTTTAACATCTTTGCAATCTTCTTATAGCCATTGCCCTTCCTGTGAAGAGTAATCACCTCTTCTCTTGTCTTCCTGACCATTCTCTTGACTTCACCATGTTTGTAACCACACCAGTAAATGTCTAGAAGGAGCTGAGTATCACAGTCATTTTAAAGCTGCCTAATTGGTGCTTATTATGCTTTATTGCTGCTCCGTGACATCCACAGGTGTTTTCAATACCTGATTGAAAACACTTGAATGAACCTCTGTTCTTCAGAGTGGTAGTCTTTAAGGGGTTGAATAATTGTGTCAATGAAGAATTCACAAAAGAAACATTTACTACTGTATTACAAAACCAATTGATGTCATTTTAGTTGCATATGGTTCTTTAAAAAGTCCTTGTAGGATTTCATTCTGAATACAATTACAAATGTCACTAAATTCCCTAAAACCCTTTACAGCATTGGGGGTTGAATCATTTTGAACACAACTGTATAACCTCCGATCCAGGACCAGCACCTTACTTGCAATACCACAATACAAAAAGACAGCGGCTCAATCCTCCATTTTCCTACAGAACACCACAATTATGGAATAACCTCCCAGACACCATCAAATCTTCCCCCAGTCTAAAGTCACTCAAGAGCTCCCTATTAACATACCTCAATACAGAATGCACCTGTAAACATGTAACACAGTGACTATATACAGAATGCACCTGTAAACATGTAACACAGTGACTATATACAGAATGTGCCTGTAAACATGGAACACAGTGACTATATACAGAATGCACCTGTAAACATGTAACATAGTGACTATATACAGAATGCACCTGTAAACATGTAACAGTGACTATATACAGAATGCACCTGTAAACATGTAACAGTGACTATATACAGAATGCGCCTGTAAACATGTAACACAGTGACAATATACAGAATGCACCTGTAAACATGTAACACAGTGACTATATACAGAATGCACCTGTAAACATGGAACACAGTGACTATATACAGAATGCACCTGTAAACATGTAACACAGTGACTATATACAGAATGCACCTGTAAACATGTAACATAATGACTATATACAGAATGCACCTGTAAACATGTAACAGTGACTATATACAGAATGCACCTGTAAACATGTAACAGTGACTATATACAGAATGCGCCTGTAAACATGTAACACAGTGACTATATACAGAATGCACCTGTAAACATGTAACACAGTGACTATATACAGAATGCGCCCGTAAACATGTAACACAGTGACTATATACAGAATGGACCTGTAAACATGTAACACAGTGACTATATACAGAATGCACCTGTAAACATGTAACAGTGTCTATATACAGAATGCACCTGTAAACATGTAACACAGTGACTATATACAGAATGCACCTGTAAACATGTAACACAGTGACTATATACAGAATGCACCTGTAAACATGTAACACAGTGACTATATACAGAATGCACCTGTAAACATGTAACACAGTGACTATATACAGAATGCACCTGTAAACATGTAACATAATGACTATATACAGAATGCACCTGTAAACATGTAACACAGTGACTATATACAGAATGCGCCTGTAAACATGTAACATAGTGACTATATACAGAATGCACCTGTAAACATGTAACAGTGACTATATACAGAATGCACCTGTAAACATGTAACATAGTGACTATATACAGAATGCACCTGTAAACATGTAACACAGTGACTATATACAGAATGCACCTGTAAACATGTAACATAGTGACTATATACAGAATGCACCTGTAAACATGTAACAGTGACTATATACAGAATGCACCTGTAAACATGTAACATAGTGACTATATACAGAATGCACCTGTAAACATGTAACACAGTGACTATATACAGAATGCACCTGTAAACATGTAACACAGTGACTATATACAGAATGCACCTGTAAACATGTACATAGTGACTATATACAGAATGCACCTGTAAACATGTAACACAGTGACTATATACAGAATACGCCTGTAAACATGTAACACAGTGACTATATACAGAATGCGCCTGTAAACATGTAACACAGTGACTATATACAGAATGCGCCTGTAAACATGTAACACAGTGACTATATATACAGAATGCACCTGTAAACATGTAACACAGTGACTATATACAGAATGCGCCTGTAAACATGTAACACAGTGACTATATACAGAATGCACCTGTAAACATGTAACATAGTGACTATATACAGAATGCACCTGTAAACATGTAACACAGTGACTATATACAGAATGCGCCTGTAAACATGTAACATAGTGACTATATACAGAATGTACCTGTAAACATGTAACATAGTGACTATATACAGAATGCACCTGTAAACATGTAACACAGTGACTATATACAGAATGCACCTGTAAACATGTAACACAGTGACTATATACAGAATGCACCTGTAAACATGTAACAGTGACTTTATTTCCTACATATTTATTTTCTGTTAATTTTTTGCATTGTATTACTTTGTATTTCTGTAACCACTCAATGTTCTTGAATCCAGGACATACTTGAAAACGAGAGAAATCTCAATGTATCCTTCCTGGTAAAATCCTTTAGAAATATATAAATAAATAAATAAGGCGGTGAATAACCCCGGTGTCTCCCAGGCCCCGCCCCTTTCTCTCGGGATTTCGTGTTCCCTGTAAACCTGTGTAATTTTTGGCTTCTCTGGTTCCAGGCCCTGGTCCCGGACACATTCCCGGCTCTCTGAACCTGGCCTTCTCCAGTTTGTTGACCAAGGATGGATGCAAGAAACCGGTCCCTGAGCTCAGGAAGCTGTTCGAGGAGAAGGGAGTGGACCTGAACAAGCCCATGACAGCTACATGTCACCGTGGTGTCACCGCCTGCCACCTGGCTGTGGCCGCCTACCTGCTCGGGAAGGAGGACATGGCTGTATATGACGGCTCGTGGTCAGAATGGTTCCACCGGGCCAAACCTGAGCACAAGGTGTATGAGAAGATATGAGTGTCCTGGGCAGACCTGCCATGCCAGGATACCAGGAACCGCAAGGCCACCAGAGAACGGCGGAGGAGTTGGCAACCTGGGACCATGAAAGGAACTGGACGAGGTCTCCTTCACCAAATAATCGTCCATATCCATCACAAACAGGTGGAAACGCTCGTCTCCGAGTGGCGTCAGATCAACCTGAATAATGGACATCACAACCTGATCGGGAGAACGCCGCGTGTTTCCGGAAGAACCCAGCTTGCTGACAACTGTGAAATCTCCGCTCTCTATGACGACCTCCTGTCCTTTGTACAGTCCTGTTAATGAGCAGGTCACCAGAGATCTGTGTGTACTGCGCCACTGTATATTATGTTATTATATCCCGCCCCCAGGAGCAGTTTAACAAACATGTAATAAAAGTTATTTTTTAGCTTTTGTTTTTCCTGCTCTCTGTCGTGGTCGCTGTGCTCATTCGTGTTCCTCGTTTTCCTGATCTCGGTCGTGGTCGCTGCGCTCCATCGTGTTCCACATCCTCCTGTTCTCTGTCGTGGTCGCTGTGCTCCTTCGTGTTCCTGATCTCGGTCGTGGTCGCTGCGCTCCATCGTGTTCCTCATTTTCCTGTTCTCTGTTGTGGTCACTGCGCTCCTTCGTGTTCCTGTTCTCTGTCATGGTCGCTGCGCTCCTTCGTGTTCCTCGTTTTCCTGTTCTCTGTCGTGGTCGCTGCGCTTCTTAGTGTTCGTTTTCCTGTTCTCTGTCGTGGTCGCTGCGCTCCTTCGTGTTCCTCATTTTTCTGTTCTCTATTGTGGTCGCCGCGCTCCTTCGTGTTCCTCATTTTCCTGTTCTCGGTCATGGTCGCTCCGCTCCTTCACGTTCCTCATTTTCCTGTTCTCTGCCCTGGTCGCTGCGCTCCTTCGTGTTCCTCATTTTCCTCCTCTGTCGTGGTCACCGCGCTCCTTCGTGTTCCTCGTTTACCTGCTCTGTCGTTGTCGCTGCTCACCTTCAGGTTCCTTCGTGTTCCTGCTGTCGTCGTCGCTGCGCTCCTTCGTGTTCCTCATTTTCCTGATCTCTGTCGTGGTCGCTGCGCTCCTTCATGTTCCTCGTTTTCCTGCTCTCGGTCGTGGTCGCTGCGCTCCTTCGTGTTCCTCGTTTTCCTGCTCTTGGTCATGGTCGCTGCATTCCATAGTGTTCCTTGTTTTCCAATTCTCTGTCATGGTCGCTCCGCTCCTTCACGTTCCTCATTTTCCTGTTCTCTGTCGTGGTCGCTGCATTCCATAGTGTTCCTCGTTTTCCTGTGCTCGGTCATGGTCGCTGTGCTCCTTTGTGTTCCTCGTTTACCTGATCTCTGTTGTGGTCGCTGCGTTCCATAGTGTTCCTCATTTTCCTGTCGTGGTCGCTGCGCTCCTTCACGTTCCTCATTTTTCTGTTCTCTGTCGTGGTCGCTGCGCTCCTTCGTGTTACTCTTTTTCGAGTTCTCTATCGAGGTAGCCGCGCTCCGTCGTGTTCCTGTTCTCGGTCGTGGTCGCGGCTCTGCATCGTGTTCCTCGTTTTCCAGTTCTCTGTCATGGTCGCTGCGCTCCTTCATGTTCCTCATTTTCCTGTTCTGTCATGGTCGCTGCGCTCCTTCACGTTTCTCATTTCCCTGTTCTCGGTCATGGTCGCTGCGCTCCTTCACGTTTCTCATTTCCCTGTTCTCGGTCATGGTCGCTGCGCTCCTTTATGTTCCTCGTTTTCCTGTTCTCCGTCATGGTCGCTGCGCTCCTTCATGTTGCTCGTTTTCCTGTTCTCCGTCATGGTCGCTGCGCTCCTTCACGTTCCTCATTTTCCTGTTCTCCGTCGTGGTCGCTGGACTCCTTCACGTTCCTCGTTTTCCTGTTCTCCGTCGTTGTCACTGCACTCCTTCACGTTCCTCATTTTCCTGTTCTGTCATGGTCGCTGCGCTCCTTCACGTTCCTCGTTTTCCTGTTCTCTGTCATGGTCACTGCGCTCCTTCGGGTTCTTCGTTTTCCTGTTCTCTGTCGTGGTCGCTGCGCTCCTTCGGGTTACTCTTTTTCGAGTTCTCTATCGAGGTAGCCGCGCTCCGTCGTGTTCCTGTTCTCGGTCGTGGTCGCGGCTCTCCATCGTGTTCCTCTTATCTGTCGTGGTTGCTGCGCTCCTTTGTGTTCCTCGTTTTCCTGTTCTCTGTCATGGTCGCTGCACTCCTTCACGTTCCTCATTTTCCTGTTCTGTCATGGTCACTGCGCTCCTTCACGTTCCTCATTTCCCTGTTCTCTGTCATGGTCGCTGCGCTCCTTTATGTTCCTCATTTTCCTGTTCTCCGTCATGGTCGCTGCGCTCCTTCACGTTCCTCGTTTTCCTGTTCTCCATTGTGGTCGCTGCGCTCCTTCACGTTCCTCGTTTTCCTGTTCTCTGTCAAGGTCGCTGCGCTCCTTCGTGTTCCTCGTTTTTCTGCTCTGTCAAGGTCGCTGCGCTTCTTTATGTTCCTCTTTTTCCTGTTATCTGTCGTTGTTACTGCGCTCCTTCGGGTTCCTCATTTTCCTGTTCTGTCATGGTCGCTGCGCTCCTTCGTGTTCCTGTTCTCTGTCGAGGTCGCCGCGCTCCTTCGTGTTCCTGTTCTCGGTCGTGGCCGCTGTGCTCCTTTGTGTTCCTGTTCTCGGTCGTGGCCGCTGCGCTCCTTTGTGTTCCTCGTTATCCTGTTCTGTCGCGGTCGCCGTGCTCCTTCGTGTTCCTCGTTTTCCTGTTCTCTGTCAAGGTCGCTGCGCTCCTTCGTGTTCCTCGTTTTTCTGCTCTGTCAAGGTCGCTGCGCTTCTTTATGTTCCTCTTTTTCCTGTTATCTGTCGTTGTCACTGCGCTCCTTCGGGTTCCTCATTTTCCTGTTCTGTCATGGTCGCTGCGCTCCTTCGTGTTCCTGTTCTGTCGAGGTCGCCGCACTCCTTCGTGTTCCTGTTCTCGGTCGTGGCCGCTGCGCTCCTTTGTGTTCCTCGTTATCCTGTTCTGTCGCGGTCGCCGCGCTCCTTCGTGTTCCTTGTTTTCCAGTTCTGTGTCATGGCTGCTGCGTTCCTCGTTTTCCTGTTCTCCGTCGTGGTTGCTGCGCTCCTTCACGTTCCTAGTTTTCCTGTTCTGCGTCATGGTCGCTGCGCTCCTTCGTGTTCCTCTTATCGGTCGTGGTCGCCGCGCACCTTCACGTTCCTCGTTTTTCCTGTTCTCCGTCATGGCTGCTGCGCTCCTTCGCATTCCTC
>CM019067.1:340736550-340868263 GCA_009667805.1 Leptobrachium leishanense | reverse complement strand
TGTGGATAAAAAAATATTAACCCCCTCACTCCCACATCCTTGTACATAAAGCTTCAATCAGAACGCAGTGGGGTTTATGGAAAACCTCTTTCCAGTGTCCAAGCTGTAACAATGTACGAAGCGTCTTTATACACAGCAGTACAGGAAGCTCATGACACGCACAGGGCTCCCCCTGGTGGTGAAGTTGTGTTACACAGACCAGTCACTGCTGCTGTAACATGAGCTGCAGAGCATTGGCTGGAATGCGCGATATGCTGCATCTACAGGAAGACGCAATGAACGGGATTCCTTGGCACTGCTCCAGGCCAGGTCGGGATCACTGGATCTCCCGGTACCGGCAGCTTCTATCTCGGCAGTGAATCACATAAAACATTCTCCTCCCGTCGCTTATGATGATGTCACTAACCGGATCCTGAAAAGGCATAAAGCTCGATAATCCACATGTAAAAACCCGAGGATAACGTGCGCAGAAATAATCAAAACATGTCAGCAGGATAGAGACGGACACGACGCGGAGTGATGTCACCGGAAAAATAGCAATATTCTATATATATGCTCAGGATTCCTGCCCCGTGCAGCACCTCAGGGCTAAAGCAGGACTCTGCCGCGTCCACAAACCTGTCACACCGACGCACGCAGAGAGTGTCACCAACAGAAGATGCAAAGTCCATGAATGTAGACAGAAGACTCGTGAGAAGCCAGGACGATCCGAGCAACGGAGCCGCTGGGCACCAGGATGATCCGGGCGACGGAGCCGCTGGGCACCAGGATGATCCGGACGACGGAGCCGCTGGGCACCAGGATGATCCGGACGACGGAGCCGCCGGGCACCAGGATGATCCGGGCGACGGAGCCGCCGGGCACCAGGACGACCAGGGTGATGGAGCGGCCGGGCACCAAGACGATCTGGGTGATGGAGCCGCTGGGCACCAGGATGATCCGGGCGATGGAGCCACCGGGCACCAGGATGATCCAGGCAATGGAGCCGCCGGGTACCAGGGCGATCTGTGTGACGGAGCCACAGGGTACCACGATGATCCGGGCAATGAAGTCGCCGGGCACCAGGACGATCTGGGCTACGGAGCTGCCGGGTACCCGGACAATGGAGCCGCCGGGCACCCAGGCAATGGAGCCGTCGGGCACCAGGACAATCCGGGCTATGGAGCCACCGGGGCACCAGGACGGGTGATGCAGCCACCCCGTGTCTGGGTGTGATGGTGCGCCGGGTCCTGGCATGCGCCACAGTCAATGATGGAGTAAACTTGTCGGCACAATGCGGTTCACGACGAGGTAACATCACGTCACAACAATGACTGACGCACAGAATAAGGACCCCGTCCCCAAATATGCATAAATCAGAGCCCTAGCGCCGCGTCGCTACCTGTCGCTGCTGTCACCGTCACTGCAGGATGAAGGGCTGGTCTCGTGGCTGTGGATCTCCCGCACCAGACGGAAGGTTTTCTCCCACTTGGTATAGGAGTATACAGCGTCGCGGCGCCGTCTCCCGCGTTTGGATCCTGGCTTGGTGCAGACATACGGTTTCTCGGTGGTGTGCATGAGCTGGTGCAGCCGGAGCAGAGCTTGGTGAGTGAAGCTCCGCCCACACTCGTCACATGGGAAGGACTCTATCGAGTGAACCTGAAGATGGGCGTTGAGGTTCCTCTTCCACCGGAAGCTCTGGCCGCACTGTGTGCAGACGTAGGGCCTTTCCCCGGTGTGGATCAACTGGTGCCAGACCAGCCGGCGTCTCTGGCCAAACCTGCGGCCGCACTCCGTGCACTCGAAGGACGCCATCCCGGCGTGGGCCGCCTGGTGCGACTTCAGATGGACTTTCATCCGGAAAAACTTCCCGCAGCGCGCGCAGGTGTTGCCTCTCGCCCCGAGGTGAAGGCTCTGGTGGAGCAGGACTTTCTGGTGCCGCTGCAGGTGACTGCGCTGCAAGAAGCGCTTTGTGCATCGCGGGCATCGGAAAGGCTTCCTGCCGCTGTGCAGCCATTGATGCGCCAGGAGAATCGCTCTGTAGCAGAACCTCTTTCCGCAGCTGGGGCAGACGCAGCGTCTCCCGGTGTGCACGTGCTGGTGGGCGCTGAGGCTGACGCCGCTGTGGAATCGTCTCTCGCACGTTGCACACACAAACGGTCTGACGGTGCGGTGGCGTTTGGGGATCTTGCCGTGTTTCGCTCTCCGCGCTTTGAGCTGGGTTCTCAGATAGGACTTTCCATCCTGTGGGCGGCCCTGCGTGTTCTCGGTCACGCTGCTCGCATCACGCGTGTTCTCCGTGTGGGATCTCATGTGACATTTTAAATTGTAGCTAAAAACAAACTTTTTGCCGCATTCCGGACATTCCAGCAGCGTCGGGGCGCGTCGGCTCACTGGGCTGGGGTTTAACGCTCTGTGCCGGGTTCTGCCGGGTTCATGCGTCCTTTTCATGGTGTGCGGGCTCTCCAGGGTTAATCCCGTGTCGCGCCTGCCGGGTTCTGCGCAGTTTCTCGCCTCTGGGCGTCTCGTGGATTTAGCAGTTTCCGTTCTACGATGATCGGGTTTAATCTCCGCTTTCCTCGGGTTCGTTTTCCTTCTATCGGATCCAAAGGGGATTAAGCAGTATCCTGCGCGGGCCGCGCCGCACGCGTCCTCCTCACCGCCCAGCCCTGAAACACACAAAGCCAACACTAAGAGACAGGACGCGTCCGACACGAAGAGAAAGAAACACATCGACAAGAGAAAACGAGCCCCGTCACCTGGAGGCCCCTCCCCCAACGCCCAGTGAATACGCGGGGGAAAAAGCAAGAATATTCTACGTACAGGGAGGCGGGAGAAGAGACAGACACACACACACACACACACACACACGACAGACAGACACACACACACAGACACACAGACACACACACACACACACACACAGACACACACACAAACACAGACACACACACACAGACACACACACACACACAGACACACGACAGACAGACACACACACAGACACACACACACACACACACACACACGACAGACAGACACACACACAGACACACAGACACACACAGACACACACACACAGACACACAGACACACAAACACACAGACACACACAGACACACACAGACACACACAGACCACACACACAGACACACAAACACACACGACACACACACCCACAGACACACAAACACACACAGACACACACACAAACACCAAACACACAGACACACACACAGACACACACACACACAGACACACACACAAACACACACACAAACACAGACACACACACAAACACAGACACACACAAACCAAACACAAACAGACACACACACACACAGACACACACACACACAGACACACACAACAGACAAACACACACACACACACAAACACACAGAACACACACAGCAGACACACACACACACAGACACACACACAAACACACACAACAAACACAACACACACACACACACACAGACACACACACAAACACACACACACAGACAGAGACACACACACAGACAAACACACACACACACACAGACAGACACACACACACACACAGACACACACACAAACAGAGACACACACACAGACAAACACACACACACACACAGGAGAAGGTCTCGCACTTACTGATGGGAAGCCGGATGATTCTCCCGGGTTTTCCGTCTCGCGCGTCGGGTGGTGGATCGGGACTCCAGTCACTAATCTTGACTCTCTCCAGTCTGACCACGGCACGACCTGCAGGAAATGAAAGGGTTAACTCGGCGTAGAGCCGGCCGGAACGAAAACCTCCACCTCCCCTTTTACACAAACATTAGGGGGAAATACCTCCGTGACACGGCGTCCCCAGACATGGAGACACCCCGCGCATCCCACAGACACCCCGCGCATCCCACAGACACCCACAGACACCCCGCGCATCCCACAGACACCCCGCGCATCCCACAGACACCCCACGCATCCCACAGACACCCCGCGCATCCCACAGACACCCCGCGCATCCCACAGACACCCCGCGCATCCCACAGACACCCGCGCATCCCACAGACACCCAGCGCATCCCACAGACACCCCCGCGCATCCCACAGACACCCCGCGCATCCCACAGACACCCCGCGCATCCCACAGACACCCCCGCGCACCCACAGACACCCGCGCATCCAGACACCCGCGCATTCCCACAGACACCCGCGCATGCCACAGACACCGCGCATCCCACAGACACCCGCGCATCCAGACACCCCGTGCATCCCACAGACACCCCGCGCATCCCACAGACACCCCCGCGCATCCCACAGAACACCCACGCATCCCACAGACACCCCCGCATCCCAGACACCCCGCGCATCCCAGACACCCAGCGCATCCCACAGACACCCCGCGCATCCCACAGACACCCCGCACATCCCACAGACACCCACGCATCCCACAGACACCCACGCATCCCACAGACACCCCGCGCATCCCACAGACACCCCCGCGCATCCCACAGACACCCCGGCGCATCCCACAGACACCCACGGCATCCCACAGACACCCGCGCATTCCCAGACACCCACGCATCCCACAGACACCCGCGCATCCCACAGACACCCGCGCATCCACAGACACCCACGCATCCCACAGACACCCACGCATCCACAGACACCCACGCATCCACAGACACCCCGCGCATCCACAGACACCCCGCACATCCCACAGACACCCGCGCATCCCACAGACACCGGCCCGCAGACACCCCGCGCATCCCAGACACCCCGCGCATCCCACAGACACCCCGCGCATCCCACAGACACCCCGCGCATCCCACAGACACCCCGCAGACACCCCGCGCATCCAAGACACCCCGCACATCCCAGACACTCCGCGCATCCCACAGACACCCCGCAGACACCCCGCGCATCCCACAGACACCCCGCAGACACCCCGCGCATCCCAGACACCCCGCGCATCCCACAGACACCCGCGCATCCCACAGACACCCCGCAGACACCCCGCGCATCCAAGACACCCCGCTCATCCCAGACACTCCGCGCATCCCACAGACACCCCGCAGACACCCCGCGCATCCCAGACACCCCGCGCATCCCACAGACACCCCGCAGACACCCCGCGCATCCAAGACACCCCGCACATCCCAGACACTCCGCGCATCCCACAGACACCCCGCGCATCCCACAGACACCCCGAAGACACCCCGCGCATCCCAGACACCCCGCGCATCCCACAGACACCCCGCGCATCCCACAGACACCCCGCGCATCCCAGACACCCAGCAGACACCCCACACATCCCACAGACACCCCGCACATCCCAGACACCCCGCGCATCCCACAGACACCCACGCATCCCACAGACACCCCCCGCATCCCACAGACACCCCGTGCATCCCACAGACACCCCGCAGACACCCCGCGCATCCCACAGACACCCCGCAGACACCCCGCGCATCCCACAGACACCCCGCAGACACCCCGCGCATCCCAGACACCCCGCACATCCCAGACACCCCGCGCATCCCACAGACACCCCGCGCATCCCAGACACCCAGCAGACACCCCGCACATCCCAGACACCCCGCAGACAACCCGCGTATCCCAGACACCCCGCGCATCCCACAGACACCCCGCGCATCCCACAGACACCCCGCAGACAACCCGCGTATCCCAGACACCCCGCGCATCTCACAGACACCCCGCGCATCTCACTGTCAAGCTATCACAGGGGAGGGTTTTACTGGTCGAGCTATCGAGGGGGAGGGTTGCACACTTTTTGGTCTGGGGAAGGTTTCGATGCCCGTAGTCTGTCCTGCGTTCTGTCCGCGGGTCCTGTTGGCGTCACAGGAGAATCCGAAGATTGATATATTGGTAAAAAGCAGAAAATTATCATTTTTTACTCACTCTGCAGGCGCGGATCCCGGCTCCTCATCCTCTGCAGCGAACCCTGAGCTGCCCCACAGGACGAGATTCCTCCGATTCTGCTCTTTGCCGGGTCTGACTCCTTCATTACATGGAAAAATGAGAGGAAGCAAGGCTGGTCAGAGACAGCAGAGGCCGCGCACACCTCCCCCGAGAGAGCAGGGGCGCGCACACCTCCCCCGAGAGAGCAGGGGCCGCGCACACCTCCCCCGAGAGAGCAGGGGCCGCGCACACCTCCCCCGAGAGAGCAGGGGCCGCGCACACCTCCCCCGAGAGAGCAGGGGCCGCGCACACCTCCCCCGAGACAGCAGGGGCCGCGCCACCTCCCCCGAGAGAGCAGGGGCCGCGCACACCTCCCCCGAGAGAGCAGGGGCCGCGCACACCTCCCCCGAGAGAGCAGGGGCCGCGCACACCTCCCCCGAGAGAGCAGGGGCCGCGCACACCTCCCCCGAGAGAGCAGGGGCCGCGCACACCTCCCCCGAGAGAGCAGGGGCCGCGCACACCTCCCCCGAGAGAGCAGGGGCCGCGCAGACATCCCCCGAGAGAGCACGGGCCGCGCACACCTCCCCCGAGAGAGCAGGGGCCGCGCACACCTCCCCCGAGAGTGCAGGGGCCACGCAGACCTCCCCCGAGAGAGCAGGGGCCGCGCAGATCTTCCCCGAGAGAGCAGAGGCCGCGCAGACCTCCCAAAGAGACAGCAGGGGCCACACTTCTTGTCAGAACTGCTCATCAAGCTCCAGGGAAGATGAGTGAGTCCCCGGTACCAGCTCTGGACTCACCGGAGGCTGCGCTGGACGTTGGTACTGGACTCGCTCCTCTTGCAGTCGGGACTCGGACTCGGCAATGAAGACCACATTTTGCTTCAGGAGAAGCTTTTGGCTCCTCACGTACTTCAGTTTCTCGACGCTCATCTCTGACTCCAAATCCTGGGGAGAAAAACATTAATTTTATATTATACTAAATAACATGAGACGAAAAGCAAATAACGTGACGCTCCCTGCAGGCAGCGCGGGGAAACAGCCACCACAACGCACTCCCTGCAGGCAGCGCGGGGAAACAGCCACCACAACGCACTCCCTGCAGGCAGCGCGGGGAAACAGCCACCACAACGCACTCCCTGCAGGCAGCGCGGGGAAACAGCCACCACAACGCACTCCCTGCAGGCAGCGCGGGGAAACAGCCACCACAACGCACTCCCTGCAGGCAGCGCGGGGAAACAGCCACCACAACGCACTCCCTGCAGGCAGCGCGGGGAAACAGCCACCACAACGCACTCCCTGCAGGCAGCGCGGGGAACAGCCACCACAACGCACTCCCTGCAGGCAGCGCGGGGAAACAGCCACCACAACGCACTCCCTGCAGGCAGCGCGGGGAACAGCCACCACAACGCACTCCCTGCAGGCAGCGCGGGGAAACAGCCACCACAACGCACTCCCTGCAGGCAGCGCGGGGAAACAGCCACCACAACGCACTCCCTGCAGGCAGCGCGGGGAAACAGCCACCACAACGCACTCCCTGCAGGCAGCGCGGGGAAACAGCCACCACAACGCACCCCATGCAGGCAGCGCGGGGAAACAGCCACCACAACGCACTCCCTGCAGGCAGCGCGGGGAAACAGCCACCACAACGCACTCCCTGCAGGCAGCGCGGAGAAACAGCCACCACAACGCACTCCCTGCAGGCAGCGCGGGGAAACAGCCACCACAACGCACTCCCTGCAGGCAGCGCGGAGAAACAGCCACCACAACGCACTCCCTGCAGGCAGCGCCGAAAACCAGCCACCACAATGCACTCCCTGCAGGCAGCGCGGAGAAACAGCCACCACAATGCACTCCCTGCAGGCAGCGAAGAAAACCAGCCACCACAACGCACTCCCTGCAGGCAGCGCCGAAAACCAGCCACCACAATGCACTCCCTGCAGGCAGCGCGGAGAAACAGCCACCACAACGCACTCCCTGCAGGCAGCGCCGAAAACCAGCCACCACAATGCACTCCCTGCAGGCAGCGCGGAGAAGCAGCCACCACAACGCACTCCCTGCAGGCAGCGCCGAAAACCAGCCACCACAACGCACTCCCTGCAGGCAGCGCCGAAAACCAGCCACCACAACGCACTCCCTGCTGGCAGCGCCGAAAACCAGCCACCACAACGCACTCCCTGCAGGCAGCGCGGAGAAACAGCCACCACAACGCACTCCCTGCAGGCAGCGCCGAAAACCAGCCACCACAACGCACTCCCTGCAGGCAGCGCCGAAAACCAGCCACCACAATGCACTCCTTGCAAGAAGCGCCGAAAACCAGTCATCAAAACACAGGGGGCGGGGTGTTATTCAACACTGGGCAGGGTGTTATTACACACACAGGGGCGGGGTTTTATTACACACACAGGGGCGGGGTGTTATTACAGTGGGGAGGGTGTTATTACACACACAGGGGGCTGGGGTTATTACACAGGGGGCGGGGTGTTATTACATAGTGGGAAGGGTGTTATTACACACAGGGGGCGGGTGTTATTACACAGGGGCGGGGTTTTATTACACACATGGGGCGGGGTGTTATTACACAGGGGCGGGGTGTTATTACACAGGGGCGGGGTGTTATTACACACAGAAGGGGGGGTTATTTAACACAGGGCGGGGTGTTATTACACACAGGGGGCGGGGTGTTATTACACACAGGGGCGGGGTGTTATTACACACACAGGGGGCGGGTGTTATTACATAGTGGGAAGGGTGTTATTACACACAGGGGGCGGGTGTTATTACACAGGGGCGGGGTTTTATTACACACATGGGGCGGGGTGTTATTACACAGGGGCGGGGTGTTATTACACAGGGGCGGGGTGTTATTACACACAGAAGGGGGGGTTATTTAACACAGGGCGGGGTGTTTATTACACACAGGGGGCGGGGTGTTATTACACACAGGGGCGGGGTGTTTATTACACACACAGGGGGCGGGGTGTTATTACACAACAGGGGCGGGGTGTTATTACACACACAGGGGGCGGGGTGTTCAGGGGCGGGGTGTTATTTAACACAGGGCAGAGTGTTATTACACACAGAGGGGGCAGGGTGTAATTACACACGGGCTGGGGGATATTACACGGGGGCGGGGTTGTTATTACAGAGGGGGCGGGGTGTTATTACACACACGGGGCGGGGTTTTATTACACAGGGGCGGGGTGTTATTACACACACGGGGCGGGGTTTTATTACACACATGGGGTGGGGTGTTATTACACAGGGGCGGGGTATTATTACACAGGGGGCAGGGTGGTATTACACACAAGGGGGTGTTATTCAACACTGGATGGGGTGTTATTACACGCACAGGGGGCGGGGTGTTCAGGGGCGGGGTGTTATTACACACAGGGGGCGGGGTGTTATTACGCACAGGGGGTGGGGTGTTCATACAAACACAGGGGCGGGGTGTTATTACACACACAGGGGCGGGGTGTTCAGGGGCGGGGTGTTATTACACACACAGGGGCGGGGTGTTATTACACACACAGGGGACGGGGTGTTATTACACATATGGGGCGGGGTGTTCAGGGGACAGGGTGTTATTACGCACACAGGGGGCGGGGTGTTATTACGCACAGGGGGTGGGGTGTTATTACGCACAGGGGGCGGGGTGTTATTACGCACAGGGGGCGGGGTGTTCTTACACACACAGGGGGCGGGGTGTTCTTACACACACAGGGGGCGGGGTGTTATTACGCACAGGGGGCGGGGTTGTTCAGGGGTGGGGTGTTATTACGCACACAGGGGGCGGGGTGTTCAGGGGCGGGGTGTTATTACACACACAGGGGCGGGGTGTTATTACACACACAGGGGGCGGGGTGTTATTACGCACAGGGGCGGGGTGTTCAGGGGGCGGGGTGTTATTACACACACAGGGGCGGGGTGTTATTACACACACAGGGGACGGGGTGTTATTACACACATGGGGCGGGGTGTTCAGGGGACGGGGTGTTATTACGCACACAGGGGGCGGGGTGTTATTACGCACAGGGGGCGGGGTGTTCTTAACACACAGGGGGCGGGGTGTTCTTACGCACACAGGGGGCGGGGTGTTCTTACGCACACAGGGGGCGGGGTGTTCTTACGCACACAGGGGGCGGGGTGTTATTACGCACAGGGGGCGGGGTGTTATTACGCACAGGGGGCGGGGTGTTATTACGCACACAAGGGGCGGGGTGTTATTACGCACAGGGGGCGGGGTGTTATTACGCACACAGGGGGCGGGGTGTTATTACGCACACAGGGGGCGGGGTGTTATTACACACAGGGGGGGGGTGTTATTACGCACACAGGGGGCGGGGTGTTATTACGCACAGGGGGTGGGGTGTTATTACGCACAGGGGGTGGGGTGTTATTACGCACAGGGGGTGGGGTGTTATTACGCACAGGGGGCGGGGTGTTATTACGCACAGGGGGCGGGGTGTTATTACGCACAGGGGGCGGGGTGTTATTACGCACACAGGGGGTGGGGTGTTATTACGCACAGGGGGTGGGGTGTTATTACGCACAGGGGGCGGGGTGTTATTACGCACACAGGGGGTGGGGTGTTCAGGGGCGGGGTGTCATTACACAGGGGGCGGGGTTGTCATTACACAGGGGGCGGGGTGTTATTACGCAGGGGGCGGGGTGTCATTACGCAGGGGGCGGGGTGTCATTACAGGGGGCGGGGGGTCATTACACAGGGGGCGGGGTGTCATTACACAGGGGGCGGGGTGTCATTACACAGGGGGCGGGGTGCTGAGTACTATTGGTGAGGAGTTACATACCTCATTTATCTCAGTTCCTGCAGGGGCGCTGCGCGGGGATTGGACGCACAGGGGGCGCTGCGCGAGGATTGGATGTGCCGGGGCGCTGCGCGGGGATTGGACGCACAGGGAGCGCTGCGCGTGGAGTGGACGCACAGGCGGAGCAGCGAGAGAGAGGATTGGTCGCTCAGGTGGCGCTGAGAGGGGATTGGACGCTCACGGGACGCCGCGCGGGGTTAGACGCACACAGCGCGCTGTGCGGTGATTGGACGCTCATGGGGCTGTACCGCTGGAGTCCGGGCAGCAGGGGGCGGACTTACACTGGTGTAAGGATGAGTTTGCGGTTTGTCACGTCATCAATCCGCGACCAGGAAGCAGTCAACACGTGGTCCCTAAGCGCCGTGAAAAGGAAAGTGATGTCGGGAAGGTGTGGCTGATGTCACAGTGGGGGCTCCAGGACCCGGTGAACCCCCGCTCAGTCCAGCAATGGGGCCTCAGTGTTCCAGGACCCAAGCCTGGCCTCCCGGGGGCGGGGCCTGTGTTGTGACGTCATCCAGTGGCTGTCTGTTGCGGCCAGTGAGGAGCGCACGGTGGGGGGGGGGGTCGCTCCGCCTGATTCCCGGTGTGGCGGTAAAGCGGCGGCTCTTACCCAGCTCTGCGATAAATCACCCCGCCCGCCATCACGTGACAGCAGCAGAGAGCATGCTGGGAACCCTGAGATTCAACCAGTTCATCGAAAAGAGGAAACCTCGGGCCTGCACCTCCCATTAACCCCTTCACAGCAGCCGGGGAGCTTCATGGGAGATGCTGCTGCGGCGCCTCTTTCAGCCGATAATGGAAAGTCACCACATGCTGGTTTTTGGGTCAGTCGTGACGTGTAATAAATACAGTTTATCAACAGATTGAGCACATTAACCCTTAACCTCCCTGCTGGTCTGATTTTTTTTTTAAATTTCGTGTCTAAAAGCGTCTCGATTTATTTTTAAAGAAAGGTGTTTTTGTACATAGTCAGCCCGTAATAAATAGTAATCACGCCCTGAAATCCGTGCAATCAAGAGTCCTTACTGGTAAAATCCTTTATAAATAAATAGTAAATACACCGAGTCGATAAAGTTTGAAACACGAAATAATAATTTATTATCCCAAAAATAATTATCCAAAATAATGCAAATAAATGATATTCAATAAAATAAAAAACACTGAAATCTGTCTGAAAACAAGGGTGAGACGATGTATGGTCTGTTTCTTATCCTAGAGTGCCACCTAGTGGCCGTTCATAAACATTGCACTTTGGATTACAGTATTTTATGAATTGTTTATAAGTTTGCTGCTGGTCCCGCCCCCCCTGCACCATGTGACTCGCAGGGAGCCTTCCAGGAAGCAGCTCGCCGGGATCACCCTGCGGGGACAGCGAGGGAGCCAGGAGGAGGTGAGTAAACATCCAGCCCGAGTGTGGTTCGGGGTTACCGTTCGCGGTAGTGAAATTTAACCAGTGGCGTCACTAGGGTTGGTGTCACCCGGTGCGGAAACTCATGGTGTCACCGACTCGAGCGACGAGCCGCCCCTCAGTTTAACACAAAATGATGTAAACTATTGTTACTCATGTGCAGCACTCCCATATAACGCTAAATGTAAGACAATAGATATATTAATTCCTAGCAAAATGACACCATAATATTACCAGATCATATGACCAATACAAAGGAATTTATTTAAAACATTTAGAAAATGTTTATTTTAAGGAATAAACTTAATGCCATAAAATAATATGGGGCTTATTTATTTTCATAAAATGCCAGTGTTTGATTTTGGCAATGTGGTAACTAACAACAGACTGTTTTTTGCCTGTGTTCTCTCAAGATTTCAAAATAATAATATAACCCCATATATTCTAAAATTTTAGAATTTGAGATGAGCAGAACACAGGCAAAAAACACTTTTTGATTTTACTTTTAATTGGATTTTACAATTGATTTGTCAGGCTCAGCTCAGCTGTTTCACACAGACTCACACTGTCTAGACGACGCTCTGTCTCTCCCGACTCGAGTCCTCAGAAGACAGCCAGAGCCCAGAGCTGCCCAGGCAGCAGGTGAGAGGGACTGGGAGCAGCCGAGCAGGAGGCACCGCACACACGCCTCAGCTCCCGCGCGCTTCTAAAGAAAATGCGCCACGGCACGAGGGAGCTTTTAGGGCGGTGGGCGGGCTGCCGCCGATGAGAGGCGTCAGCGCGCAGGCGCGGCTCTGAATTCCCTTGAGCGGCGTCAGAGGGGGTGGGATCTGCGCGGCCATCTTTGATGCGTCACGTGCAGCGTGGCGACGGCGTGGGCTCGAGTGTCGCTGTGTGCAGATAGAGAGTAATGCGGCACAGCGCGGCAGCATGATGCTCCACCTCCACCCATCATGGATGGATGTGGAGGATCATGCTGCCGCGTTGCGCCGCATTACTCTATCTGCACTGCACAGACACTCGAGCTGCACGCCGTCGCCACGCTGCACGTGACGCATCAAAGATGGCCGCGGGCGGCACTGGCAGCATGATCCTTCCTCCGGCTCCAGGCTCCAGATGACTGGCGGTGCCGGAATCAAAGATGGCCGCGGGCGGCGTGGCGGCATGATGAAGATCCACAGTCCACTCCAGACCAGGAAATGGAATCCTCCACTGTCCACATCCGATCCGGATCACCTCCTCCATGGGGGGGGGGGGGGTAACCTGCACGGCGGACGAAAAAAAAAAAATCCTCAAAAAAAACTCAAACAGCTTGTGACGGTGTCACCCCGCCAAGGGTGTCACCTGGTGCGGGCCGCCCCCACCCAGCGACGCCACTGAATTTAACCATGAGTCACACTCGGGAATACCGGCAGGGAGGTTAATGGAAGTGCACTGAAAATATGAGGCAAAAAACACCAACATAGCGTTATACTGACGCAGGTTGGGTGTAATTACCCCGGCTACAAACTGGCGCTTACAAGATAAAAATGAATGTCATGCATAACGCGAAATACTCAGCCACACTGGTCATCAGCCGTGGAATCAAGGAATATTCTGCGTGTAGGTTCCCAATGTCTGCCGATCTCGTAGTGGGTCTTGTAAAAAGAAGCTCGAAGATAAAAATAAAAATTCTTTTAATGAAATTTAAAACAAATTAAACAATTCATTTAAAATGTTGAAGTCCTTCAGTATCCAACATGTTTCGTCGTAGACGATCCCTGAGGAAGTCTTTTTTTTTTGCCTCATATTTTCAGTGCACTTCCATTATTTTGTGAAATCCAGTCGTTTGGGTGGAAAGGAGGAACCACCTGAAGATGCACTGAAAAAGATACGTATATATATATATTATGACGGAATGGAGTATCCGCCTGCGGTCCGGCTCTATCTGACCCCCTCGTTGGTGTTGCCAAGCCCGACTACCGAGTGGCACGGCACCCGGCGTCTCGAGCGGCTTGGGTAGAAGCCTACGTGGCGGTGTAGATCTGGAGAGTAGATGGGGCACCCACGGTGGAAATCCGCCCGACTACCGAGTGGCACGGCACTCGGCGTCTCGAGCAGCGGATCTACTGACCATTGAAAGGCTGGAGACGGTCTGCGTGGCGAACCGCGGTTCAGTAGAGTCTCCTTGACGATGCTGGCACGGTGCTGAGTCGAGGTCCCAATTCTGGGTGGTTGCGGTATCCCAAAATAGGTGGCGCAACGGCGCGGCGAATCGAGGTTCTGCCGCAAAGTTAGAGGGACCCGTTCCTGGGTGGTGGTGATATGTAGCCGACGTGAAATGAAAACACCAGGCAGAGCTGTATGTTTCAAACACTCAGATGAACTGAATCCTTTAATGAAACAACGCCACTATTTATGCTGAAGTATAGCAGTCATAATTTGCATACCCATACTAATTAGGAGCCTACCCATACAATGAGGTATGGCAGTTATTTACAATCAACATTCTTCACATTCTCTTAGCCTTCAGTCCACATAACATTTCTACATCTATTGTTCCAGCACATCAGATTAAACACACACTCTATCAGAGATCCCTTAAATTAAACATGTACTTAGATAATGGGGAAAATCCCTGACGCATAATTTACACAACAGCAAAGCTTGTTTACTGTATACACAAAGACACATTTACCTACAGGAATATAGTATTTTAAAACCAAAGCTATGTCATTTCACTAAACTAAATTAAACTAAAACCAAACGATGTAAAGTATATTTAAAATCACACAGGGTACATCTTATTACAGCACATCAAGTAAAACCACATCTAGCAAGGAAAATAAACTGTTCATACGTTGAAACGCACACTGCAAACGTTCAAAGGAACACAAGGTCCTTTTAAAAATGTCTTGGGTTTGAGTCCTGGGTCTCGCTGCGCAGAGCCCCTATGTCCCTTCCGTGACACTCCTCCCCCTTTCCAAAGTCCGACGAGCCCGGTTGGACCCACACGGGTCGTATAGGGGGAGTCGGTGCAGTCTCTGCGGCCCATAGTCCGTGGGCAAGAGGCGAGCCGCCAGGCTTCTCCAGTGGTGCTCGCGGCCGTGCCTGGCAGGTTGTAAGTCCTTCGGGGTACCCCCTCCAGAATAAGTGTCCCGTGGTTGGGGAGAGGTACCACCTGTGCCGTCTCCAGTGGTACCGTGCACCCGGGAAAAACGGGTGCCAAGTGCACGCGCCCCGAGTGTCCTGGTCAGCCGTTGGGGAAAACAGTGGCTGCATGGGGCCTCCGGGCCAAAGGGTTGTGGAGATGGGCAGAGACCAGCGGCCCTCTCTCCCGTTGCCAGCTCTTCTGCTGGGGGAGTGGGCACAGGAACAACGTCCAGGGGGTCAGATGGGGTCAACGGCTGCGGGCTAAGCAGCTCGGGTAAATTCTGCTGTTCCTCAGGGCAGACGACGGAGAGTGGGCAGAGGCCAGCGGCACTCTGCCCCGTTGCCAGCTCTTCTGCTGGGGAGGTGGGTACCGGAACAAAGTCCAGGGGGTTAGATGGGGTCAAGGGCTGCGGGATCAGCAGCGCGAGGGTATCCTTTCTGCTCCTCGGGGCAGAGGGTGGGAGATGGGCAGAGGCCAGCGGCACTCTGCCCCGTGGCCAGCTCTTCGGCTGGATGGCCAAGTACGGACACGGCAACCGGAGGAGCAAATAGAGCCCAACCTGGCTGCTCTTCCCTGCAGCCGACGAAGGGGACAAATGGATGCAACAGCAGTTGCACGGGGTCATCCTCGCTCTGCCCCGCGGGGCAAGTTGGGAGAAACGGGCAGAGGCCAGCGGCGCTCTGCCCTGGCGTCAGCTCTTCCGCTGGGTGGGGATCTCCTTGCGGGAGGATGGTTTTTTCCCCCCCGGGGCCATCAGCGGTTGCGCACAACCCAGCCCGGAGGGACCATCTGTCTGCTCCACCTGGCAGACCGTGGGTAGTGGGCAGAGGCCAGCGGCGCTCTGCCCCGTGGCCAGCTCTTCAGCTGGGTGAGGATCTCCTTGCGGGAGGATGATTTCTTCCCCCCCGGGGCAATCAATGGTTGCGCACAACCCATCCCGAGGGAACCATCTGTCTGCTCCTCCTGGCAGACTGTAAGCAGTGGGCAGAGGCCAGCGACACTCTGCCCCGTAGCCAGCTCTTCCGCTGGTTGGAGATCTCCTTGGGGAAGGATGGTCACTTCACCCCCCGGGCAAACAATGGTTGCGCACAACCCATCCCGGGGGAACCATCTGTCTGCTTCTCCTGGCGGACTGTAAGCAGTGGGCAGAGGCCAGCGGCACTCTGCCCCGTAGCCAGCTCTTCCGCTGGTTGAAGATCTCCTTGGGGAAGGATGGTCACTTCACCCCCCGGGGCAAACAATGGTTGCGCACAACCCATCCCGGGGAGACCATCCGTCTCCTCCCCCACTGGACCCGTGGCCTCAGCCACCCTGTCCTCTTGCGGGGTGAGGGGGTAACTTCCTCTGCCGGAACCCCCACGGGCACCCATGGGTCCGCCTCGGCCTCCCATAGGTCCCAAACCTGGGGACTGTCGACTTCCTCCGCCGACCCGTCCCACCACGGGGAGCTCAGGCTCGACTGCGGAACGCCGTCCAACAGTTTTCGGTAAGCCACCTCGAGCTCCCACTCTCGCTCGGCTAGGGACTCCAGCTCCTCAAACACCGAGTCCCTGCTGTCTGACGGGATCTCCAGTTCCCGTCGCTCCAGGATGTCTTCCATCCGCTCCTCGGTCTCCTCTCCAAACTCGGGGTCGGCGGCCATGCCCTCGTAGAGCAGCCCCGTACCCCCGTAGCGAGGCCCTGCCGTGGAACTGCCTCCAGTAGGGCGCACTGTCGGAGCGGCGGTTAGCCACCGGAGCGCGCGGTACTCGGCGTCCAGTGCGATCTCCTGCTGCACCAGCCCCCGGAGCTCGGCCTCCCACTCCTCTGGGGCCCGACCTTGCAGGAACGCTGCTCGCACATCGTACTGCACCCGATGGACGACAGCGTCGGAGGGAATGTACACGCCATGGCAGTCCCGCTCATGGTCCAGGGCCTCGTACCACAGTTCCTCTGTGGACCTCTGGTCCTGCTCCAGGCCCTCCTGCAGCTCTCTTGCCAACCCGACCTTCATGTCGGCGAAGGTGCCAGCACAGGAGCACCGCTCCTCAACGGGGAATGGGGCGTCCTCGGATGCAGCTCCAGGCGGGCTGTGAGTCTTCATCCGAGGGTCGCGGGGATAAGTGACGTCCTCAGTACAGGCTCCAGGCGAGCTGAGAGTCCCGCAAGCGTAGTCACTGGGGGTTGCAGATTCCCCAGGTGAAGCTCCAGTCGAGCTGTGAGCCTCGACCCAGGGTTCCACAGGGTAGGGTTCGGGGTCAACATAATCAGTCTCTGCTCCGCGGAGCTCTGCCAACCGCAGCTCGTGCTGGCGTTCCTTCTCCTGCTCAACTTCCCGGTAGAACTCCCGAATCACTTGATATCTGGCCCCCTCCGCCGGGGCATCACCGAGCAGGGCAATCCGACGCCGCAACTCCCTGAGGCCAGCATCTTCCTCCACCTCTGCGCGGACAGGGCTGGGGCGGGCATCATCGCCTCGTCCTGATCCATCCTGGTCAGTTCCTTGATCAGGGTCTTCCTCTTTTTGTTACCCGGCGTTCCTCCCCGGTTCTCCAACATCCCACGCAGGGTGTCCCTGTCGTAGGGGTTGTACACCGCCATGGCGTAAGTCTCCTAGGGGTCTGCAGAGAGCGATCCCACCGCTGCCACCAGTATGACGGAATGGAGTATCCGCCTGCGGTCCGGCTCTATCTGACCCCCTCGTTGGTGTTGCCAAGCCCGACTACCGAGTGGCACGGCACCCGGCGTCTCAAGCGGCTTGGGTAGAAGCCTACGTGGCGGTGTAGATCTGGAGAGTAGATGGGGCACCCACGGTGGAAATCCGCCCGACTACCGAGTGGCACGGCACTCGGCGTCTCGAGCAGCGGATCTACTGACCATTGAAAGGCTGGAGACGGTCTGCGTGGCGAACCGCGGTTCAGTAGAGTCTCCTTGACGATGCTGGCACGGTGCTGAGTCGAGGTCCCAATTCTGGGTGGTTGCGGTATCCCAAAATAGGTGGCGCAACGGCGCGGCGAATCGAGGTTCTGCCGCAAAGTTAGAGGGACCCGTTCCTGGGTGGTGGTGATATGTAGCCGACGTGAAATGAAAACACCAGGCAGAGCTGTATGTTTCAAACACTCAGATGAACTGAATCCTTTAATGAAACAACGCCACTATTTATGCTGAAGTATAGCAGTCATAATTTGCATACCCATACTAATTAGGAGCCTACCCATACAATGAGGTATGGCAGTTATTTACAATCAACATTCTTCACATTCTCTTAGCCTTCAGTCCACATAACATTTCTACATCTATTGTTCCAGCACATCAGATTAAACACACACTCTATCAGAGATCCCTTAAATTAAACATGTACTTAGATAATGGGGAAAATCCCTGACGCATAATTTACACAACAGCAAAGCTTGTTTACTGTATATACAAAGACACATTTACCTACAGGAATATAGTATTTTAAAACCAAAGCTATGTCATTTCACTAAACTAAATTAAACTAAAACCAAACGATGTAAAGTATATTTAAAATCACACAGGGTACATCTTAATACAGCACATCAAGTAAAACCACATCTAGCAAGGAAAATAAACTGTTCATACATTGAAACGCACACTGCAAACGTTCAAAGGAAAACAAGGTCCTTTTAAAAATGTCTTGGGTTTGAGTCCTGGGTCTCGCTGCGCAGAGCCCCTATGTCCCTTCCGTGACATATATATTTTGAGATTTTGTATATTTTAGTATCCTACAGTTTTAAATGCGAGACAACTATTTGTTATAACCTCCCTTGCAGTCTGATTTTTTTCAAAATTTTGTGTCAAAAAGCGTTTCAATTTTTTTTGGGAAGGAAATGTGTTGTTTCATATAGTAAGCCTGTAATCCGTAGGAATAACTCACTGAAATCCGTACAAACAAGGGTCATGTAAACACACGCAGTCAGATAAAGTTTGAAACACAAAATAATAATTTGTTATCCACAAATAATTATCCAAAATAATGGAAATAAATAATATTCAATAAAATAATGAAACCAAAACCACTGAAATCTTTCAGAAAACAGGTTTGCAATATTAGTGACGGCATGTTGTCTCAGTAAACGTCCCAGGTGTGATATATCTTGAAACATGGGACTGCACAAAGTCCAACGTCACAATCAGGACAATGGAACCTGGTTTCCTTTCGGATTTTCTTGCCTTTGTCATCCCGCTTGGAGCAACACACCACACACATCCTAGTAGGCGCTGACTTCCTCTCTGTTGGTGGGATGTGGTCGACGAAGTGACGACCAGTCAGGCGTTCAGGGTTGACAACAGCACGGCGTCCAGCTCTACTGCCAGCCACCGGTGTATGATGGCGCAGAAATATACATTCAGCAACCTTCCAAATGTAGTCCGCATGAAGGAGGTTCTGGTCACTTGCCTTTTTCTGCTCAAGAAGATGCCTGAAGATCTTGTAATACTTCTTCTGCTGTTTACCCATCGCAGGGTAAAATGTCATCACTTGATCAGCTCGGTCAACACCTCCCATGGTGGAATTGTAATCCACCACTACCTGCGGCTTCATAATGTCTTTGCCACCTCTCGGATGTACCATGACAGTGGAGTTGTAATGGACAGTGCTCATCAGGCAAACATCCTTCTTGTCACGCCAACGCAGTGCCAGCATGTTGCCTTTCTGCCAGGCAACCATGTCTCCAGTCTCCAGCTTTTTACTTCTGAAGATTGGTGGCATGTCGCGCCGGTTAGGTCGGACGGTCCCATATGCGTCTGTCTTGTGCTGCAGGAGACACTCATAGAGTTCAGGGGACGTTTAGAAATTGTCCGTTGTCACACAATAGCCTTGATCCAGCAATGGCTCAGTGAGTGACAGCACGGAGGATGTTACCAATCCATACTTACTGTATTTGGTGGCAAATTTTGTCCCTTTGCCCGTGTATATAACGGAGTTCCAGATGTAGCCGGATGAGGATTCACACAGCATATAGGATTTGATGCCAAATTGTGCCCTTATAGATGCAATGTACTGCACCCAGCTCAGCCGTCCCTTGTATGCCATCAGACTTTCGTCTATACTGATGTCCCTCTCTGGCACATAGGTCTGCTGGAAATTTGTGACGATCATTTCATACACGTCCCAAATTTTGCTCAGTTTAGGGGAAGGATGCGTGGTTTCGTCAAATTCCTCGTTGTTCACGAAGTGCAGGTACTTCATAATGAGCGCGAACCGGTACTCTGGCATCACCGCGCCAAAGAAAGGCGTTGCAATCAATTTATTGGTTGTCCTGTACCACGTCTGCATCGGTTTAGCTATGACTCCCTGGAGAATTATCAGGGCCAGGAATCTCCAGATCTCATCCTTGGTCACTGGTTCCCACTTTCTGCTACATGACCACTTCTACGGCAGAGTAACCGACTGTTGCTCCTGGTACCGGTTTGTCTCGGTTACAATTTTTTCTATGACTGCATCGGTCAGGAACAAGCGCAGGTATGCCAGGGGGTTGTCCAGTTCCACGTCCACTTTTAGGCTAGGGTCAGACTAGCGCAGTTTTAACGTGCGTTTAGCCGCACGAAATCACGGCCGTACTAGCAGCAAATGACGTCCAATGCCGGGGAACATACGACGAACGGCCGCACGAAAGTTCGTCCGCGCAACGCAAGTGGCCAACGAACGCATTTTTTCGAGAACGTCAAACCGCTACTACTGACGTACAGAGTGCGCTGCGGCCGCATAGCGGCGTGTGTGTGTGATTAGGAGACGTCAGACGCTGCTAATGTCCGGCTAACATAACGTCCAGACTCAAAAAGTGTTTTATTGATGATCCGTACAAAATCACGGACGAAAAGGCGCATCGTATGACCGCTATCGCGTATTCCGGGGGAAAATACGTACGTTCGTTCGACCGCACTTTTTCACGGACGACGTGAAAAATGCGTTCGTCTGACCCTAGCCTTATACCAGGTGCTCCAGTAAGGCTAGGGTCAGACGAGCGTGATTTCTACGGACTGTACGTCCGTGCAGTACGGACATCGTCAGTACGGAAGACACAGTAGTGGCCACACAGTCCGTTTTTTCACTGAAGTTATTTTTGACGGATGTAGGAGGGAAAAATAAATTAAAATGCAAAACCATTTTGTCCGTGAAAAATGCTGGACGTATAAATGCCGTCCGTCTGACCACGTTCCATCACTCACACACAAAGCTATGCAGATGTTGCGGACACAGCGCACTTTGTGCGGCCGTTCTAGCGGTTGTACGTTCTTGCCTGCCTTGCGTCCGTGGGCCGCGGCCGTTGTGCGTCCGCAGTTCAGTGCGGACGTACTTCGTGTAACGGACTCCGATGGGCTTCCTGTCATGCTATCACGGACGTACTTTTAGGCGCAATCACGGACATGAACACTACGCTCGTCTGACAGCAGCCTAAATGGGAACCTTGGGGGCGCTGCATTATCTGCACCATCAATACAGCACCAAGTTGGAACGTCGCTGAGCGCAGCATCAGATTCCTCACAGTCATCACTTTCAGGGTCTGAGGATGAATCGACCCACGAGTCACTGTCGCTCGGTTCCGCAAGCAGTTCGTACTCGCTGTCGCTGCTCTCAGGCTGCGCTGCAGCCGCTTTGGAGGTACAAGTGCGCTTTTTGGACGCCATGACCGTAAAGAATGCTGTCAGGACACAGGACCACTCACTAGGGATACCTGGGGGTGTATGACACAAAGTAATCCTGACAGAATGCATTGCACCTGTCAGGATTTTATACAATCTCTAATTTTTACTTTTTTTTTATTATTATTTTTTTTTTACAGGTTTCAAATTTGCCGCCTGGTCCCGCCCCCTGTGTCGCGTGGCTCACAGGGAGCGGAACCAGGAAGCAAGTCACACACCGACGCCACAATCACACGGAGGTGACTGCAGAGATGGCGAGGGAGCGCTGGATGCGGTGAGTATACAGCCCGAGTGTGGCTCGGGGTTACCGATCGCGGTAGCGAAATTTAACCCCGAGTCACACTCGGGATTACCGCCAGGGAGGTTAATAAACCGCAATCAAATCAGTTTATCCTAGTTTTATTTTTATTGTACACGACGGTGCGCGTTGTTGTCTCGGCATTCAGCGCATGCGCTCTCACCATATTGTAGCGACTCTTCCTTAATGCTCCCGCGCATCACATACAGCCCAACCCTGGCACCTCGATGATGATGTCATCACACAGAATATCCTCCAACACTGAGGGAACAATAACATCATAAACACTCATTTACCATCATTTAAAATCTCAAGGGGCGACCATTGGTATATAGCGTCGCAGTATTACCATTGGTATATAGCGCCGCAGTATTACCATTGGTATATAGCGCCGCAGTATTACCATTGGTATATAGCGCTGCAGTATTACCATTAGTATATAGCGCCGCAGTATTACCATTAGTATATAGCGCCGCAGTATTACCATTGGTATATAGCGCCGCAGTATTACCATTGGTATATAGCGCCGCAGTATTACCATTGGTATATAGCGCCGCAGTATTACCATTAGTGTCACGGAATGGCCCAACACCCTCAGCCAGGGGCGGTTCATAGTGGCAGTGATACCCATGGACACTTAGGTGCTGTGGGACCCACGGAGTTTTAAGTACTTTTTATTTAGATGTGGATTGTGTGTGGTGTAATAAAGTGTCCCCGTTGGTATTGTGAAACGTATTTTCCCTTTGTCTGCCTTGCCCGCCGCCATTTTCTGATCACCTCGTGGTTCCGTTCAGAATAATCGGATCGGAAAATGGCCGATTCACACCGTCCGGTCGAATCGTAAAATGGCCGATTCGGACCATCCGGTCCGAATCGGCGACTCCCCGATCCGTAACGGCCAATGGGACTTGTGAGGGCGGGCAGGGATTCCCATTGTATTCATAAGTGTGTAAAGTTGATAAATGTATGTGATGTGAATAATAAACTCAGATTTACCAGTGCATCCAGCCTCGCCTGATGACTTTTATTCTCCGCCGCATTATATTGTCTGAGCACCCCGCGCGGTCTCAGGGTGTGGTGTCTAGCTTAAGTTCCGAACAGATCGAGGTGAGAACCGAACCGAACGCCCTGTGCCTGCATCCCGCATCAGGACAGGGGCGCAGCGTATGACCGCCGGTTCTAAGAGTACTCGACCGGGATCCGAACCGAAGGTGCGAACCGCGTACCGCGCTTCGGTATACCCAGTGATTTAGCGATCCGATCCGAACATTCACCCGGTCCCGTAAATCCGAATATTCATCAGATCCGAAAAGTCCTTCGCTGGAAGATCCGAATATTCCTCCGCGGCAGATCCGATCTCCGTATTCGGCCGGCCGCTCCACAGACGTCCCCACACCCACCAGGTCAGTGAACCAGCTGCTCGAGACGCTGAGTACCGTGGTGCTCAGTGGTCGGGCTGGTTCGACACAGGGGTCCCCTCCACCGCCCGCATAACCCTTCCCCAGGGTCACTCCAGGCCGCATGAGACGCCGAGTGCGCGTCACTCGGTAGTCGGGCCAGCGGTAAGCGCCGGGGGCACGCAGATAGAGCACACCCGCAGGCGGACAACATCTCATTCCGTCATAATTAGTATATAGCGCCGTAGTATTACCATTAGTATATAGCGCCGCAGTATTACCATTAGTATATAGCGCCGCAGTATTACCAATAGTATATAGCGCTGCAGTATTACCATTAGTATATAGCACCGCAGTATGGTTTAAGGGTAGCATTACCATTAGTATATAGCGCCGCAGTATGGTTTAAGGGTAGCATTACCATTAGTATATAGCGCCGCAGTATGGTTTAAGGGTAGCATTACCATTAGTATATAGCGCCGCAGTATGGTTTAAGGATAGTATTACCATTAGTATATAGCGCCGCAGTATTACCATTAGTATATAGCGCTGCAGTATTACCATTAGTATATAGCGCCGCAGTATTACCATTAGTATATAGCGCTGCAGTATTACCATTAGTATATAGCGCCGCAGTATTACCATTAGTATATAGCGCTGCAGTATTACCATTAGTATATAGCGCCGCAGTATTACCATTAGTATATAGCGCTGCAGTATTACCATTAGTATATAGCGCCGCAGTATTACCATTAGTATATAGCGCTGCAGTATTACCATTAGTATATAGCGCCGCAGTATGGTTTCAGGATAGTATTATCATTAGTATATAGTGCCGCAGTATGGTTTAAGGGTAGTATTACCATTAGTATATAGCGCTGCAGTATGGTTTAAGGGTAGTGTCACGGAATGCCCCAAGAGTCTCGGCCGCAAACCCCAGGACCCTCAGCCAGGGACAGCTTTGATGACGTTGGGGTTACTATGGACTCCTAAGTGCCGTTGCACCCTAGGAACACCTTGTTTTATTTTATTCGATGTGGTTGTTATTGTGTGATGTAATAAAAGTGTCCCCTGTGTGTATAACTGTGAAACGTATGTTAGACCCCATTGTATGCTTTGCTCGCCGCCATTTCCCATTGCCTCGTGGATCCGGTCAGAGTGTCCGAATCGTAAAATGGTCGATTCGGAACATCCGGTCGGATTGACCGAATCGAAAAATGGCCGATTCGTAACGTCCGGGTACGAATCGGCACGACCCCGATTCGGGGACGGCCAATACGAATCGGGACCCAGGTGCTCTAACTCAAGCAATGGCCAATGAGACTTATGGAGGCGGGCAGGGATTCCCATTGTTTTGAACCTGTACGATTGTTTATAAATATATGTGGTTTCCCAGTAAAAGTCAGTTCAACTGGTGCATACAGCTCCGCCTGGTGTCCTTTCTTGACGTTCGTACACCTGAGATCCCTCGCAGTCTCCAGGGTACATTACCCACGAGGTACGGTCCCGCTACCCTGTGTCTGTACCTCGAAACAGAACAGCGGCGCATCGTCCGCCCATCGACTGATCGAACGAGCGACTCCGCGCACCGATCCGAAGCCTCGACGCGGTGCGTCTCCCGCGCATCGGTATATCGCTATACTTCCGAAGGAAATCCGAAACGTTTCCCATCCGAACGGCTTACTCGACGGACGATCCTATCTCCACCAAGGTTAGTGAATCAGCCGCTCGAGACGCCGAGTGCCGTGACGCTCGGTAGTCGGGCTGATCACTTCCAGGAGTCCCTCCCGGTACCTCGCCAGGACGCTCCAGGGTCGGTTCAGACCGCTCGAGACGCCGAGTGCCGTGACACTCGGTAGTCGGGTCGGGCGACGAGAGCCACAAAGGGGCAGATAGGAGCACACCCGCAGGCGGACAACACCCATTCCGCCACAGGTAGTATTATCATCAGTATATAGCGCTGCAGTATGGTTTAAGGGTAGCATTACCATTAGTATATAGCGCCGCAGTATGGTTTAAGGATAGTATTACCATTAGTATATAGCGCTGCAGTATTACCATTAGTATAAAGCACTGCAGTATTACCATTAGTATATAGCGCTGCAGTATTACCATTAGTATATAGCGCCGCAGTATGGTTTAAGGATAGTATTACCATTAATATATAGTGCTGCAGTATTACCATTAGTATATAGCGCCGCAGTATGGTTTAAGGATAGTATTACCATTAATATATAGTGCTGCAGTATTACCATTAGTATATAGCGCCGCAGTATGTTTTAAGGATAGTATTACCATTAGTATATAGCGCCGCAGTATTACCATTAGTATATAGCGCTGCAGTATGGTTTAAGGGTAGCATTACCATTAGTATATAGCGCTGCAGTATGGTTTAAGGGTCGTATTACCATTAGTATATAGCGCCGCAGTATTACCATTAGTATATAGCGCCGCAGTATGGTTTAAGGATAGTATTACCATTAGTATATAGCGCCGCAGTATGGTTTAAGGATAGTATTACCATTAGTATATAGCGCCGCAGTATGGTTGAAGGGTAATATAACTACCCTAAAGGAAAAGCGTAACAGTGCAGTACCAGGAAAAATATATTATTGTGAGAGATAGGAAAGATCATGAGAGACCTAAGGGTTTCCCCCTAAAGGGATGATAGAATACAATTATCCTGATGGAATCATCAGGATACTGGTGTCTCCCAGAGACCAATATAAAATATAACTTTTAATGAGGAGTTTAAGAAGAAAAATTCTATTGTTTATTTATTTGTGTTTATAAGGTTGCCAAACAATTCAGTGAAAAGTGCTCAAAGACCATTAACAACAATTGGTGGTTTTCTTGTAACAATTCAAGAAAATTGGGAAACCATTCAATAGGTGACCTTCAAGGGTCACCTCAAATTGATGGTAATTACCATGAAAACCAATATGAAAATTAGAACATAATAATTGTACAGCAAGAACAACCACAAGAAAGCAAAAAGGCACGGGATATAATTGTGTCCAAAATACTTAGGCTAAATTAGCTGAAACTGTACCGCAATGGTTGGCCAATGGTTGTATCAGAGACCACATAGGTTTAGCATGGTTAATACACTCCTGACGAGCCATTCCTGGCGAAACGCGCATTGGGTGCGGCAGCAGGCAGGGACCTTCCATTCAATTACTGTCCAGTCCGTTTTTTGGTAACCATGCTAAACCTATGTGGTCTCTGATACAACCATTGGCCAACCATTGCGGTACAGTTTCAGCTAATTTAGCCTAAGTATTTTGGACACAATTATATCCCGTGCCTTTTTGCTTTCTTGTGGTTGTTCTTGCTGTACAATTATTATGTTCTAATTTTCATATTGGTTTTCATGGTAATTACCATCAATTTGAGGTGACCCTTGAAGCACTTTTCACTGAATTGTTCGGCAACCTTATAAACATAAATAAATAAACAATCGAATTTTTCTTCTTAAACTCCTCATTAAAAGTTATATTTTATATTGTTCTCTGGGAGACACCAGTATCCTGATGATTCCATCAGGATAATTGTATTCTATGGTTGAAGGGTAGCTTACTCCCTAAAGTGGATGAGCTTAAGGCTTGCCCACATTTGACTTCTTCTCTGGTACAATTGAAATCCCTTTCAGTAAATCAATCATTGTTGCTGGATTCTATCGCCCACCGAGCTCTCCAGTGCACTCCCTTTCTGACATAACCCAAATCCTTAATAAGTATTTACACAAAACCAAAAAAGTGAACTGCTTGTCCTCGGCATTTTTAATTCAGATTGGCTAAATCCTAAAAACAATAAACACTGCTCCCTGTTTAAGGCTTTGCAGCTAAAACAATTAATCTCCTCCCCCACTCACATTAATATGAAAAGCCCTAACCATACCTCGCTGGACTGGATTCTCTCCTCATGTCCTGATCGAATACAGGAGCCAGGCATTCTCGCTAACAGTTTCAGTGATCACTGCCTAGTGTACTGTGCGCAAAATAAGGGCCACAAATTGTCCACCAAAGGTAATAATCACAAAGTCTTTCAAGAAATGTAATCTTGAATAGGGATGAGTCGAACACCCCCAAGTTTGGTTCGCATTCGAACTCGAACTTTTCAAATGTTTTCTCAATGCAAGTCAATGGGACTCAAAATTCGATTTTTAGAGTGCCCTCCAAGAGGGCATAAAAGCTAGATATTTGCCATAAAAGGTGTATGGGGGTCCGGGTAGTGCCCTGGGGGACAGGAAACAAGGACAAAAAGTAAAAAAAAAAGTTTTTAAAGGGACAGTGAGTTTTCCATGAAATAAGGGTTAAAAACGAAAAATTCCTTCAAATATCGTGTCTAGGAGGTCCCCATAACCTGCCCGTGAAGTGGCGGATTTCTAGGATGTATAGAAATATGTAAAAACCAAAAAATGACATTTCAAATGACGGTAAATGGTTTTCCTTTAATCTATCCATAAACCACTGCTTGGGGCGGCAGTCTGTATGAAAAGAGGAGACATTTTCGGACACGCAGAAAAAGTTTAGTGATTTTTTGGCTAAATTATGGTGAAACTTATGCAGGCTTTGGATGAAAGTAACAATAGGTGCTTTAAAATTGGGCCTTTAGCGTCGTCTGGTAAAGACGTCAGTGCACCCAGATTTTGTGCTTTTGGTGCCAGACTGCCAGGCCAGCAAATACCATCATACAGTAACCCCTCTGTAGTATTGTGGAAGAATGCAGGGGTGGACCTTGCGGTCCTATATTAAAAAGATATGAATATGGTAAAGGCGTCAGTGCACCCAGATATTGTGCTTTTGGTGCCAGGCCAGCACGTGCATTCATACCGTAACCCCTCTGTGGTATTGTGGAAGAGTGCAGGGGTGGACCATGCGGTTCAAAAAATTAAAATGATATGAATGTGGCACAGGCGTCAGTGCAGCCAAATATTGCGCCTTTCATGTCAGCAATTGCATTCATACCGTAACCCTTTTGTGGTATTGTGGAAGAGTTCAGTGCTGGAGGTTTTGTGAATGCAGAAGACATCCCCGATCTATTCCGTTACGTCAGCATCAGGGGATTGATAACTGCTGATCCAGGACTGATTCATTTTTATAAATGTCAGCCGGTCTACAGAGTCGGTGGACAAACGCCCTCTTTTGTCTGTGACAAAACCTCCAGCGGCACTGAACGTCCTTTCAGAAATCACGCTGGATGAAGGGCAGCCTAGTAGCTGCATAGCATATTGGCTAAGTTCTGGCCAGTGATCCAATCTCAACACCCAGTAAGCCAGTGGATCATCTGCTGAAAAGGTATCCAGGTCTGCCCTTGCCCCTAGGTAGTCCTGCACCATATGGTGAAGACGCTGGCAATGGGTGCCTACATTTGACGTCCCTGGGTGTCGTGGACTAAAAAAAATTAAAAATGCATCAGTCAATCGGCCCTGGCCTTCACCACTATTCCTCTGATCATCCGCAGCCTCAGAAGCACCTGTGTCATCACTTGGTAACCTACCAGTGCCTGGAAAGGTGTTACACAAGTGTCGCTTTAGAGCGTCCTCAAGTTTTTTTCATCCTGTGCTCCCTCTGTGCGGGCAGGATGAGCTCTGCAACTTCACCCTTGTATCGTGAATCAAGAAGGGTTTAGGGATGAGCCAAACACCCCACGAGTTCAGTTCGGGCCTGAACCTGAACTTCCTATATGTTCGGGTCCGAACTCGAACTCCATGCAAGTCAATGGGGCTGAAAATTCAGTTTTTAGAGTGCCCTCCAAGAGGGCATATATGCTAGATATTTGCCATAAAAGGTGTATGGGGGTCCGGGTAGTGCCCTGGGGGACAGGAAACCAGGACAAAAAGTTTTTAAAAAAAAACATTTTTAAAGGGACAGTGAGTTTTCCATGAAATAAGGGTTAAAAATAAAAACGAAAAATTCCTTCAAATATCGTGCCTAGGAGGTCCCCATAACCTGCCCGTGAAGTGGCGGATTTCTAGGATGTATAGAAACACTTAAAAACAAAAAAATTACTTTCAAATGACGGTAAATGCTCTTCCTTTAATCTATCCATAAACCGCTGCTTGGGGCGGCAGCCTGTATGAAAAGAGGAGACATTTTCGTACACGCAGAAAACGTTTACTGATTTTTTTTGGCTAAATTACTGTGAAATTTATGCAGGCTTTGGATGAAAGTAACAATAGGTGCTTCAAAATTGGTCCTTTAGCGTCCCCAACAGTGCCGTCACACCGTAACCCCTCTGAGGATATGAATCTGATACAGGCGTCAGTGGCAGTGCACCCAAATATTGTGCTTTTGGTGCCAGGCCTGCAAGTACTATCATACAGTAACCCCTCTGTGGTATTGTGGAAGAATGCAGGGGTGAACCTTGCGGTCCTATATTAAAAAGATATGCATCTGGTTAAGGCGTCAGTGCACCCAGATATTGTGCCTTTGGTGCCAGGCCAGCAAGTATCATCATACAGTAACCCCTCTGTGGTATTGTGGAAGAATGCAGGGGTGGACCATGTGGTCCTATATTGAAAAGATATGATTCTGGTCAAGGCGTCAGCGCACCCAGATATTGTGCCTTTGGTGCCAGGCCTGCAAGTGCCATCATAATACAGTAACCCCTCTGTGGTATTGTGGAAGAGTGCAGGGTTGGACCCTGCGGTTCAAAAAATTAAAATGATATAAATCTAGCACAGGTGTCAGTGCAGCCAAATATTGTGCCTTTCGTGGCAGCAAGTGTCTTCACACCGTAACCCTTTTATGGTATTGTGGAAGAGTTCAGTGCTGGAAGTTTTGTGAATGCAGAAGAGGACATCCCCGATCTATTCCATTACTTCAGCATCAGGGGATTGATAGCTGCTGATCCAGGACTGATTCATTTTTATAAATGTCAGCCGGTCTACAGAGTCGGTGGACAGACGCACTCTTTTGTTTGTGACAAAACCTCCAGCGGCACTGAACGTCCTTTCGGAAAGCATGCTAGATGAAGGGCAACCTAGTAGCTGCATAGCATATTGGCTAAGTTCTGGCCAGTGATCCAATCTCAACACCCAGAAAGCCAGTGGATCATCTGCTGGAAAGGTATCCAGGTCTGCCCTTGCCCCTAGGTAGTCCTGCACCATATGGTGAAGACGCTGGCAATGGGTGCCTACATTTGACGTCCCTGGCGTCGAGGACTAAAAAAATTTAAAAATGCATCAGTCAAGCGGCCCTGGCCTTCACCACTATTCCTCTGATCATCCACAGCCTCAGAGGCACGTGTGTCAGCACTTGGTAATCTACCAGTGCCTGGAAAGGTGTTACACAAGTGTCGCTTTAGAGCGTCCTCAAGTTTTTTCATCCTGTGCTCCCTCTGAGCGGGCAGGATGAGCTCTGCAACTTTACCCTTGTATCGTGGATCAAGAAGGGTTGCCAACCAGTAATGATCCCTCCTTGATAGCACGAATCCTGGGGTCGTTTAGCAGGCTTTGCATCATTAGGGAGCCCATGCAGCGTAGGTTGGAGGTGGCATTAGCTTCCGAGTCTTCCTGGTCAATGAGGATGACCGTATCGTGCACTTCCTCCTCCCAGCTACGCACTAGCCCTTGTGTTTCTGGGCACACGAAACCCTCCCTTGAGGAATCCCCACCTTCAATGCCCCCACTACTTAAATATTCTGCCTTCTCCTCATCCTCCTGTCTGATCTGAGTAGGACCCGCTGGAATGCTGTCTGCGGAAAGACTGGGGCCTTGAGAGCTAGGGAAGGCCTCCTCTTCCTCCCGCTGCTCTGCCTCTAGAGCCACATCTATAATTCCCCACAGAGTGTGCTCCAGCAGGAACACTAAAGGAATTGTGTCACTGATGCATGCACTGTCCCTGCTCACCATCCTCGTTGCCTCCTCAAATGGTGACAGTACAGTGCATGCATCCTTGATCATCAGCCACTACGGGGGGGGGGAAACAAGTCGACCTGAACCTGTCCTTGTGCCATACTCACACAGGTACTCGTTGATGGCCCTCTGCTGCTTGTGCAGACGCTGCAGCATTGCTAATGTCGAGTTCCACCTGGTGGGCATGTCACAGATCAGACGGTTTGTGGGAAGGTGGAATTCTCTTTGAATTTCTGCCAGGCGAACGCTTGCTGGGAATGACCGTCTGAAGTGGCTGCATACTTTTCTGGCCTGGATGAGAAGCTCTGGCAGCCCTGGGTACTTGGTTAGGAAACGCTGTACCACCAGATTTAGGACGTGTGCTAGGCATGGTACATGCGTCAATTTACCCTTGCGTAGGGCGGAGAGAAAGTTGCTGCCATTATCGCAGACGATCATTCCCAGCTGAAGCTGGCGTGGTGTTAACCATCTCTGCACCTGCCCCTGCAGAGCTGACAGAATTTCTGGCCCGGTGTGGCTCCTGTCCCCTAAACAAACCAGCTCAAGCACAGTATGGCATCTTTTTGCTTGAGCCATTGCGTAGACCCTGTCAGGCGTCGGTTTAACTGCCACTTCGCCAGAGACAGAGAAGGAGGAGGAAGAGGGAGAGGTGGTGGTGGTGGAGCAGACAGATCTCATACAAGCAGCTTTCTGGAGGCGTGGTGGATGAACAAGCTCGAGCACAGAGCCCCGTCTTGGATCCCTCCCAGCTGCAATCAGAGTTACCCAGTGTGCCATGAAGGAAATGTAACGACACTGTCCATGCTTGCTGGACCACGTGTCTAAAGTCACATGCACCTTGCTGCTGACTGCCTTTCCCAATGACTGGATAACATTGTCTTCCGTGCTGGTATAGTGCTGGAATGGCCTTGCGTGAAAAGTAATGGCGTTTTGGAACCTGCCACTGTGGTACAGCACATTCAGCAAGTTCACGGAAGGGAGCAGAGTCCACCAGCTGGAAAGGCAGCAGCTGCAATGCGAGTAATTTTGCTCAGCTGGCATTTAGACGCTGTGCTTGGGGATGGTTGGGACTATATTTTTTCTTTCGCTGCAGCAGCTGCGGCAACGTAATCTGACTGCGTAAATCTTCAGCTGCTGGGATGATGTCACATTGTGAGGAAGGACCTGGTACATCCATTACTGTAGCATCATCCCTGCCGGTGGAGGTTGTAGGCAATGACATGGCAGGACATACAGTGGGGGTAGAGACAGATGAGGAGGAGGAGGAGGACCTACGCAAAATTTTGCGCCAACGGGATGTGTGGCAGTTGTTCATATGTCGCCTCAAGCACGTGGTACCCAAGTGTCCGGTATCTTTCCCACGCTTAAGCCTCATCTGACCTAGATTACAAATAGCAACGCTGCGCTCTACTGCACATTTCTTAAAGAAATCCCAGACAACAGAGTTCCTGCGTGTGTTCTTTGAGACAACAGCGCTCTGCACCGGAGCAGCTCTGACATGTGATGCCTTGGACTGGCTAGTGCTATGGTTGGTCATAGAGGATGTTGTGCCTCGTGTTTGCTGTGCCTCCTCCTCCCCCTCCTCACTTGATTCCTCTGTTCGATCAGGCACCCAGCTGGAGTCAGTGACCTCATCATCATTGTCATCATCACCCCCTATCTCCTCGTCACTGGAGCCAACTTGGCAGCATGCTGCAGCTGCTGGGGCAACATGAGTGCCAGTTATTTGTGTGTCATCACTGGCACCCCCTTCCTCTAGGTTGATTATACTCCCTTCCTCAACCTCAGAGATTGAATCAGAGCACTGTACTTGCTGTGCATCCTCAAGCAGCATGTCACTGTCATTGTAGTCAAACAATTCAGCTGACTCCTCTGTGTTTGATAGCGAGGCTACGGCAGGAGTAGCTGTGGATATGGAGGCTGCATTAGATGCTTTGGCAGCTGAGGTGGACTGTAAAGCACTAGAAGCCTGGCTGGCAGAGGACTCGGAGGATGAGGATGGCCTGGTTAGCCAATCCACCAAGTCCTCTGTATGTTGCTGCTGCTTAAGACGGCCAGCACCAGTTAGAAAGGACAAGCGTGCCCCTGCAGAGGATGCACCATGTCCACCATGACCAGAGGCACAGCCTCCCGACACAGGGGCTGCTTGCCCTCTTATCTGTGTCTGGGAGCGTCTGCCTGTCCTTTTTGTACTTTCAGACATGGTGAGTGATATATAGATTAAATATATAAAGAACTCTGATTCAACTCTGGTATAAAGATTAAAGATTTACAGAACTCTGGTATAACTCAGTGAGACACCCTGATAGCTGGCAGCCAGTGACAAGACTCAGATTACAATTCCCAGAAACCTCCTATAAATCAGTGAGACCCCCTGATGGGTGGCAGTGAGAATATACAAATTACAATTCGCATAAATCTGCTAGAAGTATGTGGGACCCCCTGATAGCTGGCAGTGAGAAGACACAGATTACAAATCTCAGAAACCTCCTATAAATCAGTGAGACCCCCTGATGGGTGGCAGCCAGTGAGAACACACGGATTATAACAATTCCCAAATATTTTGTAGAAATTACTGACGCCCAAAATACTGTGTGGCACTGGCAGTGAGTCACAAGACACAGATCACCTCAATTCCCAGATATTTTGTAGAAATTAGTGACCACCAAAATACTGCGTGGTACTGGTAGTGAGTCACAAGACACAGATCACCTCAATTCCCAGATATTTTGTAGAAATTAGTGACCCCCAAAATACTGCGTGGCACTGGCTGTGTGACAAGACACAGAGCGCCTCAACTCCCAAATATTTTGTAGAAATTAGTGACCCCCAAAATACTGCGTGGTACTGGCAGTGAGTCTCAAGACACAGATCACCTCAATTCCAAAATATTTTGCTGAAATTACTGAGCAACCAAAATAGTTGCTGGGACTGAGCACAAAGATTACAACAATTCCCAGATATTTGGTAGAAATGAGACCCCCCCAGTAGCGTGGCAGACTGGCAGTAAGAACACACCACAACAATCTCCTATGAAATCTCTCAAATGCGTGCAGAAGTGCTGCGTGGAAACTTTATATAGTGTGCTGCGGGACTTAGCTCTGTGAGTCCATGATTGGGCAAAATTTGCCCAATCAGGACTCTGAGCCGTGATTGGCATAGTCTTGAACCTGTCTTGCACCTGACCTGTGGTCAGGTGCAAGGCTGTAGCCAATTACAAGCTTCAGGCCAGTGGAAAATTGCATTGTGAGCGAACACGCGGCGAACACCCGGAAATGTTCGTAGTTCGCGAACAAACGAACAGGCTATGTTTGATGCAAACTCCGAACCGATCGAACTGAACAGCTCATCCCTAATTTTGAATCCTTCCTAAATGATCTCAAACAGCTCCCATGGTACAGACTAAACCTAATCCCAGACCTGGACTGTGCAATTGAATACTTTCAATCCGAGCTCCTGAAAGTCTGGAATACCCATACCCCGCTGCGTAAAGTGTGAGTAAAAGGGGCCCACCTCCCCTGGGTTACAGCTGATCTCACGCAAATGTACCAGTTTAGAGACTCCCTGTGGTCAAATTTCAAGAGTACTGGATCCATGAACAATCACTGTGAATACCGAAAATGGCGGAATGCATGCACAAAACAATCTAAAATGGCTAAAGCCCAATACTTCAATGAAAATTTAAACAATAACATATCAAACCCTAGAAATTTTTGGAAAATCATAAGTAACATACAAGCACTCCCAACTGGCTGCTGTCAAAGTAAACAACCAAACTGTACAACACCCCCTAGATGTATCAAATGCTTTTAATAATTATTTTGTTGGTTGCGCCACCACCCTGATTGCTACGCTAGGAAATGACACACAATCAGAAAGGCCGCACACAGGTCAGGCCCCTCCAACTGTGCAAAGACCATGTAACACAGAGAAATTCAGTTTTAGACCAGTGCCTGTCAGTGTCATTACTAAACTTAACCAAAAAATGAAATACCAGTCTGGACCTGATCAAATCCCAGCAATGCTGCTGAAAATCAGTGCTCCGCCAATTGCAAATCCTGTCGCAACCCTAATCAATGAATCACTGGCGACTTGATACATACCCAAACTCTGGAAGACTGCGAGAGTGGTACCTATCCATAAAAGTGGTGACAGTACTTTGGTATCCAACTATCGCACGATATCATTGCTCCCTGTAATGTCAAAAATTTGGGAAAAATGCGTCTACACAATTACCTGATTATTTGCAATAACTACTTAGGGAACTACTTAACCCCAGATCAATCCGGCTTTCGTCCCAATCATTCAACTACAACCACCCTTTTAAAAGTTTCCAATGATATCCAAGCTGGGATGGAACAAGGAAACCTAACTGGAGCATCTTCCTTGATTTTGCCAAAGCCTTTGACACAGTAGACCATGGCATCCTGTTACAAAAACTTAAAAACTCCGGTATTGGTGATCACACGCTAACCTGGTTTCAAACGTATGTATCTGATTGATCGCAATATGTGTCCATTTCTAGCAGCTCCTTCCTCCCCCTCCCAGTCACATGCGGTGTACCCCAAGGCTCAATACTCGGCCCCCTGCTATTCACGATATTCATAAATGATCTGCCCAATGTCTGCAAAGCCTCAACTGTACACATGTACGCAGACGACACCGCAACCTATACCAGCAAACCATATCTCCCGCAGCTTGAGGCCGTGCTGCAAGACCAATATGCAACCGCCCCGCAAACACCCCCCCAGAAACTTACTACATTGTAAAACTCATTCTGCCACTTTGTGCTACAATGTAACTACATGACCCACCATTGTGACGTGTTAAAAGAGCTAAACTGGCCGTCGCTGGAATCCAGACGCACCCTTCACCTTTCCAACGTGGTGTTTATGAACTTTTCTGGGAAGCTACCACCCTACCTGAATAGGCTGCTTCCCCCAGCAGTAACCTATAACCTCCGATCCAGGACCTGCACCTTACTTACAATAAAACAATACAAAAAGACAGTGGCTCGATCCTCATTTTCCTACAGAGCACCACAGTTATGGAATAACCTCCCAGATGCCATCAAATCTTCCCCCAGTCTAAAGTCCCCTAAGAGCTCCCTATTAACATACCTCACTAAGGAATGCACCTGTAAACATGTAACATAGTGACTATATACAGAATGCACCTGTAAACATGTAACATAGTGACTATATACAGAGTGCACCTGTAAACATGTAACAGAGTGACTATTTCCTACATATTTATTTTCTGTGTAGATCTGTATTGTGTTTTTTTTTAATATCTTGCATTGTATTACTTTGTATTTCTGTAATGCCTAACATTTCAATGTTCTTGAACCCAGGACATACTTGAAAACAAGAGAAATCTCAATGTATCCTTCCTGGGAAAATACTTTATAAATAAGTTACCATTAGTATATATAGCGCCGCAGTATGGTTTAAGGGTAGTAGACCCTGTTCCAAATTATTATGCAAATCTATTTCAGTGTCACAAAGATTAAATATGTTGTTTTTCAGTTTAGCCTATGGATGGCATTGTGTCTTAGGGCTCTTTTGATCACTAAAAACAATCTGGGACACCTGTGATAATTAGATTGTCAGGTGAGCCCAATTAAAGGAAAAACTACTAAAGGAGGATGTTCCACATTATTAACCACTTCGTTGCATGCGGAGGACGCGCTGAGCGCGTCCTCACTTTGGGGTCAGCGTTCGGCCGAGTTCCGGCCGATCGCTGGCCCCCCCGGTGCGGGCTGACATCCTCGATGTCAGCCCAGCATCCGGAACCGCCGCCGGTGAAATTAGGTGTCATCGTGGCGGCGCGATGACACCTAATTCAGGCACCCCCCCGCATGTGCGGAGGAGGTGCCTGAAAGGGAGGGGGGGGAGGTCCTTCGGACCTCTCTCCCTCCCGATCGGCGGTGTTGCGAGGGTTAACCCAGGCACCATTTGGAAGGGCACAGCCTGCCCATCCAAATGGTACCTGGCATTAACCCCTGGGGAGCTGGATCACGAATCGGCGCTGAAAAGCGCCGGTTCGTGATCCTTTCCCGGAGCGGCCGACATCTTGGATGTCGGCCAAGCCTCCGGGAACTCCCCCTGAGGACTGGCATCATCGTGCATAGCACGATGACGCCAGTCCTGGAGTTAACCCCTAACTGCCACCAATGGTGGAGATAGGGAGTTCATTGGAATCCCCTATCTACCGATCCGTGGCAGCTAGGGGTTAAAGTTTGGTATTGTTGGATCGGCCAGAGCATGGCCGTTCCAACGATACCAAACCCGAATGTGAAAAAGTTTGTAAAAATAAATAAATAAATAAAATAAAAATAAAAAAATATTTAAAAAAAATTATAAAAAAAAAATACTTTTTTTTGGTTTGTTAATGCAGCAATAGTGTTCCCATTTCAATTATAATGTGAACAATGATACTGCACTAACGATTTTTGTATGCAGTGCGTTTGTTAAAAATCGTGTAATTTTCCCCAAAAAAAATGTAACGAGACCCCATCTCTAATTTTTTTAACAAGCGCACCCCATACAAAATATAACCGCAATTGCTCGCATGTTAAAATGTGAAAAAACCCACTTTACACGCTGTAAATTATTGAAAATTCATATTTTATTGCATTTTTTGTTATAATATACAGACTGGTCATGATGTATACATATAATAATGACATATTATGAATCTGCCGAGTCTGCCGGAAAGAACGATATATAATATGTCTGGGTCATATACTAAAATAAGCCTTCAAAACGCGTTTAAACATGATGAGCAAAACCGGTAAAAATGACCTCAGCACAGAGGTGTGAAAAGCCTCAGCAGCGAAAGGGTTAAGCAGAGCACCATTTTCAAGCAATATGGGGAAGAAAAAGGATCTCTCTGCCGCCGAAAAGAGTGAAATAGTTCAATGCCTTGGCCGAGGTAATAAAACATTAGATATTTCACGAAAATGTAAGCGTGATCATCGCACTATTAAAAGATTTGTGGCCGATTCAGAGCACAGACGGGTTCGTGCAGATAAAGGCACATTATGAGGAAGATTTCAGCCAGATCCATGCATCGGATCAAGAGAGCAGCTGCTAAAATACCATTACATAGCAACAAATAGGGATGAGCGTTTGTTCTGTTCGGAGTTCGAATCGAACATCGGCTGTTCGAAAGTTCGCGAACTTCGAACTTTTTTGGGACCTTCGCCAAAAGTTTGAAAGAAAAATTTTGAAAAAAGTATAAAAAAATTCTTAAGTCTAGAAATAAAGAGACTCTTTACTGCAGAATATTATAAGCAACGGTTTATTAGATATTGAATTAAAACGGGAATATTTTTAACATTGAAGCCTATGGGATAAAACATTATTGTTACTAAAGATCAGGCAGACACGGCCCTCTAATCAGGCACTGTAGAGGGCAGCCTGCCGGGGCCTCCCAAGGATCCCCTGGAGGAGCATGTGGCCACCGGATGACAGAGCTGCGACTGTGCAGGCTAGCCGCCCGGGTGCATGTGGCAGAGACGGGCAGCGCAGGGAGGGAGCCACTGCACCTGCGGCCATGGCAGACCCCCCCACAACCAGGATCCAGGGAGCCCCCATTGACCACCAGGCTAAGGTAAGGCGATACATTTCTAAAAAAACATAAAATCCGAGGACATTTTTAAATGTCCCCGGGAACATAAAATAAAACCTTTTTTTTCTTTCTTTACCTTGCGGAATGTATTTAATTAGATACATTCAGCCAGGTAGAGGGGACTGTAAGGGCAGGTATGATATATATATATAGATATATCTTATCTATATTCTTATAAATATATCCTATCCAGACTTGTATTACACACACATTTTGGCAACTAATTTCCCCCCCCCCAATTTGGCTGATCCCTCCAGAAGAAATGTTGAACCCGATAGACCAGAGAATAATATATATATTCTCTACTCTGTTGGGTTCAACATTTCTTCTGGAGGGATCAGCCAAATGGGGGGGGGGCATTTAGTTGAGATTGTCCACATGCCAACCCCCATGTGCGTATGTGTATATATGGTCTGAGGTCTGTGGGTGGGTGTATATATATATATCTGCGTGTTGATATATACGTATATATAGGTCTGCTCTGCGTGTTGATATACACGTATATGTCTGTGTGTGGTATCAATGCATCCCTACTGTATACACAGCGCTCCGTGTCCCTATAATATATTATCAGGGGTTACCTTTTTTTTATATTTTTATACTATTCCTATTAAATTAACAGTAATTTTTGATGTATTTTATTGAGTAGAAACTTTTTTTGCCTATATAACATGTGCTTTATGAAAATAAAACGTTTTTTGTGTACATTTTAATTTAGTTAGTGGATTCCTGTCCAGTGCGGTGAGAAGCAAACGTAATGCAGTGTAGACACGCTGCGAGGCGGAGCGGAGTGGAGTGAAGTCAAGCCTGCAAAATGTTTGCTTCGCTTCGCTGTGCATCGCTACACGCTCAGTGTGTCTCAGCCTTTATTCCCGCATCGCTAGCTTACTGAATCAGTTTGTATACTTGTTACTAACCCTGCTTGTTCTGAGGACCCGATCTGTTCCGACTTTGCCTGCCATTTGATTATTCTCTCTGTGTATTCCCTGGCTGTTCTGTTTGCTTCCTGTTGCTACTGGTGTTCGCCGATTCTCACCATATACAGTAGCGCAGTACAAGTGCCTAAGCATTGCTGACCCGGTTTTGTTATAGCTGCTTATCTAACTGAATAGATCGGGGATCTCGTCTGCATTACAAAAAACCTCCACCACTGCACTCTTCCACAATACCTCAGAGGGGTTACTTACGGTGTGAAGGCACTTGCTGCCACCAAAGGCACAATATTTGGGTGCACTGCCACTGACAACTGTACCAGATTCATATCATTTTAACATTGGACCGCAGGGTCCACCACTGCACTCTTCCACAATACCACAGAGGGGTTACTGCGTGAAGGCACTTGCTGCCACCAAAGGTAAAATATTTGGGTGCACTGCCACTGACGCCTATACCAGATTCATATCATTTTAATATTTGACCGCAGGGTCCAACCCTGCACAATACCACAGTGGGGTTACGGTGTGAAAGCACTGTTGCCGACACTAAAGGCCCAATTGTATATAAGTAACCTATTGTTACTTTCATCCAAAACCTGCATAAGTTTCACCATAATTTAGTCAAAAAATCACTAAACGTGTTCTGCGTATCCTAAAACGTCTCCTCTTCATACAAGCATTTGTTTTTAGATGTTTCTATACATCCTACAAATCCGCCACTTCACGGGCAGGTTATGGGGACCTCCTAGGCACGATAGTTGAAGGAATTTTTCGTTTTTATTCTTAACCTTTATATCATGGAAAACTCACTGTTCCTTTAAAAACGTTTTTTTAAAACTTTTTGTCCTTGTTTCCTGTCCCCCAGGGCACTACCCGGACCCCGATACACCGTTTATGGCAAATATCTAGCATATATGCCATCTTGGAGGGCACTCTAAAAATCGAACGTTCGGGTCCCATTGACTTACATTGAGTTTGGATCGTGTTCGAACTCTTGAAATTGTTCGAGTTCGAAGTCGAACCGAACACGGGGGCGTTCGGCTCATCCCTAGCAGCAAACAGATATTTGAAGCTGTTGGTGCCTCTGGAGTCCCACGGACATCAAGGTGTAGAGTCCTCCAGAGTCTTGCAACTGTGCATAAACCTTCCATTCTGCCACCACTAACCAATGCTCACAAGCAGAAATGGCTGCAATGGGCAGAAAATACATGAAGACTAATTTTCAAGCAGTCCTGTTCACTGAGTGCCGTGCAACCCTGGATGGTCCAGATGGATAGAGTAGTGGATGGTTGGTGGACGGCCACCCTGTTCCAACAAGGCTGCGACGCCAGCAAGGCGGTGGTGGAGTCATGTTTTGGGCTGGAATCATGGGAAGAGAGCTGGTCGGCCCCTTTAGGGTCCCCGAAGGTGTAAAGATGACCTCTGCAAAATATGTGGAGTTCCTGACTGACCACTTCCTTCCCTGGTACAGAAGGAAGAACTATGCTTTCCGTAATAAAATCATCTTCATGCATGACAATGCACCATCTTATGATGCAAAGAATACCTCTGTATCAATGGCTGCTATGGGGATAAAAAGAGAGAAAGCCATGGTGTGGCCTCCATCCTCCACTGACCTCAATCCTATTGAGAACCTTTGGAGCATCCTCAAGCAAAAGATCTATGAGGGTGGGAGGCAGTTTAAATCCAAACTGCAGCTCTGGGAGGTTATTCTGACATCTTGCAAACAAATTCAAGCAGAAACTGTCCAAAAACTCACAAGTTCAATGGATGCAAGACTTGTGAAGCTGCTATCAAATAAGGGGTCCTATGTTAAAATGTAACGGGACCTATTAAAATGTTTAAAAAGTAAAAATGTTGTTCAAAGTTTGATTGAAATAGCTTTTGATTTCAGTAAATATGCTGCAAACACAACAAATGAAAATTTTCAGTTCTTTACTAGGGATGAGCCGAACACCCCCAGAGTTCGGTTCGGGCCCGAACCCGAATTTTTCCAAATGTTCAGGTCCGAACCCGAACCCCATGCAAGTCATGGGGGCTGAAAATTCGGTTTTTAGAGTGCCCTCCAAGAGGGCATATATGCTACATATTTGCCATAAAAGGTGTATGGGGGTCCGGGTAGTGCCCTGGGGGTCAGGAAACCAGGACAAAAAGTTTTAAAAAAAACATTTTTAAAGGGACAGTGAGTTTTCCATGAAATAAGGCTTAAAAATAAAAACGAAAAATTCCTTCAAATATCGTGCCTAGGAGGTCCCCATAACCTGCCCGTGAATTGGCGGATTTCTAGGATGTATAGAAACACTTAAAAACAAAAAAATTATGTTTCAAATGACGGTAAATGCTTTTTCTTTAATCTATCCATAAACAACTGCTTGGGGCGGCAGTCTGTATGAAAAGAGGAGACATTTTTGGACACGCAGAAAAAGTTTACTGATTTTTTGGCTAAATTATTGTGAAACTTATGCAGGCTTTGGATGAAAGTAACAATAGGTGCTTCAAAATTGGTCCTTTAGCGTCCCCAACAGTGCCGTCACACCGTAACCTCTCTGAGGATATGAATCTGATACAGGCGTCAGTGGCAGTGCACCCAAATATTGTGCTTTTGGTGCCAGGCCTGCAAGTACTATCATACAGTATCCCCTCTGTGGTATTGTGGAAGAATGCAGGGGTGGACCATGTGGTCCTATATTGAAAAGATATGCATCTGGTTAAGGCGTCAGTGCACCCAGATATTCTGCCTTTGGTGCCAGACTGCCAGGCCAGCAAGTATCACCATACAGTAACCCCTCTGTAGTATTGTGGAAGATTGCAGGGGTGAACCTTGCGGTCCTATATTAAAAAGATATGCATCTGGTTAAGGCGTCAGTGCACTCAGATATTCTGCCTTTGGTGCCAGACTGCCAGGCCAGCAAGTATCACCATACAGTAACCCCTATGTAGTATTGTGGAAGAATGCAGGAGTGGACCATGTGGTCCTAAAATTGAAAAGTTTTTTATCTGGTAATGGGCGTCAGTGCACCCAGATATTGTGCCTTTGGTGCCAGGCCAGCAAGTATCATCATACAGTAACCCCTCTGTAGTATTGTGGAAGAATGCAGGGGTGGACCATGTGGTCCTATAATAAAAAGATATGATTCTGGTCAAGGCGTCAGTGCACCCAGATATTGTGCCTTTCATGGCAGCTAGTGCCTTCACACCATAACCCTTTTGTGGTATTGTGGAAGAGTGCAGGGTTGGACCCTGCAGTTCAAAAAATTAAAATGATATAAATCTGGCACAGGGCTTCAGTTACTCTGATGAAAACATCAGAGTACTAGTGTCTCCCAGAGACCAAATGATTAATAATTAACTTTTATTAAATTGAGTTAAAATCGGCAAACAAATAAACATGAATAGACAGTGCTCACAAAACTATATAATAAAACCAAAAAACAATTCTGCTGAAAAGATTGTAATGTGTAGCGGCAGGAGATGTAATCAATAGTCAATACGATAAGTGGCCTTCAAAGTATTTGGGCAAATAAGATTGATAACCAAATTTGATCATAAAACACTGCACATGAAAAAGCAGAAAAGTCAAAAAACAAGAGACTCCTGTTTGAAGGGATTGGCTCAAATAGCCCAATATAAACGTATTTCTATGATTGTCCAAGTTCCAGATATCAATAGGACCCAACTCAGGGGTATACATACACGTTAGGGATCTCGAAATACAATTCCCCAAAGGAGAACCGGGAGCTCTGGTCTGAGAGGCGCACCCGACGCGCGTTTCGCCAGAAATGGCTCGTCAGGAGTGCTTACGGACTGAGAGAAAGGCAGGGGTATTTAAATTCTCAATGTTCCACCCCAGCCAGTGAAACTAACCAATGGGACAAAGCTGTAGCAGATAATCCAATCACATGGCTATCATGGAGATTGACAACAAGGAGATCCAATGACGATCCATGTTTAGTTCAGCTACCAAGGAAACTAATAGAACGGGGAAATCTCGCTACATTGTTATATCGGTATGGATCCAGGACTCAAGATTCCGTATTGAAATAAATTGGTCGCCATGTGTTTGGATAATACTTGTCATCAGATTTGGTACATCACTAGAGCAGGATAAACACTGAACGAAGTAAATTCAGAGGGATAATGAGGTTGTCTATTGGAGAATAACATAAGTAAAACTAGAAACATGATGACGCAAAAAAATAAATAAATGCGATGGAGAAGTAGTGATGATGCCATATATAGAGTGGCAAAATGTTATCCTAAATAGCTAAAAAAGCTTGCAACACTGAATTGTATATATATAGTGGCACAGAAGTGTCAAGAGGGGGGATTTTCACCGCATTCATTATTGAGTGGTAAATTTCATATGAATAATGAAGTAATAAATCGAATCAAATGAAATTGATGAATGAACCCATATCTGAATCAGCAGATTTTGAAATAGTTCAGAAATACCAAATTAATGGTAATAAATAGGGAATATATATGCTGATGTCAGAGGACTAATGGTTATGAAAAGGGGGAAACAGACCATTAGCAATGAGGTTGAAGTCATTGAGCAGTGGCTGTAATTATGAGAGGAAAAAGTAGATCGGTGAAATAAGGAGAACGAAATAAACAACAAGCCATCATTTAGTTACGCTCTACCATCGAGGTAGCGATTTCCTCATTCCTGGTTTCAATACCAAACTAGTAACTTTTTCTACTTGTGCATTTATCACCAGCACACTTACATTATCTGTACAAAGTGTCTCATTGAACAAATATGTCTGATCTTTTAAAGAAATTGTGTGATACAGCCGCTTGGAATGATGATTTATCAGCTGTATTTTCCACTGTACCTTTACCCACTAGCAAATCAAATGGTGACATTGGTCAATCATTTAACCATATTCAAAAATTATATCAAAATCAAATTAAAAGCTGGTGGGAAATTAATAGTTTAGAACAATATATTGAACGTAAATTGGTACCTAGAGGTCTAAGACCTGAAATATCTTTACCCAATCGCATTATTACAGATGAGCATGTTGAGGAATGGAACTCCTTATTACTAGATTGTTCCTTTAAACTTATGACTTTTCTAAATCGTTTATAAAAAGAACATCTTGATGGTATAAACAAGTCCCTCGCTGAGAATATTGTTGCCCTTGAGGAATTTAAACCTGACCCTCAATTCAATCATATGGAAACACGACTCCAGAAAAATCTCGAATTTCAAAAAAACCATTAAAGAAAAGAAACACTTTAAATTTCAACGCGACATTAACGACTTTAAAACTAAAAACATCTTTAAACAAAAAAATCGTGTACGTCGCAGGCGCCCCTTTGGAAATCCCAATAATGATATGGTCTCCTCTACCGATTGTGAGACCTCACTTGATGAAAATGAGACTGAAAAGGTCCCATCCATGGGTTATAATAGGGGTAGAGCCCCAACTAGAAATCAACCTAAACATGTTTCTTTTCGGGTAGACGACTGGAAGTCAGACCCCCCGTCAGAAGCGAGATTACGCGACCGACAAAGATGGGGATACAAAGGGATGCGTCAAAACGACCACCCCACAAAAAAGTGGTAACTGATCCCTCGGTCAATTCCATCATTAACCTCTCTGGCTTCAATCTCCTTCCAAGACATTTCTCTTTATTACAAAAAGGTCTTTCCTTTGTCCCTACTCCTCACTTTAACAAATTCAGTTGGATAAAGGATCTCAATCTATTTGCGAGGAGGTTAGCCTTACATATTTTTATGGAGAAAAAGAAAGAGAGGGAAGCCAAAAATCTAGGAGTGTCCAGTGAAGATTATGTACATCTTGAGAATCTGTTGGCTCTCCTAGATGAATGTCCACCTGATTCGGTAAATTTCTCACAAAAATTTAAGCAGAAAACTAAGTTTACTCCACCATTTTCTGACTTTTCCAACTTAGAGGTCTTTGTTAATCTAGTTACATCTGAGATTGAATCCATTAAAAATAAAGATCTAAAATGGGAATCTAACTTATCTCAGACTGAACAACTAACTCTTAATGAATTACAAGATGTTTGTAACATTGCCTCCTTTGTCGGACTGTTTTATGACAATCTGGTAATAATGGATCGCAATGACTACATTGCAATGTGTATGTTACATTTTAATGACAAGGATGGTTATAGGAAATTGGAAAGCGATCCCACACTGGTATTTACTAAAAGTTTGGAGACCTTATTAACACAAGGTGTACAGTCTAAACTAATATCTGATGACAATCACAAATTCCTACTCCCGAAATATCCCACTATACCAACTTTATATTGTCTTCCTAAGATACACAAATCTCTCATTGCTCCACCTGGCCGCCCGATAATTTCTGGTAACAACTCACTGACCGAACGGGTCAGTGAATTTGTCGACTGTTATCTACGACCTTTGGTACTTGATACTCCCTCCTATGTCAGAGATGCCCAACATGTTCTCCACAAATTGTCTGAAATTCATGTCTCTCCTGGTACTATTTTGGTTAGTCTTGACGTCATTTCACTATATAACAAAATTCCCCATTTAGTGGGATTACAAGCTACTAAACACTTTCTGAGTGGCAAACATTCTGAACAAGAAACTGAATTTGTTCTGTCCCTCTTGGAGTACGTACTTAATCATAATTACTTTTTATTCTAAAATCATTTCTATCTGCAAACTCATGGCACTGCCATGGGAACTTCTTGTGCCCCCAGCTATGCAAACTTATATCTTGCCTGGTGGGAAAAATTGTTTGTTTTCTCCACCGAGATGATGAGATTCACCAATTACGTCACTAAGTGGTTACGCTATATTGACAACATCTTGTTCCTCTGGCAGGGTCCCATTGAGATGTTGAATGAATGAGTGGCTCTCCTGAACAACAATGAGATTGGACTCGGTTTAACTCTGGTGGTTGGAGGCAATAATATTGAATTCCTTGATCTCAATATCATTATCAATTCAGACCTAGAATTGGTTACCACACTCCACCGCAAACCAACATCAACCAATGACTTTCTAAATTGGTCCTCTCATCATCCACCAAATCTCAAAAGAGGGATACCAGTAGGCAAATATTTGAGGGTCAGACGTAACTGCACATCTCTTCAAGATTTTCAACTAGAAGCTAACCTCCTAAAAAACATGTTCTTATCCAAGGGTTACCCGAGGAAATGTTTAAAGAGAGCATATCACAGGGCACTTTCAACTCCAAGGGATGAACTCCTGATTCCGAAAAAAAGAGATGACAAAACTCTTATAAGATTTATTGCCAATTATGATAACGGTTGGCCTAAAGTAAAAACTATTTGTGAAAAATACTGGCTCATCTTACATATGGAAAAATCTCTAGAAAGAGTTCTCACCCCCATCCCTTCGTTTACTGCAAGAAGGACAAAAAACTTGAGTGACAAATTGGTTCATAGCTTCTTACAATCAGAAAAAAACACTTGTACCTGGTTACAACAACCTAAAGGTGTTTATCAATGTACCCATTGCAAAGCCTGTAAATTTGTTAAAACGTCACAGCAAGGGGGGCGTGGCCGGCAGCCATACTGAGCAGCCGCATGTGAGGTGAGCTCTCTCTTCCCCGATTGTTTCTCCCGCTAAAGCGGCCCAAAACGGCGGCGGTTTGCGCCATAATCGGCTCCATACACCTCAGGACTACTCCAGGTACCCGATGGCGCCAGGCAAGACCCCAAAAGCGGCCGAGGTGTCGCGATTTGGGAAGGCAAGGGAAAGGCCGCAAGATGGCGCCCGGACCTCCCGCGATTCCGGATCACCGAGATCGATCCCGCCGGAGGAGGGGGACTTTCCTCCCCAGATTCTGTCTGCCTCTTCACCTGCCTCTGGGCTCCAGCTCCAATCTCTGCTCCAAGACCTCAGAACCACAATTCAGGAAGATTTCCGGGCTATCACAGCTAATCTCCACCAGGAAATTCGTGATCTGGGTGAGCGTGCTGATGCCTTAGAAACCAAAACGGATGAACTGTGCTTAGCCCATAACGATCTTGTAGATGCTTATAAGGAGTTAAAATCCACGCACGAATCGTTATTACTTAAGGTGACCGATTTGGAAGACCGCTCCCGCAGGAATAATATACGTGTACGAGGAATACCTGAAACGATTAAACCTGGGGACTTGACAGCATATATGCGGACCTTGATGCGAACTTTGTTACCGGGAAAACTGGACACGGAATTACAGCTCGACAGAATACACCGTATACCGAAGCCGCGACATCTGGATCAAACGGTTCCGAGAGATGTTTTGATGAGGGTGCACTTCTTCCGGATTAAAGAATCCCTTCTCTCCGCCATGAGAACCGCAACGACTCTTCCTCCACCATACGCAGACCTTCTGTTCTTCCCTGATTTATCCGCTACTACTATGTCAAAACGCAAAGAATTCCTACCTGTGACCAAGATCCTGCGAAATCACCAGATTCAGTATCGTTGGGGATTCCCACTGAAGCTGCTGGTAACCCGCGACGGAGAGCTGACAGTCTTGCGGAACGTCGGCGACGGCCTAGCTGCTCTTCAGACGTGGAATCTGATGGGTGAATTCACGCCACCTCGACAAGCACCTCCGTCACCGCAAAAGGTCTCACCGGAGTGGCACCGTGTGAATACGGCGAAATAAAAGTTGCCTAGAGGTCCTATGGGTGCAGTCAGCTGGATTTCCAAGATCCGGGAGATTCCTGAGGTTTATATTGTCCTGACCGCACGAGTTAAGACTTGAAGACAGCGGGAGAGTCGGTGGATGAGTATTTTTTCCTGCTCTCCATCTCCATTTTTGGAGAGTGTGGATCCGAACACCCCCCTCCACTCCCCCTGGTATGACCAGGGTTGGCCCGAGTCTTCCGTGGCCTAGGAGAGGTACTGTATATATTTTTCCAGTGTCGTTTGCACTGAACGTTCTTTTTCTTATTTTTTCCAGTTTTTATTCTTTTTGTGTTTTTTCCCTTGTCCTTTTTTCTTTTGTTGTTTTCTTTGCACCACATTATTCTTTTTCTAAGCTTCACCTACAAATCAGAAGCTGTTCTGGACAGGCCGGAATTTTCTGGCATCATATACGTAAATGTCAAATGCTAGATGCTCCAGGGGGGATGTTTCGCCGACGAGGCAGCGGGACTCAGGGATGTGTATTTTGTCTGCTCTGCTTGCCCTATCTCATAATGTATAATGGTATTTAAAATAGTATCGCTTAATGTGAAGGGTTTGAATGTCCCGTACAAACGCCACTCTCTGTACGCTGATCTGAGACACCAACCCCCTGACGTGGTGTGTCTTCAGGAAACCCATTTTAAAACGTCGGCCCACCCTAAACTATATCTTCCACATTACTCCCATCATTTCCATGCCACGGCTCCGGTGAAGGCGAGAGGAGTCTCCATCCTAATTCATCAGAATGTGGTTTTTAACTTGCATAGGGTGATCTCAGATCCTAATGGGCGATACCTTTTTGTAATATGTGACATAAACCGTGCCCAGTATACCATCGCTAACTTCTACTGCCCTAATACTGGTCAAATCCCCTTCCTCCGTACAGAATTGGCAAGGTTGCTGGCAGGATCCGCGGGACAGCTCGTAATCTGTGGGGACTTTAATCAATCCCTTGACTTGCCACCCCGATCTACCAGAGTGCAGCGAACTGCAGCGCGCAACTTTGCTGCTCTTTTGGCGGAATTCCAGCTGTTTGATATCTGGCGAATTTTAAACCCTGATGACTGTGACTATACTTTTTACTCAGGAGCGCATAAAACTTACTCCAGAATAGACTACTTTTTTGTGACGGCAGACCTATTGAATTTGGTGTCTGATTGTAAACTGGGCTCTATGTCTTGGTCAGACCACGCACCTATTAGTCTGCAACTCCCTGACTCCCGTGTCCCTAAGGGACGATCACCATGGCGCCTAAATGAGTCCCTTATGTCCCGCCCGGAAGTGGTAGAGGATGTCCAACACTCCCTAGAGAATTACTTTAAAGAGAACACCACCCCAGACGTGAACCCCCTTACTATATGGCAAGCGCATAAAGCGGTAGTGAGAGAGAGTACTAATTAAATGGGGCTCGTATTTCAAAAAGCTGAACTCTTCCCATAGACTGACTTTACTACACCAAATACACCAGGCCACGTCCCTAAACAAGAAACAATCAGACCCGACCACACGATCCACTTTAGTTGGACTCCAACTGCAGTTGACGGAATTGGATAAACGAGATTACGTGTGGGCGGCACGCCGGTTGCGGACTAAGATGTATTTGTACAATAATAAGACTAGCAAGATAATGGCCAACAGACTGAGAAAAAAGGTGGCGAAATCTAAAATTGATCATTTGACAGCGGCGGACGGATCAGCACATTATCACCCTCAGCAGATTGCAGACTCTTTTGCTGAATATTATTCCGCTTTATATAATTTACAACAGGAGACCACGCTGCCGCAACCCACTCTATCGGGGATTTTTCCTTTCCTCCAGCGCTTGCATCTACCTGCACTGCCAGACACATACATTCCCAGTCTAATCTCCTCTCCCTCTATGACAGAACTCACTTTGGCCCTCTCCTCCCTCAAATCTAATAAGGCGCCGGGCCCGGATGGTTTCACGGCGGCCTACTATAAATCCTTTTCGACCCGCCTTAACGCCCCTCTCCTCTCTGCGTTAACCCATGTATTTACCTCAGGGACTGCGACTACTGACTGGTTGTCCGCTACTATAGTAACTATACCCAAAACGTCCCCACCGGCAGATCAATGTTCCAAATATAGACCTATCTCTCTTATTAATGTAGATGCTAAAATTTATGCTAAGATACTAGCTACTAGACTGGTCGACATCATGCCTCTACTAATAGCTGATGATCAGGTTGGGTTTATCACATCCAGACAGGGCCCTGATAACACTATCAAGGCTATGGCGTTGATGGACCATGCTAGGCGATCCAACACACCGACCCTGATGCTCTCGCTAGATGCCGAAAAAGCGTTTGACCGACTCCATTGGAGGTTCTTGGAACATACTTTATTGAAATTTAATTTTCCCCGAGAGTTTATAGGAGCTATTATGGCGCTATATTCCTGTCCAAATGCCCGGGTATTAACAGCGGGTTTTCAATCCTCCGTGATTTCCATAACGAATGGCACAAGGCAGGGCTGCCCTCTTCCCCCATTCTATATGCATTAGCACTGGAACCACTTGCGCAAGCTATAAGGCAGGCTGATGAGGTGGAGGGTCTCATGGTAGGCCCTTCGGCTTATAAACTAAGTCTGTTTGCGGATGACATTCTGCTTACGTTGACTAATCCCCTTACCTCCTTGCCTGCCCTTCACTCCATTTTGGAGACATATGGAGAATATCTTATCATAAAATTAATGTTCATAAAACCCAGGCCCTACCATACAATATCTTGGTTTCTGATCTAACCTCCCTCAAAAAAATCTACCCATATGACTGGCGTACTAGTTCCCTGACATATTTAGGAATCAAGCTGACGTTTACTAAATCCCAACTTTTTGCGCTTAATTATACACCTCTTATTGCTCTAACCTCTAATCTGTGTCAACAATGGTCTAATGTAGAGATATCATGGGCAGGAAGGATTAATGCGATAAAAATGATGTTACTGCCGAAATTGTTGTATGTTTTCAGGGCATTGCCGATAATGGCCACGCGGTCCTTTTTTGCGGCACTTCTCTCAACCCTCTCCCACTTTATATGGCGGGGCAAGCGACCTCGCATTAAAATTGCTCTTTTGCATCAACCTGTGGCCGGAGGGGGTTTGGGTTTACCCAATCTACTCTTGTATTATAGGGCAGCGGTGATGACGAATCTTGGCCGCCTCTTTACGGGGATTAATCTCCCTCAGTGGTCTGCCCTACTCTTACCCAGCACCCTCCCACATGACTTTTTGGGTTTTCTGTGGACGCCAAAATCCACCAGACGGCTATTAAACGAGCTGCCTGATTTGGCGATACTTTTCATACGTGTCTGGGATGTGACGCGCTCTGCCCTGACGGCAATACACCCACTATCTTTAGCATCTCCTATATCGGTATTTACTCACCTGATCCCTAATTTTGATCCCCGCCCGTGGAATCGAGCTTTGCTAGACAAATTATATTATCTATATGCCTCACATGACCTTCTTCCCTTCAGGCAGCTTCAGGATAAACACTCCCTACATGCTAAACTCGGCTTTCACTTTTTGAGGTTACGCTCCTGTCTCTCGCAGTACGGTCTGTTACATCTACCCCCCAACTCGGATATCCTTACTCAGTTTGAAAAATACTGCTTACACCCCTCTCCCGAAACTCGTCTATTGTCTCTGCTATATCAACAGTTATTGACTAGACCTCAGATTAAACGGTGGCGATTCCAAGAGACATGGGAACGAGACCTGAATCACTCATTTACCCCAGACCAATGGAGAGACAGCTTTTTATTAGATTGCAAAAAGTTTAGATGTATCTCACTGACGGAAGCTAGGAAAAAGGTTCTGTACCGCTGGTATATTACCCCCGACAGAGAACACCATTTTAAACCCACTGTTCCTAAGACCTGCTGGAGGTGCGGGGAGGAGGATGGGACGTTTTTCCACATATGGTGGACCTGCTCTCGACTTACACTCTTTTGGGACCAGCTAGCCTCATTGAGTACGGAGGTTCTGGGAGTGGAGATCACCCCGTCCCCTGATACTTTTCTCCTTCAAATGTTCCCCTCAACCCTTTCCCGTTTTCAGAAACAACTCCTAGCCCATATTTTATCTGTCTCCACTAATTTCATAGCTTTCAATTGGAAATCGGATAAGATACCCACAATGGGTATGGTCAAAACTAGGATGGGGGAGCTCAGGTCCCTAGATGCCATGGCCAGGTCTTTGATGGGATTGAAAGGGGTAGGCAAAGATCACTGGACTATTTGGGATGCTTACACTGTCGCATTGTAAAGTTTGATATAGTCCTGTCGGATAATTGACGTCACATAGTACTGTGAGGCTGTAATGTAATGTTTCGTTATAATGTCTGTATATTGTGGTGCATACCTTTATCTTTATTTCTGTATCTGTTCCCTTTTTGATTTTTGTACCCCCCTGTTTTTCCTTTTCCTTGAAAATTTGTTAATAAAAATTCTATATTTTAAAAAAAAACGTCACAGCAATTTACCAGCAATATTACCAGACGTCACTATGACATCAGGCAATTTATGAATTGCTCCAGTAAAATACTTGTTTACCTCATTACATGCGAATGTGGAGTACAGTACGTTGGTAAAACGATACAACAATTCAAACGTCGTATTCTTCAACACATCAATTCTGTATATAACAACCTCGAAACCTCGGTCTCTAGACATGTTCAAAATCAGCACGATTCAAACCCCTCATGTCTATCTTTCCAAGCCATTGAAAAGATGGTCTGTGGACCTAGAAAAGGAAATTTTGACAAGAATCTCTTGTCAGCGAGAATCCTTTTGGATATACACACTTAAAACCTTGTATCCACTTGGTCTAAATGAGGACTTTAATTAAACACCATTTATTTGATTATTTGACCATTTGATCCTTATTTCCTAACATGGCTTATATACATTTTTTGTTCTTTGTTTCTCTTTATACTTTTATCAACCAGAATTCAATATTCATATCATGCACATATCTATATATTACCATTCTGCTAACCTACTGGTTAAATTAGTATGCAAATTGTTTCTCTCATATTATTCAAAATATATATATTTTTTATTCCTTTGTTTATTATTATTTCTTACTTTTTTATTATTCTACCATTGGGGCTGCTGTATATACCTTTATCTCATTGTCAATTTAATCATATTATTATCAATATACATTTTCATCACTGACAGTTAATCATTTGTACCTAATGTTGGTGGCACTAAATTGTTTTATGATGGCTTGTTGTTTATTTTGTTCTCCTTATTTCATCGATCTACTTTTTCCTCTCATAATTACAGCCACTCACTGCTCAATGACTTCAACCTCATTGCTAATGGTCTGTTTCCTCCTTTTCATAACCATTAGTCCTCTGACATCAGCATATATATTCCCTATTTATTACCATTAATTTGGTATTTCTGAACTATTTCAAAATCTGCTGATTCAGATATGGGTTCATTCATCAATTTCATTTGATTCGATTTATTACTTCATTATTCATATGAAATTTACCACTCAATAATGAATGCTGTGAAAATCCCCCCTCTTGACACTTCTGTGCCACTATATATATACAATTCAGTGTTGCAAGCTTTTTTAGCTATTTAGGATAACATTTTGCCACTCTATATATGGCATCATCACTACTTCTCCATCGCATTTATTTATTTTTTTGCGTCATCATGTTTCTAGTTTTACTTATGTTATTCTCCAATAGACAACCTCATTATCCCTCTGAATTTATTTCGTTCAGTGTTTATCCTGCTCTAGTGATGTACCAAATCTGATGACAAGTATTATCCAAACACATGGCGACCAATTTATTTCAATACGGAATCTTGAGTCCTGGATCCATACCGATATAACAATGTAGCGAGATTTCCCCGTTCTATTAGTTTCCTTGGTAGCTGAACTAAACATGGATCGTCATTGGATCTCCTTGTTGTCAATCTCCATGATAGCCATGTGATTGGATTATCTGCTACAGCTTTGTCCCATTGGTTAGTTTCACTGGCTGGGGTGGAACATTGAGAATTTAAATACCCCTGCCTTTCTCTCAGTCCGTAAGCACTCCTGACGAGCCATTTCTGGCGAAACGCGCGTCGGGTGCGCCTCTCAGACCAGAGCTCCCTGTTCTCCTTTGGGGAATTGTATTTCGAGATCCCTAACGTGTATGTATACCCCTGAGTTGGGTCCTATTGATATCTGGAACTTGGACAATCATAGAAATACGTTTATATTGGGCTATTTGAGCCAATCCCTTCAAACAGGAGTCTCTTGTTTTTTGACGTTTCTGCTTTTTCATGTGCAGTGTTTTATGATCAAATTTGGTTATCAATCTTATTTGCCACAATACTTTGAGGTGACCCTTGAAGGCCACTTATCGTATTGACTATTGATGACATCTCCTGCCGCTACACATTACAATCTTTTCAGCAGAATTGTTTTTTGGTTTTATTATATATATTGTTTTGTAAGCACTGTCTATTCATGTTTATTTGTTTGCCGATTTTAACTCCATTTAATAAAAGTTAATTATTAATCATTTGGTCTCTGGGAGACACTAGTACTCTGATGTTTTCATCAGAGTAACTGAAGCTCATTGAATTATATAGGGGTAGTCCCTTTTGTCTTTCACCACCTTGCTTTACAAAGCCTTCCTATCACCCCTCCCTTTTTCTGGTATTATTTAGTTACGCTCTACCATCGAGGTAGCGAAATCTGGCACAGGCGTCAGTGCAGCCAAATATTGCGCCTTTCATGGCAGCAAGTGCATTCATACCGTAACCCTTTTGTGGTATTGTGGAAGAGTTCAGTGCTGGAGGTTTTGTGAATGCAGAAGCCATCCCCGATCTATTCCGTTACATCAGCATCAGGGGGTTGATAACTGCTAATCCAGGACTGATTCATTTTTATAAATGTCAGCCGGTCTACAGAGCCGGTGGACAGACGCACTCTTTTGTCTGTGACAAAACCTCCAGTGGCACTGAACATCCTTTCAGAAAGCACGCTGGATGAAGGGCAACCTAGTAGCTGCATAGCATATTGGCTAAATTCTGGCCAGTGATCCAATTGATCCTCACAGGGGCTTGAGGTGGTCTACTTTTAAGTGGGCTATTTTCAAGTGAAGTTAAAAACAGGAATTCTACCTGTACTGGTCTGGTTTGTATCTTTAGAGGGAGAGAAACCTCTGGTTTATTTGTCAATTTAATTTCTCTTTTTGGTTTTTTTTTCTGCTGTTTTTTTTTTTCTGTTGTGCTTTTTGGTTGTTTTTTTTCCCTGGGTGGCTGGTGACTTGTTAATTGGGGGCGTGTAGCCTGTCAGGTGATTTCACTTGTATGGCTACATAATCTCAATGGCAGCTCACTGAGCTTGCTCACAAGGGCTTGAGGTGGTCTACTTTTAAGTGGGCTATTTTCAAGTGGAGTTAAAAGCAGGAGTTTAAATAACAGGTATCAATTGTTGTTTATATATTTGTTATCTTGTTTTGGGTATGAGTGTTAGCAAGCTTGAAGGTTTGACCCAGTGCACATCCTGCTGCATGTATGCATGTCTGGAGGAATCCTTCCAGGGTCCATATCTCTGTAGCAAGTGTGAACGTGTAGCTCTTCTGGAAGCTCATATTGGAGATCTGGAAGGGCAAATCGTAACACTGAGGCAGATTGACAATCTTGAAAGGAGCCTGCTTCTCACGGAGCAAAGTATAGTTGAGGAATCTAGGGGTGTGGGAGGAGTGGAGTTAACCGGGGAACAGGTTGGTAGCTGGGTGTCAGTGACACGTGGTAGCAGGGGGGGAGGGAAGAGGAAAAGGTTGGCTAGTCCTGATCTTGCGCACACCAACAGATTTGCCCCTTTGAGCGAAGATGTTGGGTGCAGCAGCTCAGGTGTAGCAGTACTGGAGGCTGCTCCCTCTAACAGCCGGGGGATCAGCCCACCAAGTAAGGGAGGGATAAAGAGGGCAAGTAAGCCTAGACGGGTTGTGGTGGTAGGGGACTCTATTATTAAGAAAGTAGACAGGGTAATCTGTCGCGCTGATCGCCTTAACCGGACAGTTTGCTGTCTGCCGGGTGCTCGTGTTAGCCATGTGGTTGACAGAGTTGATAGATTATTGGGAGGGGCTGGAGATGACCCAGCTGTCATGGTCCATATTGGTACCAATGACAAAGTAAGCGGAAGATGGAAGGACCTGAAGAATGATTTCAGGGAATTAGTAAGTAAACTGAAGAAGAGGTCCTCCAAGGTAGTATTTTCTGAGATCCTACCTGTGCCACGTGCTACAGTGGAAAGGCAGCGGGAGATTAGGGAGGTCAATGCGTGGCTTAAAGCTTGGTGCAGGAAGGAGGGCTTTGGGTTTTTAGAGCACTGGGCTCATTTTGCACTGGGGTACAATCTGTATAGTCGTGATAGATTGCACCTGAATGGAAGAGGGTCTGCTGTGCTGGGGAGAGGATGGTTAAAAGGTTGGAGGAGACTTTAAACTAGTGGAAGGGGGGAGGGATACAGTATCTTACAAAATGGAGACAGAGCAGATAGCGGAAGGGTTTCAGCTCAGACTAATGTCAGAACAGTGGAGGCATGTAATGTAAAGTCACATTCAGCATGTGTGGGTAGAGACAACATTAAATGTATGCTTGCTAATGCAAGGAGCCTCAATAACAAGATGGGGGAACTAGAGGTAATAGCATACACTAAGCAATACGACATTATAGGAATAACAGAAACGTGGTGGGACGAAATGCATGACTGGGCTGTAAACTTAAACGGTTATACATTGTTTAGAAAGGATAGGAAACATAAGAAAGGGGGTGGAGTGTGTTTATATGTAGATCAGGATTTAAAGCCTAATATTACACAACTGGAAAGCGATGAGGGAAATGTGGAATCCTTATGGGTAAATATTTCGTTGGGGAATAAACAGGGAAGTCAACTATTGGTTGGCATATGCTATAAACCACCTAATATAGATAATGATGAGGAAGAACAACTGTTAGAGCAAATTAGGAAGGCTGCACATCATGGTAGCACTTTAATTATTGGAGATTTTAATTACCCGGACATTAATTGGGATAGTGGGACTAGTAATTCAGCAAAGGGAATCCGGTTCCTGAACATTTTAAATGATACCTTCATGTCACAACTGGTAGAAACACCAACTAGAGAGGATAACTGTCTGGACCTGGTTATAACAAATAATGTGGATCTTTTCTCAAATATTAATGTAAAGGAACAGTTGGGAAACAGTGACCATAATATGGTGACTTTTGAAATTGACTCAAAAAAACACATTCATAAGGGGCAGCTAAAACCTATAATTTTAAAAAGGCCAACTTTATTAAAATAAAGGAAGCTCTCAATGTCATTGACTGCAGAAACTCTTTCACGGGAAAAACACAGAGGATAAGTGGAATATCTTTAAACTAACACTAGAAAAGTACACGTCACAATATATTCCACTGGTTAATAAATATAAAAGAAACAGACTGAAACCAATGTGGCTTAGTAGGAAGGTAACTAAGGAAATGAAAAATAAAAAGAAGGCATTTAAAGTTTTTAAATCTGATAAATCTGAGGCATCCTATAAAGCATATAGGGCAGCCAATAAAGCATGTAAAAATGCGATTAGATGGGCTAAACTAGAAAATGAAAAAGAAATAGCCAAAGAGAGCAAGACCAACCCTAAAAGATTCTTTAGGTACATAAATTCTAAAAAACCCAAGAGTGAAAATGTAGGTTCACTAAAATCTGAGTCAGGGTTATTGTTAACTGAAGATCAGGATAAGGCAGAAATTTTAAATGATTTTTTTCTTCAGTATTTATCACAGAGAAACCTATAACAGGAGACATGAAATTCATTAATAAAAACTTACTAATACAAAGTGACTGGTTGACTCAGGACAAGGTTTTACACAAATTAAACAATGTGAATGTTAATAAAGCCCCAGGGCCAGATGGAATTCACCCGCGAGTACTAAGAGAGCTATGTGTTGAAATATGTAAACCTCTATTCTTAATCTTTCAAGATTCTTTTCTTTCAGGAATAGTACCAGAGGATTGGAGAAAAGCTGACGTGGTCCCTATATTTAAGAAAGGTTTAAAATTTGTGCCTGGGAATTATAGACCTGTGAGCTTAACATCTGTGGCTGGGAAAGTATTTGAGGGGTTACTAAGGGATAGTATTCAGGAATTTATTGGGAGGTATAATGTAATTGGCAAAAATCAGCATGGTTTCATGAAACACAGATCATGTCAGACTAACCTAATTACGTTCTATGAGGAAGTAAGTAGAAGTATAGATCAGGGGTCGCAGTGGATGTGATTTACTTAGATTTTGCCAAAGCTTTCGACACAGTTCCACACAAAAGGTTACTATTTAAATTAAGAAAAAATGGTCTAGATGAAAATACTTGTTCTTGGATAGAAAACTGGCTAAAAGATAGGGTACAGAGAGTGGTCATAAATGGTACATTTTCAAGATGGACACCAGTGGTAAGTGGTGTCCTCAGGGGTCTGTTATAGGACCAATAGTATTCAATTTATTTATAAATGACCTTGAGATAGGCATTGAAAGTCATGTATCAGTGTTTGCAGATGACACAAAGCTAGGAAAGTAATACAATGTGAGCAGGATGTTACTTCGATGCAGAGGGATTTAGATAGATTGGGGGACTGGGCACTTAAATGGCAGATGAAATTTAATCTAGATAAATGCAAAGTTATGCACTTTGGAGTGAAGAACACGCAAGTAATTTATACCCTAAATGGTACGGAGTTAGGGAAATCCAAGCAGGAGAAGGATTTGGGAATAATCATAGACTTCAAACTAAGTAACAATGTGCAATGTCAAACAGCAGCCGCCAAGGCCAGCAAAGTACTGGCATGCATTAAAAGGGGAGTTCACTCACGGGATGAAAACATAATTTTGCCTCTGTATAAATCAATGGTCAGGCCGCACCTTGAATATGCCGTGCAATTTTGGGCACCTGTCTTAAAAAAAGATATTATATCGCTAGAAAAAGTGCAGAGACGGGCAACTAAATTAACCCCTTCACTGCTGAGCCATTTCACGTTTTAAAAAAACTAATTTCTCTGTTTTATTATTGTTATAATTTTTTATTTTTACTTTGGAAAGGCCATGCTCTGGCCTTTCCAATGATACCAAACATGACCCTGCTAGCTGAAAACAGTCGGGGGATATCGGGGTTCAACAAACCCCTATCTCCACCCCTATCTTTCCTTAGGAGTCAATAAGGACGTTCCCCACACGTCCTCAGCAGTGAAAGGGTTAATAAGGGGGATGGAAGGGTTAAGTTATGAGGAAAGACTAACAAGCTTAAACCTGTTTAGTTTAGAGAAAAGGCGCCTTAGAGGGGATCTGATAACCTTATATAAATATATACGGGGCCATTATCAACCATTGTCTGATAACCTATTCATTAACAGGACTATACATAGGACAAGGGGTCATCCATTTAGACTGGAAGAAATTTTTTTTAGCTTAAAGCATAGGAAGGGTTATTTTACGGTGAGAACAATAAAGCTGTGGAATTCTCTGCCTGTTGAGGTGGTTGGGTCAGAGTCTGTACAGACTTTTAAAAAACGACTGGATGACTTCCTGCAGACACAGAATATTAAGGGTTATAATATTTAATATGTGGGTAAAAGCTTCTTGATCCAAGGAGAAATCTGACTGCCATTCTGGGGTCAAGAAGGAATTTTTTCCCAGTATGTTGCATATTGGCAAGCATTTTAGACTGGGTTTTTTGCCTTCTTTTGGATCAACAGCAGTAGGTTATGTGGGAGAGGCTGAACCCGATGGACGCATGTCTTTTTTCAGCCTATATAACTATGTAACTATGTAATTTTAACACCCAGTAAGCCAGTGGATCATCTGCTGGAAAGGTATCCAGGTCTGCCCTTGCCTCTAGGTAGTCCTGCACCATATGGTGAAGATGCTGGCAATGGGTGCCTACATTTGACGTCCCTGGGCGTCGTGGACTAAAAAAAATTAAAAATGCATCAGTCAAGCGGCCCTGTCCTTCACCACTATTCCTCTGATCATCCGCAGCCTCAGAAGCACTTGTGTCAGCACTTGGTAATCTACCAGTGCCTGGAAAGGTGTTACACAAGTGTCGCTTTACAGCGTCCTCAAGTTTTTTCATCCTGTGCTCCCTCTGTGCGGGCAGGATGAGCTCTGCAACTTTACCCTTGTATTGTGGATCAAGAGGGGTTGCCAGCCAGTAATGATCCCTCTCCTTGATAGCACGAATCCTGGGGTCCTTTAGCAGGCTTTGCATTATTAGGGAGCCCATGCAGCGTAGGTTGGAGGTGGCATTAGCTTCTGAGTCTTCCTGGTCAATGAGGATGACCGTATCGTGCACTTCCTCCTCCCAGCCACGCACTAGCCCTTCTGTTTCTGGGCACACGAAACCCTCTCTTGAGGAATCCCCACCTTCAATGCCCCCACTACTTAAATATTCCTCCTCTTCCTCCTCCTGTCTGATCTGAGTAGGAGCCGCTGGAATGCTGTCTGTGGAAAGACTGGGGCCTTGAGAGCTAGGGAAGGCCTCCTCTTCCTCCCGCTGCTCTGCCTCTAGAGCCACATCTATAATTCCCCGCAGAGTGTGTTCCAGCAGGAACACTAAAGGAATTGTGTCACTGATGCATGCACTGTCCCTGCTCACCATCCTCGTTGCCTCCTCAAATGGTGACAGTACAGTGCATGTATCCTTGATCATCAGCCACTGCAGGGGGGGGGGAAACAAGTTGACCTGAACCTGTCCTTGTGCCATACTCACACGGGTACTCGTTGATGGCCCTCTGCTGCTTGTGCAGATGCTGCAGCATTGCTAATGTCGAGTTCCACCTGGTGGGCATGTCACATATCAGACGGTTTGTGGGAAGGTGGAATTCTCTTTGAATTTCTGCCAGGCGAATGCTTGCTGGGAATGACCGTCTGAAGTGGCTGCAGACTTTTCTGGCCTGGCTGAGAAGCTCTGGCAGCCCTGGGTACTTGGTTAGGAAACGCTGTACCACTAGATTTAGGACGTGTGCTAGGCATGGTAAATGAATCAATTTACCCTTGCGTAGGGCGGAGAGAAGGTTGCTGCCATTATCACAGATGATCATTCCCAGCTCAAGCTGGCGTGGTGTTAACCATCTCTGCACCTGGCCCTGCAGAGCTGACAGAATTTCTGGCCCGGTGTGGCTCCTGTCCCCTAAACAAACCAGCTCAAGCACAGTATGGCTTCTTTTTGCGTGAGCCATTGCGTAGACCCTGTCAGGCATCGGTTTAACTGCCACTTCGCCAGAGACAGAGAAGGAGGAGGAGGAGGAAGAGCGAGAGGTGGTGGTGGTGGAGCCGACAGACCTCATACAAGCAGCTTTCTGGAGGCGTGGTGGATGAACAAGCTCCAGCACAGAGCCCCGTCTTGGATCCCTCCCAGCTGCAATCAGAGTTACCCAGTGTGCCGTGAAGGAAATGTATTGACCCTGTCCATGCTTGCTGGACCACGTGTCTAAAGTCACATGCACCTTGTTGCTGACTGCCTTTCCCAATGACTGGATAACATTGTCTTTCACGTGCTGGTATAGTGCTGGAATGGCCTTGCGTGAAAAGTAATGGCGTTTTGGAACCTGCCACTGTGGTACAGCACATTCAGCAAATTCACCGAAGAGAGCAGAGTCCACCAGCTGGAAAGGCAGCAGCTGCAATGCGAGTAATTTTGCTAAGCTGGCATTTAGACGCTGTGCTTGGGGATGTTTGGGACTATATTTTTTCTTACGCTGCAGCAGCTGCGGCAACGTAATCTGACTGTGTAAATCTTCAGCTGCTGGGAGGATGTCACATTGTTAGGAAGGACCTGGTACATCCATTACTGTAGCATCATCCCTGTCAGTGGAGGTTGTAGGCAATGACATGGCAGGACATACAGTGGGGGTAGAGACAGATGAGGAGGAGGACATACGCAATGTTTTGCGCCAACAGGATGCGTGGCGGGTGGTCATATGTTGCCTCAAGCACGTGGTACCCAAGTGTCCTGTGTTTATCCCACGCTTCAGCCTCCTCTGACATAGGTTACAAATAGCAACGGTGGGATCTGCTGCATATTTCTTAAAGAACTCCCAGACAGCAGAGTTCCTGCATGTGTTCTTTGAGACAACGGCGCTCTGCACCGGAGCAGCTCTGACATCTGATGCCTTGGACTGGCTAGTGCTACGGTTGGTCAGAGGATGTTGTGCCTCATGTTTGCTGTGCCTCCTCCCCCTCCTCCTCCTCCTCCTCACTTGATTCCTCAGTTCAACCTGGCACCCAGGTGGAGTCAATGACCTCATCATCAATGTCATCTTCACCCCCTATCTCCTCGTCACTGGAGCCAACTTGGCAGTATGCTGCAGCTGCTGGGGCAACATTAGTGCCAGTTATTTGTGTGTCATCACTGGCACCCCCTTCCTCCTAGGTTGATTATACTCCCTTGCTCAACCTCAGAGATTGAATCAGAGCACTGTAGTTGCTGCGCATCCTCAAGCAGCATGTCACTGTCATTGTAGTCAAACAATTCAGCTGACTCCTCCGTGTGTGATAGCGAGGCTACGGCAGGAGTAGCTGTGGACATGGAGGCTGCATTAGATGCTTTGGCAGCTGAGGTGGACTGTAAAGCACTAGAAGCCTGGCTGGCAGAGGACTCGGAGGATGAGGATGGCCTGGCTAGCCAATCCACCAAATCCTCTGTATGTTGCTGCAGGTTAAGAAGACGGCCAGCACCAGTTATAAAGGACAAGCGTGCCCCTGCAGAGGATGCACCACGTCCACCACGACCAGAGGCACAGCCTCCCGACACAGGGGCTGCTTGCCCTCTTATCTGTGTCTGGGAGCGTCTGCCTGTCCTTTTTGTTCTTTCAGACATGGTGAGTGATATACAGATTAAATATATACAGAACTCTGATTCAACTCTGGTATAAAGATTAAAGATTTACAGAACTCTGGTATAACTCAGTGAGACACCCTGATAGCTGGCAGCCAGTGACAAGACACAGATTACAATTCACAGAAACCTCCTATAAATCATTGAGACCCCCTGATGGGTGCCAGTGACAAGACACAAACTACGATTCGCAGAAATCTGCTACAAATCAGTGAGACCCCCTGATAGGACCCCCTGATAGCTGGCAACAGTAACAAGACACAGATTACAATTCGCAGAAACCTCCTAAAATGTAGTGAGACCCCTTGATGGGCGGCAGTGAAACCTCCTATAAATCAGTGAGACCCTTTGATGGGTGGCAGTGAAACCTCTTATAAATCAGTGAGACCCTTTGATGGGTGGCAGTGAAACCTCCTATAAATCAGTGAGACCCTTTGATGGGTGGCAGTGAAACCTCCTATAAATCAGTGAGACCCTTTGATGGGTGGCAGTGAAACCTCCTATAAATCAGTGAGACCCTTTGATGGGTGGCAACCAGTGAGAACACACGGATTATAACAATTCCCAAATATTTTGTAGAAATTAGTGAGCCCCAAAATACTGCGTGGTACTGGCTGTGTGACAAGACACAGAAGATCACCTCAATTCACAAATGTTTTGTAGAGATTAGGGAGCCCCAAAATACTGCGTGGTACTGTGTCAGGATTCCTCCCTTACCGGCGGTATAACCCTTGTAGCGGTGCCTCCTGCGGGTACCCGAGAGGTGATCGCACGGCACGGCAAGGCGTTGGCGCTGCCACGTGTCGACGCGCAGGCCGGAGTCTCCTTCGTCGCCGGAGAAGACCTTCCGCGCATGCGCATGGTCCCGAGCGGCCTTATGGGCACGGAGAGATGCCGGCGCAGACGGATGACGTCGGCGCTATCCCCGGCTGCCTAAATGAGACACCCTATAAAAGAATCCTCAGTGGGGTAAGTCGAGGCTCTAATATTTTGTATGATTACTGAGCTAATTTCCCTCCTTATTACCTGTGATTGCTTATATGCTGATTGATTCCCCTTGTTGACGACCTTATTGCCTGGATACGACTTACGCACCGAACTCTGCCTGCCTCACGACCTTATTGCCTGAATACGACTTACGTACCGAACTCTGCCTGCCTCACGACCTTATTGCCTGGATACCACTTGCGCACCGAACTCTGCCTGCCTCACGACCTTATTGCCTGGAAACGACTTATGCGTAGAAATCCTTTGGGCCCGTGACCTAGGCCACTACATCGACCATTTCCAACGGGGTAACTATTAAAAGACATACCTACTATCAAGTCGCCTGGTATAACATCCACGAGTACCACCTGATCTACTACGAACCTGACGCCACTGGTACCAGCAGACAGGCAGCGTTATATATCGTTCCTCCTGACTCTGATACTCGCTACGTACAGGCAAGATTGCTACACAGTGGTTCCTCTTATACTTATTATCATATAAGAAACTCTTTTCTGGTCGATTCCTGACATACTGGCTGTGTGACAAGACACACATCACCTCAATTCACAAATGTTTTAAAGAAATTAGTGACCCCAAAAAAACTTGCTGGCACAGTGACAAGACACACATATCAATTCCCTGATATTTGGTAGAAATGAGACCCCCCCAGACCCCCCCAGTAGCGTGGCAGACCGGCAGTAACAACACACAACAATCTCCTCTGAAATTTCCTCTGAAATGCGTGCAGAATCGGCACGTGGAAACGTTATATAGTGTGCTGCGGGACTTAGCTCTGTGAGCCCATGATTGGGCAAAATTTGCCCAATCAGGACTCTGAGCGGTGATTGGCATAGTGTTCAACCAGTCTTGCACCAGACCTGTGGTCAGGTGCAAGGCTGTAGCCAATTACGAGCTTCAGGCCAGTGGGAAAATGCATTGTGGGCCATTGTGATGCATTGTGGACTCGAACATGTGCCGAACACCCGGAAATGTTCGGAGTTCGCAATCTACCCGAACAGGCTTAGTTCGGGCCGAACACCGAACTGTCCAAACCCGAACTGCTCATCCCTATTCTTTACAACCTATAAAGTGTTTTGAAACTTACTGTGCGGAATAATTTGGATCAGAGCATTGCAAGTTTTTTATTTTGAAAACAAATACTGTTATCATTAGGTTTGTTCAATGAAATTTGAATTGTATCTTAATAGTTGATAACATGAGAATTATGCTGACTGTTTACATCAATTATTTAGGTAAATGAGAAAAATATCATTGGCGTAATAATTTGGAACAGGGTATATATTAGTATATAGCGCTGCAGTATGGTTTAAGGGTAGAATTAGTATATAGTGCCGCAGAATGGTTTAAGGGTAGTAATATCATTAGTATATAGCGCCGCAGTATGGTTTAAGGGTAGTATTACCATTAGTATATAGCGCCGCAGTATGGTTTAAGGGTAGTATTACCATTAGTATATAGCGCTGCAGTATGGTTTAAGGGTAGTATTACCATTAGTATATAGCGCTGCAGTATGGTTTAAGGGTAGTATTACCATTAGTATATAGCGCTGCAGTATGGTTTAAGGGTAGTATTACCATTAGTATATAGCGCTGCAGTATGGTTTAAGGGTAGTATTAGTATATAGTGCCGCAGAATGGTTTAAGGGTAGTAATATCAGGGCTCAAAATTTCAAGTCCCAAGCTACTAGCCAGGCCCAAAGAGTTACTCACCACCAATTGCCCAGAGCGTATTACAGAGCTCCACAGTAATACAATTCGCAGTAATGTGCAGTGTGTACGAATGCATCACAGAGCTCCACAGCCTTTTCTACACCCCACATGACCCCCCTCCATTCTTTTTACACAGCTCCTCCCCTTGTTTTTTTTGTTATTTTAAGGAAGAATTTGCGTATAGACATCAGATAATAGGCTTCAAAGAAAGTAGAGTCAGCATTGAGGGCAAGAAGCCCTTAAAAGGCATCACAACATAACAAAATCAACCCAGCGGCAACTGGCTGGGTGTTAATGGGGAAGTGGGGAGGGAAAGGGAAAAATGGAAGGGGAATTGGAAAAGATGCCCAAAATGAGTGAGGCATCACTAGCGTGCCTGGAAGGTCCCAGCAGGGAACCCCCAAGGCCAGATGAGAGGCCACTGGGCTGGGATATGCAGCGCCGCAAGGGCAGGTAGGGTCTAAGTACTAGCCCAGGTGGCAAGCCTGCAGCCATCCTGAGGGTGGGGTGGGGGGAAAGGAACCCATAACCACAGTAACGCTGAATCTTCACATCAAGGGACAGCCAACATTCAGAAGGAAAAAACATCGGAATGGGGCGGACAGCGGGGGAAACGGAACAGACCCCTGGCACCAAAAAAACTCCAGGTGAAGACTAGACTAGAAGGCGAACTGCAAACTCAGTTCAAGTCTAGGACTGCAGGCGAGCGCGGGGCATTGCAGGCAGCACCAGAACCCCACAATGAACAAAAATTGTCCAGCACCTCAACCAGGCTTGCTATCAGGAGGCCGCCGTCTCACCCTCTCTAGGACAGGAGCAGGAGTATCCCAATGAGGCCAAAAGTTGCCATGCCGTATCCGGAGAAGTGAGGGTGTGCGAGACATTATTGGAGGTAACCCCCTCCCTCCTCTCCATTTTTATACATATTCACCACCAGTGCTCCTGTTCCGCGGTCTGGTCCAGGCTGGCCCTGCTGTCCTCCGGGCGCATGCCTCTTCTGTGTGCAATCTGCGATGTATCACGTGGGTGGGTCAGGGGACCCGCCAACGTGAATCTCGTGGGAGGGGGTGGCGCCAATGTAGCGTGCCGTTCCCATGTTACCAGTCTGGGAGGCTTGCTGCAGCGCCGATCTGACAGCTCTGGATTTGGACTCTGAGTCCGATACTGGAGCTGAAGATTAAGTAGGCGACGGCCCACGGAACTGAGTGCCTGCCAACCCACAATCCCGGCAGGTCAGTCCACCCCACTCGCCCTCATTTAATTTCCACTTGCCAAATGCGAGCAGGCGAGTGGAAATTTTGAGGTCTGCGTCTGGTAATATCATTAGTATATAGCGCCGCAGTATGGTTTAAGCAGGGGCGGACTGACAACTAATGGGGCCCCCCGGCAATAGGCGATTGTGGGGCCCCTTGTGCCATGCACACAATAGGCCACACCCACACAAAGCAAAACCTACATGCACATTGTTGCATTAAATTTATTTCACACAATTTTTCAAAATATTTTAACGAGTAGATACTATTCCATGTATCTACTACCCTTTCTATATCACTGTTACATGGAATAACCTCCCAGTGGCAGTAATAGGGATGGGTTGGCGGTTCGATCCGAACATGAGTTCGAATCGAACATTGCCCGTTCGGCGAACATCGAACATTTCCACGTGTTTGCCGCATGTTCGCCCACAATGCACTTTTCCAATGGCCTAAAGCTCGTAATTGGCTACAGCCTTGCACCTGACCACAGGTGCAAGACTATGCCAATCAGGGCTCAGAGTCCTGATTGGGCAAATTTTGCCCAATCATGGGCTCACAGAGCTAGGTCCTGCAGCACACTATATAAGTCTTCCCCTCAGCCCCAGCACGTGTTTTTTTTGCAGGAGTGAGAGGAGATTGTTCTTTCAGTGTGTCTCACAGACGTCTAGCAGATTTCTGTGAATTGTAATCTGTGTCTTCTCACTGCCAGCTATCAGGGGGTCCCACATACTTCTAGCAGATATCTGGGAACTGTACTCTGTGTGTTGGCACTGCCAGCTGCTGCCAGGCTATCAGGCTGTATAGAAAATGTGTATACGGATATACACTATACAGTGTGGGCGCTTATTGGTTCAGAAAATTGATTAAAGTGCTATGTGGATCACTAATAAATAGTTAAGTGCAGCCTAAGGTATGGTAAAAACACATAAAAAACAACCAAAATATGTGTCAAGACTAAGACAAAGAGATAAACAACACCATACGGCGCATAAATGGTATAGCAATAGTGAACAGTTGATTGATAGACAACTGATTAATATTGAATAAAATATAAAGTTAGAAATAAATAAAAGTGTCCTTTAAAAATGCCAAATGGAAAAGGGTAAAAAATGTGCAAAAAATACGAATATAGGTCAATTAGTGCAAATGAGTATTCAAAAGTGCAGCAATTCAATACTCAAAAGAGTGTTGTTGATAGAAGACAAGTGTGTCAATCTTCTCTGTGGTATGTATACCAGATCTTCTCTTTAAGGTGTCCCTCAAAAGGAATAAAACATAAAAGCAATAATAGTGCAGATGGTCGTACTAAAAATGGAGTAATTCAATATATAATTCAGTTATAACTTGTCCAGGATTTTATTATTTCCAATAAATTTATTATTTTATATCTTGCATTCGCCACTTTTCTCCATCTCCCTACTTTTTTGGACATCTGGATCAACTGCTGCTACACCAAAGGGGTTTGGGCCTCCACCTTAAGAGAGCCCAGGCGGTATTCCTTGAGCCTGGTATTGAGAGGCTCTATACTCGGTGAGTGTGACTAACTTTATTTCAACTTTCCAAATATACGCACAGAGTTACGCCATGGGAGTGCCATCTCCCGATTCTTTCTGCTTTATCTAGTAACCACCATAAACGAAAGGAGGGACGTGCCACCCTATATTTGGCCGCAAGTTATCTTCCTTGAGCCTGGATTCCCTTAGGCTCCAATAAATGTGAGTGGTACATCGATTCTATTGAATTACTCCATTTTTAGTACGACCATCTGCACTATTATTGCTTTTATGTTTTATTCCTTTTGAGGGACACCTTAAAGAGAAGATCTGGTATACATACCACAGAGAAGATTGACACACTTGTCTTCTATCAACAACACTCTTTTGAGTATTGAATTGCTGCACTTTTGAATACTCATTTGCACTAATTGACCTATATTCGTATTTTTTGCACATTTTTTACCCTTTTCCATTTGGCATTTTTAAAGGACACTTTTATTTATTTCTAACTTTATATTTTATTCAATATTAATCAGTTGTCTATCAATCAACTGTTCACTATTGCTATACCATTTATGCGCCGTATGGTGTTGTTTATCTCTTTATCAGGCTGTATCACTGATTTATAGCATTGTTCTGGAAAATCAGTATATCTTTAATCTAATTCTAGATACCATACAATAACACAGTTTAATCAGAGTTCATCTGTTTATCTATTCAGAGTAGAATCTGGGTGTTGCCAGCTATCAGCCAGGCTGGATCACTGACGTTTAGCATTGTTCTGCAAAATCTATATATCTTTAATCCATATATCACTCACCATGTCAGAAAGACCAAAAAGGACAGGCAGACGCTCCCAGACACAGATAAGAGGGCAAGCAGCCTCTGTGTCGGAAGGCTGTGCCCCTGGTTGTTGTGGACGTGGTGCATCCTCTGCAGGGGCACGCTTGTCCTTGTTTCTAACTGGTGCTGGCCGTCTTAAGCAGCAGCAACATACAGAGGATTTGCAGGATTAGCTAACCAGGCCATCCTCATCCTCCGAGTCCTCTGCCAGCCAGGCTTGTAGTGGTTTACAGTCCACCTCAGCTGCCAAAACATCTAATTCAGCCTCCATGTCCACAGCTACTCCTGTCATAGCCTCACTATCTTACACGGAGGAGTCAGCTGAATTGTTTGACTACAGTGACAGTGACGTGCTGCTTGAGGATGTGCAGCAACTCCAGTGCTCTGATTCAAACTCTGAGGTTGAGGAAGGGAGTAAAATCAGCCTAGAGAGAGGGTGTGCCAGTGACACACAAAGAACTGGCACTCATGTTCCCCCAGCAGCTGCAGCATATTGCGAGGTTGGCTCCAGTGACGAAGAGATAGGGGGTGATGACGATGATGAGGTCACTGACTCCACCTGGGTGCCTGATCGAACAGAGGAGTCAAGGGAGGAGAAAGAGGCGCAACAAAAACGAGGCAGAACGTCCTCTATGAGCAACCGTAGCCAGTCCAAGGCATCAGATGTCAGAGCTGCTCAGGTGCAGAGCGCTGTTGTCTCGCAGCACACGTCCAGGATCTCTGCTGTCTGGGAGTTCTTCACGACATGTGCAGCAGACTGCAGCGTTGCTATTTGTAAGATATGTCGGAAGAGGATCAAGCGTGGGAAAGACATCAGACACTTGGGTACAACGTGCTTGAGGCGACATATGACCACCTGCCACGCATCCCGTTGGCACAACACTTTGCATAGGTCCTCCTCCTCATCTGTCTCTACCCCCACTGTATGTCCTGCCATGTCATTGCCTACAACCTCTACTGACAGGGATGATGCTACAGTAATGGGTGTACTACATCCTTCCTCTGAATCTGCCAGCATCCCATCAGCTGCAGATTTATGCAGTCAGATTTCGTTCCCCCAGCTGCTGCAGCGGAAGAAAAAATATTGTCCCAACCATCCACATGCACGTCTAAATGCCAGCTTGGCAAAATTACTCGCATTACAGCTGCTGCCTTTCCAGCTAGTGGACTCTGCTTCTTCCGTGAATTTGCCGAATGTGCTGTACCACAGTGGCAGGTTCCAAAACTAGGGGCAAGGGCAGACCTGGATACCTTTATAGCAGATGATCCACTGGCTTACTGGGTGTTGAGATTGGACCATTGGCCAGAACTTAGCCAATATGCTATGGAGCTACTAGGCTGGCCTTCATCCAGCGTGCTTTCTGAAAGGACGTTCAGTGCCGCTGGACGTTTTGTCACAGAAAAAAAGAGTGCGTCTGTCCACCGACTCTGTAGACCGGCTGACATTTATAAAAATGAATCAGTCCTGGATCAGCAGCTATCACTCCCCTGATGCCGATGTAACTGAATAGATCAGGGATCTCTTCTGCATTCCCAAAACCTCCACCACTGCACTCTTCCACAATACCTCAGAGGGGTTGGGGTGTGAAGGCACTAGCTGCCACCAAATGCCCAATATTTGGGTGCACTGACGCGTGTACCAGATTCCAATCATTTTAATATTTGAATGCAGAGTCCACCCTTGCACTCTTCCACAATACCTCAGAGGGGTTACGGTGTGAAGGCACTAGCTGGCAAAGGTTGTTACGGGTCGAGGTTGTTACACCACTGAGGAGTATCGCCCAGAGACCTGGGAGGGCAGGGCTCGAGTCCTGCAGGAACGCAGGTTCCCGCTGTGGCCTGAGCCCAACGAAGTGAGCGCCGGGGGGACCAATTGCCGGCGGCCGCATTGCTATCCTCCTATGAGCGGCCGCCAGCATAAATGTCCGCCGCTCGGCTGTGGATCTATCCAAAAGCCAGCCGCGATCTTGCGAGATCTGGCTGGTGGTTAGATGCCCAGCTGAGCAGCAGAGCGTTTTGCTGGCGGCCACTCATAGGAGGAAAAGCACACGGCCGCTGGCAATGACGTCGGGGCGGGGTGCAGGCAGAGCAGCCCGGAGATGAGGTGAGCTGGGGCAATGTATCCATGTGAGAGCTGGGGGCAAATATATCCATGTGTGAGAGTTGGGGGCAAATATATCCATGTGTGAGAGCTGGGGGCAACATTTCCATGTGTGAGAGCTGGGGGCAATATTTCCATGTGTTAGTTGGGGCAATACATCCATGTGTTAGCTGGGGCAATATTTCCATGTGTGAGCTGGGGGCAATATGCCCATGTGTGAGCTGGGGGGGGCAATATTTCCATGTGTGAGCTGGGGGGTACCCTGGGCCCATGGTATGGAAAGGGTTTGCAGGGCTGTGCAGATGGGGTGCCACATTTGTTCTGGCAGCATGGAAAGGGTGCACTGGGCAGCCCACACCTGGGTTACCCTACACTGCATAGCTGTGCTGGGAGGGGGGGTCCAGTGCCTGTATATATAATTCTGGGGGTCCAGTGCCTGTGTATATTATTTATTTATTTATAAAGGATTTTACCAGGAAGGATACATTGAGATTTCTCTCGTTTTCAAGTATGTCCTGGGTTCAAGAGCATTGAAATTTTAGTCGTTACAGAAATACAAAGTAATAAATTGCAGATATTAAGAACAAAACACAAATATACAGATTAACACGGAAAATAAATATGTAAGTAATATAGTTACTATGTTACATGTTTACAGGTGCATTCTGTACCGAGGTATGCTAGTAAGGAGCTCTTGAGTGACTTAAGACTGGGGGAAGATTTGATGGCGTCTGGAAGGTTATTCCATAACTGCAGTGCTCTGTAGGAAAATGAGGATCGAGCCGCTTTCTTTTCGGATTGTGGTATTGCAAGTAAGGTGCAGGTCCTGGATCGGAGGTTATAGGATGAGGGAACTGCTAGGGGAAGCAGCCTATTCAGGTAGGGTGGTAGCTTCTCAGAAAAGCTCTTAAACACCAGTTTGGAAAGGTGAAGGGTGCGTCTGGATTCCAACGACGGCCAGTTTAGCTCTTTTAACATGTCACAATGATGGGTCATGTAGTTACATTGTAGCACAAAGCGGCATAATGAGTTATACAATGTAGTAAGTTTCTGAATGTGGGTTTGTGGGGCCGCTGCATACACTACATCTCCAAACTCAATAGCCGGCATAAGCATTTGTTGCATATAGTTCTGGGGGGTCCAATATTGTCCCGGTCCGGGCCTGCTTATAACCAGAGTGGACATTTATATAATGGGGGGGGGGGGTGAAAAAAAATCTGACCCGGGCGCCCATAATCCTGGTTACGCCACTGATGGTCACCCCCCCTTTGAGATTGTAAATTAGTGTTTTTTATGATTATCTAATAAAGGTTATGGTTCTGTTTCTCCACCAAAGCACTGAGAATGTGATCTTTGAACTTACAGTTGTGGTGAGATGGCGATAACTCCCAGTCTTAGATGAATTACAGACAGTGACTCAATCCAGATGACACCTTGAAGATCTGATGAAGTTTTATTCTATAAACTGTAGAAAATCCACAACAATATACATCGGATAGGTCAAAAAATCATAGTGGAATCTGGGTTCATGAGGCTTGCAAAGGATTACTGGGAAGAGAACAAGGGTGGAGCTATCTGGACAGGAAATCACTGAACCATGAGGAGGGGAGGAGAGAAACTCAGGGGTAGACAAGACATGTGCAATTCTTAAAGGCATATCACAAGGCATGTGAAACATGACACTCCCCGTCGAAATCTATGATTTATATAATTCAATAACTTTAGTCAAAGCTCAAAAACAAATAAATGAAGATTCTTTTCCAGGAACATCTGAAAAACAAGAGGGAAGGGAAGAACAAGAGAAAATAATGCAACATTAACAATTCTTGCAGATCTTGATGGTTCAGGCTGTGACAAGAACAGTCAGTGAGTCCATCTTCAGAGGGTAAGGCAGCAACATGCACAAATCCTTCTTACCTCCCTTTGAATCAAATTGATGACTTGTGACGCTTGTCTTCCTCTTTGGGCAGAAGAAGTACTAGTTCCTTTATAGGCCTGAAGTAAAGTGTGGAGAATCTTTTTCATGAATAAGTTGTAAAGTTTTCTGGTCCAGTACCAGTCTAGGATTTTTCTTGCAACTTCACTCATGCGTTCCCAAGAGTCTCCCATGTGAAAGGAGTGAGGTGGGTTGAATTCCCATTTACACTTGTCATTCAAGAAGTTCAGTATCTTTTCTGGTCGAGCGGCCTCCTGAATTGTTGGAGGGCCTGTCAGGGATTATTATCTCCGCAGTTGACTACAACATGTCGAGATTTATATTCAATAAGAAACTTATACGAGACACAAATATCAATTGTTTATATTTCCTAGAAATTCTCCTAAATTCTTTTATTTGTCTGTGTTTTGCTTTGAAGAATACACTAATCAATAATCGGATAAAAATATATATATTTATGACGTATACAAAAAAGTTTCAAATCTCATATCATAAACAAAAATTTATAAACCACAAAATCCATCAGCACATAGAAACTAGCTTCACAATATATGTATCTCCGGTTAGTAACTGCATATATGATTAATATCATTTACCTTATCAGTTAGTAACTAATACACAAATGGTTAATAAACATTTCTGGTTAACAAGAACAATTAACATGTATTTCCCAGCAAACCAATGTTTAACAAGCTAGATCTTGTAGAGATATATGTATCTCTCTATGCTACTTGGATCAACAAAAGATGAGCTATCACTTATTCTATTTTTAGAATGATAAGTAATAAAAACGTATTTAGTGAATCCTCTCCTAATAGAGAATTGAACTTCTAATCTTCTGCTTTTTATATTGTAGTTATATAATTCTTTATTAATTTTAATCACAGTAATTTCCAAATTCAATATATATATATGTCGGTATATCAATCTTTGCAACAGTATCTTTAGGATAAATCCTTATATCCGATTCTTCTTCATATCTCTATCTGCAGATATAGAAATATTTTAGATTCTGGATCTATCTGTTGCAAGAAATACACCAAATATATATATTATATTTAATCTTAATAAAAATAGCTTTCATACATTACCTCCAATCTGGATTTTATGAGTTACAGCCTTGGAATATTCTTTGATAATCTTCACATATTCCAAAACAATCAATGTCAGATAATCAATGCATGTGAGTCAGAGATTTGGTGTGAGATCTTGAGGGCATTGTGTCCTGGGATGGTCTGCTAGTGATCGTCTGCCTGCGTGAATGCCTTGTCGTGTAAGTCTCTGAATGAATGCAACAAACAGTGCGGCTCCAATTATAGTCAATTTGACGTCACTGGCAATCTATTTATTATATTAAATATAATATTTACTATCCTCAAGAGGGCAGTGTTGCACTTCAGGTTATTTCCACCATTTAATTCTTATTTTTCTTAGATCAAAAGGTCAATCTGACTTACAAAGACCCTCTATTTTCAGTCTTAGACATTGAGTCTCTGCTGCCTAAATTAAATTTATATCTTGACTCCTCTCAAACTGAGTAAATTCCTTTCTATTTAAATCACAGAATCTATTCTTCAATACTACTTACCAGTTATACTCCACAAATACTTATTGGAGCATCTATTTCCTACTGTAAATATAATAAAATATACCTTGATTATAAGAATATTTTTCGTGAATAAAAATCATACATTTTTCAAAAGCTTTTATTCCTATACCCAAAGAGAAAATATCTTTTTGTTTTGAAGACTTAAGACAAACCAATAAATTTAATTATGACAGGTCTAGCACTTAGCTTCAGCATTATATCACATAAAGACATTTTAAGGTTCCTTCATGTCTGGTATCTATAGAAACAAAAACATAAAATTTCACCTAGCCGTGAACTATTTAAAAAAAAAATCTCTTCATTTCTGAAACTAGAGAAAATTGAAAAAGAAAAGACTTTCTATTTAAAACAAAATGGCTACAGACATCCATTTTAAATTTTCCTCCTAATATACCCGACAGGCCTTTACAGATGTGCTGCTTGTGACATTCTTTGTTCATGTCAGATCTGTTTGTAAATTGATGAGCAATGTGAATAAGACCTGCAATGGCTCGTAGAACAGAAGACCATTTAGCCTTACCCTTTCTTTCACAGAGGTGTTGAGTGTAAAACGGTAACAGCTCTAATTTCTTTATCAGATTCCGGTTCAACCAGTTCAAAAGGTAGAATTTGTAGAACTTGAGATGAGGTCTTCATCCAAGAGTATTGGTGGGGATAGCCATAATGTGTCCAGAAATGCAGTAGCAGGTACTGCACGAGTGCCTTCGATCAGCAGGGTTGAAGTTAGTGCCATTGTTCGGGTGTAGAGAACTTTCTTATACGTTCCACTCTGTTGCCGACATACACATGGAACTGTATTGTCTGATTGTGTATGTATTGCTTTGTGAAGGGTTTATCACAGGCTGATACTTGAAATGTGAACGTGTCTTGCTTAACGTTCCAAAGCAATCTAAGACTGCGCTGTGTAATGGAAAGGTCAGATCCTAGTTGGAATTTCTTCACACTGACAGCGTAGTCCGAGGGAAAGGCTCTCATGGTCTTGTCGCTGTTCTAAATGATTTTGTGAAGTCTGAGGTTTGCAGTGGCAAGCATGTTCTGGGTTCTCGTGAGGTCAATAGCTTCTTCTGTAGGCAGAGATTTGAGTCTGTTGTCTACATAGAAGTTCTTTTCGACGAACTGTCGTGCATCAAACCCAAATTCTTTCTCTCCTTCTTGAGCAGTTTTCCTCAGTTCATAAATTGCTACTGCAGGAGAAAGACTATTACCGAAAACATGTACCTTCATCCTGTAGTCTATGACTTCATCATTGACATTATTGCGATACCATCGGAACCTGAGGAAGTTTCTGTTGTCTTCACGGACGATGAATGTTAGCCATAATAGCAATTAGTTCTTGTCTGAAGCGAAGTAAAACTCCTATGAGATTGTTGTTCAGATTAGGCCCAGTGAGAAGACTGCCATTGAGGGAGACCCCTTCATGTCCAGCACTTGAGTCGAAGACCACCCTAATCTGACCTAGCTTGTGAGGATGATAGACACCAAAGCATGGAAGATACCAGCATTCTTCTCCTTCCTTAAGTGGAGGTGCAGACTCAGCATGATCGGTCTCAAACACTTTCTGCATGAAGTCTGTGACGGGACAGCCACCACTACGCTGTAGTGCAGTACAACAGTTCAAGTGTTTATTTATTTGTGTTATTAAAAGTTCGTTAGCCCTTATTTTTATAAGTAGCCCAATGTGATTTTCCCTGTTTTATAGATATGCCAGTTAACTAAAGATTTCTGATGTCTGTGTGTTATTCCCTGTATAGTGTAGATCTCTGTATTAGTACCTGCTATTGTCTAAATTCTCTCAGTAAGAATTTTTTTTGTTTACGTGCTTTCTCCTTCCCCCATTCTCCATTGTTTGAAGGCCCTGGGTAGTTATCTGATCTGTGATGTTGTCTGTTTGATTGTATGCAAATGTCCTGGTACTTGACTCTATCTGTCCTCTCTGTGAATAAACAGTCAGTTCTATTCTGACCAAGCTTGAAGTCACGACTCATGTTTTGGAGTACCAGAAATCTTCTGCCCGCTGTTCCAAGAAAAGGCTCCAGGTCTAAAGCTTTGGCTTATTCCTGGGGGTGCTTGCCAGGCTCTCTACATACACCGGGCCTTGAGCTGTGGCTAAGGTACAAGAGAAAGGTGTGAGAGTCCCGAGGAGAAACTGGGTGTCTAGCGAGGAAGCAGCATTTGGCAGATGTGACCCTGTCCGGGCACATAGATCTGTTACAGTGGTGGCAGCGCGTGGGATGCTTCCTACAGTCTAAGGACATCCAAACCATCACCGGGATTCGATATCCAGACGGTGCGGCAGATGCAGAAGATGGCCACAGTCACAGAGCCAGACTTCAGACGTAGGTTATGAGAATGGCAGAACCAGCATAGGGGACCGATGACAGAACAGGTCCTGCTGGAAGAGAGTGCAAAGATCTGCCTGATGATGTGGTGGGAAGCTCTTCAGGCCGAGCGAATGTACAATGGCAAAATGATCCCCTTGGGCTACGTGAGGTACGAGATAATATTGGAGAGTCGTATGGTGGGCCTGGGAGAACAGCCACCAGAAGAGGATGTGCAGGAGCTCCGCAGACTGATTCTGAAGGAAATGGCACAAGAGGAAAGATACAGAGCCCTCCTATGGTATGCAGCAAAAGTGTACCCCTGGCTAGCGGATGACAGCCCGACGGAAGGCTATGGCTACGGCGGCCTTGGACTGTTACATGAGAAGCTAGTGGAGGATCCAGATTTCGGGAGTGAATCGGAGTGGCATCTGGAGGATATCTTTTAGTGCAGAGAGATTGAGCTCTCTGGTGAAGTTTTGTTCCAGAAGGATGTGGAATTCCTTGGTGTCTAGGAATGGGAGCTGGAAATAGCCTACAAGAAGTTGTTAGAGTCCAATCAACAGCTAGGCTTGGCTCCATTTGGCTGGGTCAACCTAGAAAGACCAGCAGACACACAGACCAGGGGGCAGAGCGCCAGTAGTTTCTGCCCAGCAAGTGCGGCAGTGTTGGAATGTCGAGGGGAGGAAGAAGGTCAGAGGTCCCAGATGGTGGACACAGAGAAAAAGGATCTTACGGACAGTTCCATCGAGGAGGAACAGCTACAAGGGGACTGCCAAGCAATGCTAGATTATGGTCAGCAACTTGGCTCAGTTTATGCCCCTAGAGCAGAAAATTTCCCTAGAAGAGGCTGCCGTCCTTCCCACGAAGCCCGGAAGATGTGGGGCAGTTGGCCCAGATTCAACGTTTGTATCGGTAGGCGCTCCAGCGCTTACGGATTATCATTTATGTATGGGGAGTGGTACCCCAACCCAGCGGAAAAGCTGGCATCGCAACAGGGCATCTTTGGAAGAGAGTGCTGTTTGTACCTCTCCCCAACTGCAGGTAATAATCCCAGGAAGGGAGACAGCTGGTCTCACTCCTCAGCAGATCGAGCCCCCTTTTTCCAGTCAAAGTGTGCTGCTGACCCCCTCCCCTGGGATGTGGGAGACATTTACTGTGGGAGTATAGATGAGACTATGGTTTCCAAGCGTGTGCCCTCTGAGTGCTGGGCAGTTGGCGCAGATCCCCAGCCATCTCCTGATGAGACACCAGCCACCCCCATTCTCTCCAGCAGCTGATCGCAATACCAAGAGATGGGGCAGCTGTAATCTCTGCGCTGTCCACTCCGAAATCTAGGGGAGGCTGCAGAAGCAGTTTTGCTCCCCAGCGCCCGAATCAAACTTTCCGGCAGGATGTTTTTCTGGGGTGGGAGTTTGCGACTAACGCGGGTCTAGACCTGTGGGAGGTTGAAGACCTGGTTAGTCTGTTTTGGAAGGGGGAGATATGTGATGGAGGGGGCTGCACGCTAGCCTCCTGCCTAGACTATGGCCCGTGAAAGAGACTATTGGGGAACTGGTGGCCCTTTTAAAGATATTTGGAGGGGTCCGTGGACATCCCCAAGTGGACCCGCAGAGGGTCTCACCGGGTCTGCCAACTGGTAACTTGGGGGAGATATGTGACGGGACGGCCGCCACTACGCTGTAGCGCAGTACAACAGTTCAAGTGTTTATTTATGTGTTATTAAAAGTTCGTTAGCCCTTATTTTTATAAGTACCCCAATGTGATTTTCCCTGTTTTATAGATATGCCAGTTAACTAAAGATTTCTGATGTCTGTGTGTTATTCCCTGTATAGTGTAGATCTCTGTATTAGTACCTGCTATTGTGTAAATTCTCTCAGTAAGAATTTTTTTTGTTTACGTGCTTTCTTCTTCCCCCATTCTCCATTGTTTGAAGGCCCTGGGTAGTTATCTGATCTGTGATGTTGTCTGTTTGATTGTATGCAAATGTACTGGTCCTTGACTCTATCTGTCCTCTCTATGAATAAACAGTCAGTTCTATTCTGACCAAGCTTGAAGTCACGACTCATGTTTTGGAGTACCAGGAATCTTCTGCCCGCTGTTCCAAGGAAAGGCTCCAGGTCTACAGCTTCGGCTTATTCCTGGGGGTGCTAGCCAGGCTCTCTACATACACCGGGCCTTGAGCTGTGGCTAAGGTACAAGAGAAAGGTGTGAGAGTCACGAGGAGAAACTGGGTGTCTAGCGAGGAAGCAGCATTTGGCAGATGTGAACCTGTCCAGGCACAGAGATCTGTTACAAAGTCCACAAAGTGTCTTTTCATCTCAGGTTTCCGATTCAAACTGCGTTGTAAAGAAATAAACCGTGCTTCTGCATGTTCTCTGTTGTTTGGTAGTCTCTTTCTTGCAGTACAGAATGGTAGAGGTGCTACCCAGCTGTTGGAATCATCTTGGTAGAACTCTTTACTCATGGTTTTCAAGAATTCTTTGTCTTCCATGGTAGCTGCCAACTCCTAGTCTTTAGAGGTTACCTCAAACACTGTGTTGCCGATTTTGTCATCCCAGAAATTAAGAGCTTTCACTTCGTTCTTTATAATGAGTCGTTGTGCGCCCTTATGAAACAGTATTTACTTAACATGATATTGGTGTGGTCGTCTTGCAGAACAAGAAGTCCGTCCATTCGGCAGAATGTGTGTTTTAAAGGAAGAAACGGAGTAAGGTTCTCTGCCTTTGTCTCGACAAACATTGCCTATGATGACCCAGCCTAGATCCAGACACTGAGCATATGGAGCATCATGTGGACCGTTGATGAACTTTGTGCACCTTAAGAAGTCTCGGCCGAGTAACAGCAGGATATAAGCACTTCCGTCAAGGGCTGGTATTTGGCAGGCTATGTCCTTCAAGTGAGAATGGCGTAAGGCAGCTTTGGGAGTAGGGATCTCCTCTTTGTTGCTTGGAATCTGGTTGCACTCAGTGATAGTGGGCAAAGGTATTACCACATTGTCTTTCAGAGGAGCAACCACAAGACCGCTGGCTTTCCTACCTAAGACTTCTGTAGTGCCGGTGCAAGTAGTTAGAGCATTTTCTTTTATGTTCAAAAAATTGTGTTGTTGCAAGAGATCTGTTACTCTGATCATCCAGAATAGTATACAGTCTTATGGCCTTTTCAGGTTGACCTCTTGGGTATACACGAACCAAACAAGCAGGAAATGCTGGCAGAATGCTTGGTTGTGTAGGGAGAGGTATTAGCAATAGGAAAAGGGAAGTGCTCATGCCACTGTACAGAGCACTGGTGAGACCTCACTTGGAGTACTGTGTGCAGTACTGGAGACCGTATTTCCAGAAGGATATAGACATCTTAGAGAGAGTTCAGAGAAGGGCTACTAAAATGGTGTACGGCTTGAAGGAGAAAAGTTACCAGGAAAGGCTTAATGATCTTAACATGTATAGCTTGGAAAAAAAGACGAGACAGAGGAGATATGATAGAAATATTTAAATACGTAAAGGGAATCCACAAGGTAGAGGAAGGGAGTATATTTAAAAGGAAACAAAGTAGCAAAACAAGAGGACATAGTCTTAGATTAGAGGGGCAAAGGTTTAAAAGAAACATCAGGAAGCATTATTTTACGGAGAGGGTGGTGGATACATGGAACAGTCTTCCAGTTGAAGTGGTAGAGGCCAAAACAGTAATTGAATTTAAGCAGGCATGGGATAGGCATAAGGCTATCCTAAACAAAAGATAAATCCAGGTAAAGTATCCATGTAATTGGGCAGACTAGATGGGCCGAAAGGTTCTTATCTGCTGACATTTTCTATGTTTAAACATATCTTTGAGCAGGATTTGTCACAGAGTCCTTCTCCACAGACTTCCGTACATGAAGAGAACACTGAGGTGGAAGGTGCTGCTTGATCTGTGCGCTCCCCACCTTGCTTTGCCTCAGGAGGATTATTTGTGGGCTTAGTAAAGTTGTGCGGATATGGATGAAGAGCTTGCACATGGTCATCGCTGTCACACTCTATGCATTTAATGATAGCTTTACAGTCCTTTGCAAAGTGTTCTGTGGAGGTGCAGCATTTGTAGCAGACCCCAAATTTCTTTAAAAGTTCTTTACGTTCTTGTAGGGTTTTCTTTCTGAAGCCAATACATTTCTTAAGTGGATGCGGTTTGTTATGTATGGGACATTGGCGATTTGGATTCTCAATGTTCTTGTTTTGTTCAGTCTTTTCAAGAACTGTAGCAGGTGCAGGTAGAACAGTGGTCCTTTTCACTGACACTGGTCCTCTATGGTCTCTGTGTGTCATACATGTGTTTGTAGGTCTTAGAGGGGGTGAACTGAGAGGGTTACCGTCACCATAGGAGGAACTTGGGTCATTCTTTGTATCCGCAATTCTTTTGATGAACTCGCAGAAGTAGGAAAAAGGAGGAAAGGCAACTTGATGTCTTTCCTTGTACTTTGATCCAAGCGATGCCCATTTTTCTTGAACGCCATACGGTAGCTTGAGAACAATAGGGTTGATGCCACGAGGGGTGTCATGGTAACAGAGACCAGGTAAGCGGATGTCAGCTTTAGCGAGTTGAAGCTCTAAAAAAACATCGCTGAGTTCTTGAAACTTTAAATTATCTCTAGCGGAAATTCTTGGGAAGCTTTGCAATCTTTTGAATAAGGTATCTTCAATGGCTTCTGGGCTGCCAAAGGTACGCTCAAGTCTGTCCCAAGCAGCATTAAGGCCTGCAGCAGAGTTGTCAATATGAACCGTTTTGAGCCTCTTGATGCGTTCAGTAGACTGGGGACCTAGCCATCTGATGAGCAGATCTAATTCTTCTGTAGCAGTGATGTCTAGGTCACTCATTGTGGCTTTAAAGGTAGATTTCCATCCTCTGTAATTCTCAGGCTTGTCATCAAACTTGGTGAGGCCTGTCTTTGTGAGCTCTCTGCGGAGCTTGTATTTTGCAAACTGTGACATGTCCGTGTTTTCAGACTTTGGGTGCATGACTGCAGGTGACTTGGGAACATATGTTGGTGCTGAGGCATTCAACACTGGAACTGGTTTAAAGTTCATTGGCATGTTGGTTTGTAGCTGTGGAGCAGTGTGCTTGCTAGTAGGTACTTGGCTAGTGTCAAGGTAAGGTGGATAGTTTATTATGTGCATGCTAGTATCCACTGCTTGCGGAGATGCTGCAGTCTGGTATACTGGAAGATATGAAGGCAAATTGTCTTGGAGTACAGTAGGTGCAGAGAAGAGACCTTGGTTGAGTGCTTTGGTTGCTGTGACAGGGAGCTGACGTTCTGGAAGGAATGTGAAGACTCTGAGGCATAAGACACAGCTGAGTGTCTGCTGCTACTGCTGTCTCTTTCAGTTTCACTAGCAGCTTGTTCGAAGACCTTTTAATCTTGCCATAGCCGTGGCATGTTCACATTGTGGTGTGCGGCTTCAGCTTCCTTGAGTGCGACTTCAGCTTCCATTTCTGCTTTCTGGCGTGCAAATTCAGCTTCCATGCTTGCGGCTTCAGCTACCATTTCTGCTTTCTTTCGTGCGGCTGCCTGAATTTTAGAAGCTTCAGCGTCAGCATGGGCCTTTATGAGTTGTTGACTGAATGTGGAAGATCTTGATTGCAGGGATTTGGAAGACCTTGAGGAGTGTCTGGTGGATGCAGAGCGATGAGATCTGGATTGATGGAGCTGTGCAATGCTTACTTCTGTCGGTCTTTGTTTGCAGCACTAAATTGTCTCTTTCTAGATTGAAGCTCTTTAGCTCTTCCAGTGACAGTTCAGTGTTGTACCGCTTTAAGTGATGAATATATTTTACACACAGTCTTTGATACTTCTGATAAGCGACATCTAATTGCTTAATAGTGCTCTCTAGTTGTAATGCATCATGACATGGTTGAGAGCGAGCAGACATGGATTTGACAGTAGTACACCATAGATCAGTCGTAGGAGACAGCAACTCTTCTGCATCAGCTTCAAGATTTTCTTGTACTTTCCAGATTGGTTTCGTTAATCTTTTTTCTCTTTTGTTTGCTTCAGGGTTTAATTCCTGATCTGAAAGGATTTCTGAGTCTGGTAGTGTGTCAGATTGCATATTGATTTGCTGGAGCATTTTGCTGACAAGGAGAGGGTTAATGATGTAGTTCTATAGCAGCAGAGAAATATATCAATTTTGCTGAGCTCAGCTAGGATTTCTAGGCAACGGTTATAGAAAGATTTGCTTTTACTTTCTGATAAGATTTCACAGTCAAATCCCGTGTAATGCATACAGAGTAATAAACTGGTTGTAGTGTACAGATGCACTGTATAAACTGTTTGTAAGGCACAGATGTATTGAAGATTCACAGCACTAATATCCTGACACTGTTGAATGCTATGCTCGGACTTGCTTGCAGGCACATACAGGCTTGTGGTAATGGCTGCACTGTGTGAAGCTGCTATTTCCAGTGTCCCTACAGCGTCTCACTGAGTATCCAGAGCTATGGAGGATGTCTGACTGATCTTTCTTTGATCTTCTGACTGATCTTTTGACTGTTGTTTCTCCACCAAAGTACTGAGAATGTGATCTCTTAACTTACTGTTGTGATGAGATGGCGATAACTCCCAGTCTTAGATGAATTACAGACAGTGACTCAATCCAGATGACACCTTGAAGATCTGAAGAATTTTTATTCCAAAACTGTAGAAAATCCACAACAATATACATCGGATAGGTAAAAAAAAATCAGTGAAATCTGGGTCCATGAGACTTGCAAAGGATTACTGGGAAATGAACAAGGGTGGAGCTATCTAGACAGGAAATCACTGCACCATGAGGAAGGGAGGGGAGAAACCCAGGGTTAGAGGAGACATGTGCAATTCTTAAAGGCATATCACAAGGCATGTGAAACATGACTGTTATATTTTAATTGTTGTTTCGTCAGGGTTGGATAATTTTTGTTAATCGCTTTTGCTGTTTAATCACTAGTCCTTACTGATGAAGTTAGCTTAGACTAACGAAACATGTTGGATGTGTTTTATTTAAATAAACACACTTTTTACTTTTATTCATTGTGAATTATGCCCTAATTTTATCCTAACGCTGCCGGAGTCCTGAGGTTGCTGTATATTCTGCCCAAGGCTGCCGGATCCACCACTAAAGGCTTCTGTATGGTAATTACTATTGTATGCCAAAACCGTTGTCCCACCGGAGAGATGGAGTTATAATTGCTGCCGGTTGGTGTGGATAAGAAGCTGGCATGCACTTTTTGATGGACTTGAATACTTTCTGCTTTTTGTAAGTGTGGTCCTATCAGGGGCCTAAATACTTACTCACAGTAACAGTATTATGCTATGGTCATCTCATTTTATCCTTTACAGACTTCAATTCTCTTTTCTTACGGTAGCGCGTCTATTTATTACTTGTGGGAGAATTACGTCTTTCCTATACGTCGTTCTATGTATGACATCACACAGAGCCTGCCAAAAATCGAACAACTTGGTGCCAGCAGCGGACTATAAAAACACCTCTGCATCACAGATCAGGCACCATTGATCTGGCGTCTTCGCACTGTGACACGGACCCTCACAGCTTTTCGCTCCACTGTTTTCACGGTGCACTTTGATGACATCACCTCCTCGGACCAAGAGCGACAGCGACGAAGTTTGTAATCAATTTTTTTAGTTTTGGGCAAACACGGCGTCAAAACTACCAAAATGCGTCTTCAGTGACGAGTTAAAATCAAAATATACGTTTATGAAAGCAAGTGCGAAGAATGACAACAGTGAGGTGGAAAACACAGAGATGTGTTATTTATTGCAAGCGGTGCACGCCAGATCAATGCTGCCTGAGCTGCGACGCCGAAGAGACCCGATCTGCGACGCCGAGGGGGCCCGACCTGCACTGCCAAGGGGGTCCGACCTGTGACGCCGTGGTACTTTTATAGTTTGCCGCTAGCACCGAGTTGTTGGGTTGGTAATGTATGAAGCAGAGGATGTGGTGACTTTGTTGATACAGATGTCTGATTGTTTTTTCTTCTAAGAGACAACAGGAAAAAACAGAACTTCCTTCCTGCCAATTTTTACCAATGCGTCCATAGGGATATCTCGGCAGTGATCCTGAATGTAACGGCGCCATCTACAGGTCAGCTGCCCATTACATCTTTATACGGTACAGGACACTGTTTCCAAAATCACAATCATTCACAAATCTGGCACAACCTGCGCAACAACCCCCGGGTGCAGCATCAATCCACGCAATCCCGCACACGCAACCCCACCCTGCACGCAGCCCCGCACACGCAGCCCCACCCTGCGATAGAGGACAAGACGACGCATCAAACCAAACAAGGTTTTTACAGATCTGAGTATTTATTATTAAAATGTATAAAGTGCGTCCAGCGCTGTCATTAAACACCGACATCCTGCACACAGTAACAATGTCAATGAATGCCCAGGCCAGATGCAGGAATATCCAGCCTGATCACGGGAACGTTCCCCCTCCTGCATCGGGATCGCCCCATGTGTTGGGATTGCGGGGTTATGGTGGGTTTGCCTTTTATACCTCCCCCTGGCCATGCAGATTTGTGACACTGTGTGCTGCTCCCCCCATGCGCCTTATACCTCCTGATCTGCAGAAACCTCCCCCCCCCCAGTTACAGGTTGCCCCCCCCCATTTGCCTCTAACTGATTAAAGTGTTTTGTTTTCGATGCAGGGGAGCGGTCGGTACCAGGTCTCGCCCCGCGGGCACAGCAGCACCCTTTATGGGGTCAGAGGCCTCGTGTGTTACTGGACAAAACGGGGAAGGATCGTTTATAATGGTCACCTGTAAGATTGTGCCGTTCCTTTACCAGCGTTATGAGGGGCAGTCAGATTAAGCAGGGGCCACACAATGCATAGAGCTGTGCGGGTGTCTCCTTCCACACTTCTGTCCCTCCATGTGTCCCCAGCCTTAGGAGGTGTCAGGAAAGGAGCAGGGACGATTCCCTCCACTCAGGGCTCGGCTAGTTTAGCCTGAAGTTTGCAAGTTTTCTGTTTAGTGAATAAACCCCTTTGCATGTTTCAGGTGAGGCCTCTAGTACTGAGCTGGATGCGTCCAGGAGGCGCCGAGCCACGGGCCCCGACATTTTATACCTCTGAAATTTCTGATTTATTCTGCAAGAAACAAAGCTGCGGCTCCTGCAAACGCCCCCGCCCCGCTCCTGCAAACACCCCCGCCCGGCTCCTGCAAACACCCCCACCCAGCTCCTGCAAATGCCCCAGGCCGGCCCCTGCAAACACCCCCACCCGCAAACACCCCCGCCCGGCTCCTGCAAATGCCCCAGGCCGGCCCCTGCAAACACCCCCACCCGCAAACACCCCCGCCCGGCTCCTGTAAACGCCCCAGGCCGGCCCCTGCAAACACCCCCACCCGCAAACACCCCCGCCCCGCTCCTGCAAATGCCCCAGGCCGGCCCCTGCAAACACCCCCACCCGCAACACCCCCGCCCGGCTCCTGCAAATGCCCCAGGCCGGCCCCTGCAAACACCCCCACCCGCAACACCCCCGCCCGGCTCCTGCAAATGCCCCAGGCCGGCCCCTGCAAACACCCCCACCCGCAAACACCCCCGCCCGGCTCCTGTAAACGCCCCAGGCCGGCCCCTGCAAACACCCCCGGCCGGCTCCTGCACACGCCCCCGGCCGGCTCCTGCACACGCCCCCGGCAGGCTCCTCCGTTCTATTGGCTGCCAGGTTGATAGGACGGATCTTCACGGCGCAGGATCCTGGAGCTCAGAGTAACAATGATAATCCTTGTACAGAAATCGCAGATACGGAGCGTTCCGCGGTCACAGGGTAACTGGCGGTTTGTTTTCTGTGCTGGCAGCCTGGTGATACCTGGTCCATCGGGTAACCGGTTGTGGTTCTGCAGAGAGGCCTCCGGTAGTCACAGCTGCCCTGGTCTGCCAGCCCTGGCTGCAACATCCCGAGCAGATCTTTAGCACATCCACCACCATGGGCAGGAGGAGGTCACTCGTGGTTCTCTCCTGGAGCTGCCAGTGCTTACGGTGTTTTTGGATCACCTCATTGGTCGTCCACGTCCCCAGTCCCCTTTTCCACGCGTATCTCACCCAAGCGTAGCGGTTGTGAATGTTTGCGTTGTGCGCCAGCGCAGCCAGCATCATCCTGGCCTCCATGGCGTCCTTCCTGAGGCATTTCCTCTTGCCCCGGTATTTCCAGGTGAATCGGTGATAGAGCTCAGTCTCCCCGGTGTGGCAGAACCGGGACATGTGGGGCAGGTCTCCACTCACCTGCCGGCTTAATACGATGTCCTTCAGGACGCTGTAACTTTGCGATCCTGTCCTCAGCCAGGGCCGGAGGATGCGCTGCTCTAGGGTTAGCGGTTTGTGGGCACAGGCGTGGTACAGGCTGGCACCGTGCCATTCATGTTTGTCTGTTACGTGGAGGAGCAGGGACTGCCAGCGCTCGCGCAGCATGTCCTTATCCCCCCTGCTCGTACTGGCACACCACCACAGGTGTCTGGCAATGGCTGGCACCCACTGGCCAAGTTCAGAGCAGGACCTCCTCTTGCTGGCCTTCACTAGACGTCTTTCCACCCTCCTTGCGTAGTGCCAGACATCGTACTCGTGCCGGATGTGGCTGTATCTTCGCGCCATTATTCTGCCGATTCCTGGGCGCCGGTCTGTAACGATGGCTTTTATCTCAAAGTCTCCCTGCATCCTGCCGAGACAGTTCTTGAAAGCACGCGCCTCCATGGCAGCCGGTGCCACGCGCTCTGAGTCCTGCTCAATCTGAAAGTCCAGGATCCTACTGGTGGCCACGTCTAGGAACGTGTAGAGGCAGTACTTTGATCTGTACCCAGGGATGCCACTCTGTCTGTCCGCAGCCAGGGTCACCTGCGTGTCCCTCAAAGCGTCGGAGAGGCGTGCGCGCTCCTGCTGCCAGTGCTGGGCAATGGCGGGGAAGACATACCTCTTCTGGTAGGACTGGTATGTGGCCAGGCTGATCTGCTGGAGACCCATCAGGACGCTCAGCTCCTGCAGGTTTTGGAAACTGGACCCGCTGAGCAGCAAAGCCGCAGCAGCCAGGAGGTCTCCGGCCGCGACGCCTCCCATGCTGGGTTGACTGTCCCACAAGTGGGAGCGATGTCCGCGCATACAGAGACCAGTTACAGATAGGAAGGTCCCGCTCACATGTTTCTCCAGCTTCCTGATGCGGGCTGTGCACCCGTCCCCGTGACGGCAAGTCGCCTTATACAGCAGGTTGTCCAGGCACGACTCAAACACCACAAATTTCCTCTCCCGGGCCAGCTCGCTCTCGGAAACCTCCTCCTCTGGGGGCTCATTGGTGCAGGTGGCCATGGAGCCGTACTGGTGGCTCTTTGAGTTGAACCTTGTGGTATTGTTGGCTGGCGTCCTCCACAGCTGGGGGCTGGACGTGTGGCATGGCGGCTTGTAGATTTTGGAGGTTTTATCCGGAGCTGGGCTGGAGCAGGGGTAGAAGTGGTCGAGCTGGACCTTCCACGGTTCGCCATTGAAGTTGAACTCGAACTCGGGCCACTGCACCCCCTTATCCGCCCTGTTACCGTGCGAGTCCGTAGATGTGGATGCGTCCACCATCCTCACACGTGTCAGGGTGTCTGCGATTTTCATGACCTGTGCGGGGTGGCAGTGCTCCATGTGAGCTTTGTTCTCTACGCCCTCGCTGGTTGCCCCCCAAGCCTGCGTGGTGGGTTTCAGTTGAGGGTCCTGTCTGGTCCTCTTGGCTGGTAGCTGGCCAGTGCTCTCTTCCTCGGCTCTGCTCTCGGGGAATATGGTGGGGACAGCATCTCCACGCAGGACGACTTTCTTACCGTCCCAGATGAAGCACTGCGGCGAGAAGTGGGCAGAGCAAATGCGGAAAATCCAGCGTTTTCTGGAATCCATGATTCGCTGAGCGAAGGCGTCGACGTCCCGGATGTTGTTGCCGATTTGCTGGAGCCAGAGCCGGATGGCGGCCAGCGAACAGGGGAAGCCGTACAGCTTGATGCCACTGCTCCTGCCTGTGGTGTTGGGGCAACCCTTCACGATGCACTTAGTCATGGTGAGTCTCTGCAACGAGAGGAGAAAGGTTAGAGCGGCGGCTACCATGGCAACCAGCGTGCGCTATACAGGAAACACACAGGGCCATTATAGGAGACCCTGTATACCACGCAGCCCAGCCCCCGCTCTACACAGATTAAGGTGAGGGGGCACGGCTCTCTATACAGAGCCTCGACAGACGCGATGATTTATAGGACGAGGCTAACGTGGAATAAATATAATCTGGGACGAATAACAACCTCTCCAACTGTACAGGACGCGGCTTTAAAGAAACTTTATTTAAACCTGCGCACACACAGAAAAGTCACAAATTAGCCACCGGACGTACAAAATAAAAGCTCCAGCATATATAAAGATCCTGCACAATAAACATCATGTAAACGCACATTAAATAACCGCTCAATACGTCACACGTATAAAAAGGGAAGGTTTCAAATCCCCCCCCCCCGTCTAGCACACAAAGGGTTAATGCCCGGCAGCAGATCTCAGACAGGATATATAGGGATCCCGAGATTACATAGAAAGAGTTATTGTATTAAAAATGAAAACGCAAGTCAGCGGCAGATTTAACGCACGTCCATCTTGGAGTGGAACGCAGGAAGTGATGACTTGCGCAGTCTGACTCGTGGCGGCCATCTTTGAGACCCAGACTCCGGGCAAACACGGGATCGACCCTTAGGATCATTTTCATTGGAGTAAGGACAACACACACATATACATATAAGCACACCAACTGAAGCATCTTTTAATGTGAAACGCATTTTGGTGTGTTTTATGAAACGGCTTCAATAAATCTATCATTTTATTATAACAGCCGGTCCCTGGTGTATTTTGTGAGCGGGGGAGGTGCATCTAACCAACGTAGGAGGCGGCTGAGAGTGACGGGAGGTCCGGTGCTCCCATAAATTCACCGGCTGCTTCTCCAGTAGCGTCTTGGTTTTAAAGACACTGTGATAAACGTAGGACGAGTCTTACTCACATTACACACACACACACTTTTTATTCGGGGATATTTGAGAACCATCCCCAGAAGGAAACATGGCGCTCTACACCCAGAGTTTCACCCAGATAAAAGGACAACTTCAACAGGATAGGTTGAAGGAAGCGCTGACCCCATCACATCCATTTGTAAGAACACTCGATCGCGGCGCTAAGTGGATTTAACCCCGTTTAGACGAGAGCAGCAGCAGCCGGATTCAATGCTCTGTGAAGTATCAGAGATTTAACAGATTTTATTTCTACTAGGGACGCACCGATACCAGCATCTCCACGAGTACTTTGCACCTGATACCCAGGAAGCCAGCGCTGTGCCGGCATCAGAGGAGCTGGGGTTGCTGGCAGAAGGCATTACACAGCATTCTCCTCCGGCTGGCCTGTGAAGCGGCCTCCAGCCAAGATCTTGCCTTTACAAGCCGGCGGCCGCTCAGCGGAACATGCAGCCAGCCAGCGCTCAGCGGGAACAGCGGCCAGCCGGCGCTCAGCGGGAACAGCGGCCAGCCGGCGCTCAGCGGGAACATGCGGCCAGCCGGCGCTCAGCGGGAACATGCGGCCAGCCGGCGCTCAGCGGGAACATGCGGCCCGCCGGCGCTCAGCAGAACATGCGGCCAGCCGGCGCTCAGCGGAACATGCGGCCAGCCGGCGCTCAGCGGAACATGCGGCCAGCCGGCGCTCAGCGGAACATGCGGCCAGCCGGCGCTCAGCGGAACATGCGGCCAGCCGGCGCTCAGCGGAACATGCGGACAGCCGGCGCTCAGCGGAACATGCGGACAGCCGGCGCTCAGCGGAACATGCGGACAGCCGGCGCTCAGCGGAACATGCGGCCAGCCGGCGCTCAGCGGAACATGCGGACAGCCGGCGCTCAGCAGAACATGCGGCCCGCCGGCGCTCAGCAGAACATGCGGCCAGCCGGCGCTCAGCGGAACGTGCGGACAGCCGGCGCTCAGCGGAACATGCGGCCAGCCGGCGCTCAGCGGAACATGCGGACAGCCGGCGCTCAGCAGAACATGCGGACAGCCGGCGCTCAGCAGAACATGCGGACAGCCGGCGCTCAGCAGATCATGCGGACAGCCGGCGCTCAGCAGAACACGTAGAGGATGCAGGATCCTGGGGTCTGTGTCTAGATGTATCTGGGGTCTGATATCTGGGTATTGTGACGTGCGTCTCTTTGGACCTGGGATGCACAGACCTGGAGATGTGTTTGGAAGGTGCAGGGCTGATGGTTTGTACTGCTTCCCCGCCCTTTCCCGGGTGTAAGTCATCCAGTGCCTGCAGTTCTAGGTACAGGGTGTTTTGCCCTATTCCCTGTTTTGGAGCCTACTCCTCATAAAACAGACAGTGTCCCTGTGACGTGCGTCATTTGGGGTGCATGGACATGGAGAGGTGTTTGGATTTAGGGTGCAGGCCTCTCTTTTGTGCAGAATGTTTGTGTAAGCTGTGTCTATTGTCTGGTCAATGTGTATCTGTTTATCTGCTGCATGTTTGAGGAGCTGTAAATCTGCCTCGTCTCAGGCTAATACTGTCCCGTTATCCGATGCCCTTTGCTTTGTGTGGCTTTGCTCGGTTATCTACAGGTGGAACTCGGAAAATTTGAATATGGAGCAAAAGTTCATTTATTTCAATATTGCAGCTTAAAAGGTGAAAGTAATATATGAGACTCCGTTCAAGCCGTGATTTGTTATTGTGATGATTCTGGTTACAGCTCATGAAAACCAAATCCACAATCTCAGAAAATGAGAATATTGTGATGCGCTGCAATATATTCTAGGCTCAAAGTGTCCCACTCTAATCAGCTAATTAAGCCATAACACCTGCAAAGGGTTCCTGAGCCTTTAAATGGTCTCTCAGTCTGGTTCAGTGGGAATCACAATCATGGGAAAGACTGCTGACCTGACAGTTGTGCAGAAAACCATCATAGACCCCCTCCACAAGGAGGGAAAACCTCAAAAGCTCATTGCAAAAGAAGCTGGATGTTCCCAAAATGCTGTATCAAAGCACATTAATAGAAAGTTATGTGGAAGAAAGAGGTGCACAAGCAGCAGGGATGACGCAGCCTGGAGAGGATTGTCAGGAAAAGGCCATTTAAAAGTGTTGGGGACTTTCACAAGGAGTGGACTGAGGCTGGAGTCAGTGCATCAAGAGCCACCACGCACAGACGGATCCTGGACATGGGCTTCAAATGTCCTCTTGTCAAGCCGATCCTGGGCTAAAGAAAAACACACCTGGTCTGTTGCTCAGTGGCTCCAAAGTCCTCTTTTCTGATGAGAGCAAATTTTGCATCTCATTTGGAAACCAAGGAGCCAGAGTATGGAGGAAGAATGGAGAGGCACATACTGCAAGATACTTGAAGTCCAGTGTGAAGTTTCCACAGTCTGTGTTGATTTGGGGAGTCATGTCATCTGCTGGTGTTGGGCCACTGTGCTTCATTAAGGCCAGGGTCTATGCAGCCGTCTAGCAGGAGATTTTGGAACACTTTATGCTTCCTTCCGCAGACGAGCTTTATGGGGATGCTGACTTCATTTTCCAGCAGGACTTGGCACCTGCCCACACTGCCAAAAGCACCGAAACCTGGTTCAGTGACCGTGGGATTACTGTGCTTGATTGGCCAGAAAACTCACCTGACCTGAACCCCATAGAGAATCTATAGTACATTGCCAAGAGAAAGATGAGAGACATGAGACAGGACAATGCAGAAGAGCTGAAGGCCACTATTGAAGCATCCTGGTCTTCCATAACACCTCAGCAGTGTCACAGGCTGATAGCTTCCATGTCACATTGAGGCAGGAATTGCTGCAAACCAAGTACCGAGTACATCTGCAGCTTACCGTATCTCCAGAAGGATATAGACATCTTAGAGAGAGTTCAGAGAAGGGCTACTAAAATGGTGTACGGCTTGAAGGAGAAAAGTTACCAGGAAAGGCTTAATGATCTTAACATGTACAGCTTGGAAAAAAGACGAGACAGAGGAGATATGATAGAAACATTTAAATACGTAAAGGGAATCCACAAGGTAGAGGAAGGGAGTATATTTAAAAGGAAACAAAGTAGCAAAACAAGAGGACATAGTCTTAGATTAGAGGGGCAAAGGTTTAAAAGTAACATCAGGAAGCATTATTTTACTGAGAGGGTGGTGGATACATGGAACAGCCTTGCAGTAGAAGTGGTAGAGGCCAAAACAGTGATTGAATTTAAGCAGGCATGGGATAGGCATAAGGCTATCCTAAACAAAAGCTAAATCCAGGTAAAGTATCCATGTAATTGGGCGACTAGATGGGCCGAAAGAAAATGTCGGCAGATAAGAACCTATGTTTCTATTTTCACAGGTGCCATATTGTTCTATGGGCAATCCTTGTTTTATTGATTGCATGGAATATTCTCATTTTCTGAGATTGTGGATTTGGGGTTTCCATGAGCTGTAACCAGAATCACCACAATTATGACAAATCACGGCTTGATCGATCTCGCTTTGCATCTAATGAGTCTCATATATTAATTTCACCTTTTAACTTGCATTACTGAAATAAATCAACTTTTGCACCATATTCTAATTTTTTGACTTTCACCTGTAATGTATCCGGACCAATCCGAATCGAGCCTGTTTCAAGACCTCATCTGCATAAACACAGTGGACCTAAGTGAAGCCTGAAGAAGAGGACCTAATTGGAGCCAGCCTGGACTTGGAATCAGTCAATGGGAACTGTTGGGGTGGGCGGGAAGTTTGAACGTAGTTGTACAAAAAAAAGATTAGTGTGTCTGCCCCTACGCACAGCCCCGCCCGCCGTCTGACCTACGCACAGCCCCGCCGCCGTCTGACCCTACGCACAGCCCCGCCGCCGTTGCCCCTACGCACAGCCCCGCCCGGTGTCTGCCACGCACAGCCCCGCCCGGTGTCTGCCCCTTCGCACAGCCCCGCCCGGTGTCTGCCCCTACGCACAGCCCCGCCCGGTGTCTGCCCCTACGCACAGCCCCGCCCGGTGTCTGCCCCTTCGCACAGCCCCGCCCGGTGTCTGCCCCTACGCACAGCCCCGCCCGGTGTCTGCCCCTTCGCACAGCCCCGCCGGTGTCTGCCCCTTCGCACAGCCCCGCCCGGTGTCTGCCCCTTCGCACAGCCCCGCCCGGTGTCTGCCCCTACGCACAGCCCCGCCCGCCGTCTTACCCTACGCACAGCCCCGCCCCCGTCTTACCCTACGCACAGCCCCGCCGTCTTACCCTACGCACAGCCCCGCCGTCTTACCTACGCACAGCCCCGCCCGCCGTCTTACCCTACGCACAGCCCGCCCGCCGTCTTACCCTACGCACAGCCCCGCCCGCCGTCTTACCCTACGCACAGCCCGCCCGCCGTCTTACCCTACGCACAGCCCCGCCCGCCGTCTTACCCTACGCACAGCCCCGCCCGCCGTCTGACCCTACGCACAGCCCCGCCCGCCGTCTGACCCTACGCACAGCCCCGCCCGCGTCTGACCCTACGCACAGCCCCGCCCGCCGTCTGACCCTACGCACAGTCCCGCCCGCCGTCTGACCCCACGCACAGCCCCGCCCGCCGTCTGACCCCACGCACAGCCTCGCCCGCCGTCTGACCCTACGCACAGCCCCGCCCGCCGTCTTACCCTACGCACAGCCCCGCCCGCCGTCTTACCCTACGCACAGCCCGCCCGCCGTCTTACCCTACGCACAGCCCCGCCCGCCGTCTTACCCTACGCACAGCCCCGCCCGCCGTCTTACCCTACGCACAGCCCGCCCGCCGTCTTACCCTACGCACAGCCCCCCGCCGTCTTACCCTACGCACAGCCCCGCCCGCCGTTTAACCCTACGCACAGCCCCGCCCGCCGTCTTGCCCTACGCACAGCCCCGCCCGCGCGTCTTACCCTACGCACAGCCCCGCCCGCCGTCTTACCCTACGCAAGCCCCGCCCGCCGTCTGACCCTACACAGCCCCGCCCGCCGTCTGACCCTACACACAGCCCCGCCCGCCGTCTGACCCTACACACAGCCCCGCCCGCCGTCTGACCCTACACACAGCCCCGCCCGCCGTCTGACCCTACACACAGCCCCGCCCGCCGTCTGACCCTACACACAGCCTCGCCCGCCGTCTGACCCTACACACAGCCCCGCCCGCCGTCTGACCCTACACACAGCCTCGCCCGCCGTCTGACCCTACACACAGCCTCGCCCGCCGTCTTACCCTACACACAGCCCCGCCCGCCGTCTTACCCTACACACAGCCCCGCCCGCCGTCTTACCCTACACACAGCCCCGCCCGGTGTCTATTCTTGCGCTACAGCCAGCTAGGTTCAAGCGGCCCTTCGGATCCGTCCGGAACAATCGGAAGAGGAGCAGAACGGGAGATCAAATCGAAACAGCAGATCGAAGAGAGCGGATTGGCCACTTGAGGCATGGAATCGGGGAGTGAGTCAGAGGCTGGGCTGATATTGGTGAGCGGGTGCCTGGAGAGCCGGACAGGCAGACAACGGGGTCCATAACACCTCATTTCTGGTGGATGCTAGCAGGCTCTCTACATGTCCCAGCTCCTTAAGCTTCATCTGAGGATGGGAGGAAGGCACACACACATATATCTGAGGTCTGTGCGCGCAGGCGTCTGGCCGTACATTTTCAATATCAACATAAACAGGACAGGCGTTTTGAGCAAAACCCAAAATCATTTATTGGAAAGCGTCACATGACTTTAAATAAAAAGTATCGGTACTCGGATATTAAAGCGGTATCGGCGCTTCCCCAGATCCTCGCATTTCATTCCATTTATAACCGTTTTTAAATGTGTTTTGTTAAAACATTTGGTTCATATTAGTAAGTGCTTACTCTGAATAGAACACTAGGGGGCGCCGGCAGCACAGGGTCACGATATAAAATCATATCTCGTTTGCCAAAAATTCTGGAAAATTACCCAAATAAAAGACAAACCACAAATTGTGCAGCATGTTTACACAGTGTGTCTGCGTGCAGAGCGCCTCAAAACGAGGGAATAGCGCCGTCACATAGCACAGCGTCTCCTTTGGGAAATGATTTATTAAAAGGGCCAGTACCCCCAAAACATGGATTTATTAAAGGGCCAGTATCACCAAAACATGGATTTATTAAAGGGCCACTAACCCCCCAAACATGGAATGATTTATTAAAGGGCCAGTACCCCCAAAACATGGAATGATTTATTAAAGGGCCAGTACCCCCAAAACATGGAATGATTTATTAAAGGGCCAGTACCCCCAAAACATGGAATGATTTATTAAAGGGCCAGTACCCCAAAACATGGAATGATTTATTAAAGGGCCAGTACCCCAAAACATGGAATGATTTATTAAACCCACAAGGACCACAGATGTACTGTGTATATTCTCTGTACATCATGGTCCTTTAACCCCCCTCCCTCCCTATACTCACCTGTCTGGCCGGGGTCCCACATCTGACTAAGCCAGCCCAATGGTTTTATGGGCCCCAGTCGTCGTGATGTCATTTTCAGGCACCCCCTAGTGCCTGCAGGGGGAACCTGAAAGGGGAGGGGTCCTTTGGACCACTATCTCTGCAACCGCTGCAGCTTGAAGAAAATAAAGGTACCGCTGGAAAGAGCAGTGTCTGTCCATTTCAGCAGCTCCTCTTTAACCTCTTAGGCGCTGGATGGCATATCGCTCCCAGAAGTGGCTGACTTCTATCACTACCCGCAGTAGAACGTCCGTGGTGCGAGTATCACCTCATAGGACTCCATGTACGGTTGCACTGAAGGGCCACAAAATCGTGCCACGCTATGGACTGGTTGCGGAGAGAGACTGGGAACTATCTGCTCACAGAAGCAGTGGACCAGCCGCCGCTTTTGCCGCGGGATGGGGTTGAGTATGGGATTTATGGGGGGGGGGGGCTACTTTGCAACACCTCAATTATCCTAACGCTAATTACTGATTGCGCTCCCCATATTAAGTATAGGATGCGCAAAGTGCAACAAGTTGACACAATCACCGATGCACTAACGGATTACCAACGGGTTTAGCGTCAGGAATGTAATATGGGGGGGAGGGGGGAACATGCATTAAACACACTTATCCTGATGTTAACCCTTACTCACCCGAAAGTTACTGCTAGTGTTCAATAGGGCCCGAGGACTTTTAAGCTCCCCTTATCTTATTCAGCTGCCAGCTCTTTTCTCCGGTAGCCTGGAGAACACAATACACCCCCTGCTGCCTTATATAAAAACATTCCCCCCTCCACCTCATTAACTGCTAAATACTGTATAGGATAAAGCACAGCAGCCACAAAAGGAAAACGTTTCACAGATTTTGGTAAATGTATCACGGGAGAAATCCACAAAATGGAAACAGGAGCTAATCAAAACTAAATTTTTCCTTTTTTACAATAAATTACCTCAAAGAAAAAAAACTGCAGCATGTGTTTATAAAGTTGTGACGCAAGTCATTTTGGACTTGCGATGAATGGGCATGGAGGCATATTTTATAGGGTGCAGCAGCAGGACTCCAAATCAATATTGGCCCATTGCCGGCTCTCGTGTGCAGAATGTGGGTATAATTGGGATTAAGCAAGAATGTCATTGTTACTGTTGATCATATTAGCCTTCCAGTAAACCTGCGCTCAATACGGTGTAAATATCTGGTTAACAGCTCGTCAAACATAATCTTTGTTGTCGGACAAACACTGCCGGTTTTAAACTAATCTATTTGGCAATCATGATCACCCATTGTCTTGACTCGTTTAGAAATGTTAAGTAATGTTTAATGTAACTGTCTGCCTAATCTAATTATGTTTCACCTTCCAAAAAGTAAATGTGCAATTATCTGTTCATTCTGATTAGGTCCTAGAAGATGTTGTGATTTTGTGAATGTAAATGACCCCTGTTTGTCCACATTAAACCAGTTTCATTCTTCCGCTGAAAGACCTCGGATCTACAGCCTCGTCTTATTTCTGGGGGATGCTAGCAGGCTCTGTGTCCCGGTCCATAAGCTTCGTCTGAGGACTGAAGAAAGGCATGGGAGTCTATAAAGTGGTTTATAAAGTGGCTTATTTGTAATCCCCAAATCTAGTTACAGTTTATGTGACTGTGCCTTTAAATAGGACAGATGAAGCTCCTGGAAACCAGGGATGGATGGACAGATGTTGGGACGAACCTGAATTCAGTGTTTTAATTAGCATGGACTGTATGAATATGAAGCCAATGAAGGGAACATCAGAAGCCGCGGAGGAAGCCGTTATCAGATGAAACGCGTCTTGGCAGCGTTTATATTGTAATAGGTTGTTATGGTGATTGAAGACCCGGAGTCCAGCTTTCTCCATCAGTAAGGCTGCGGTCACAGGAGCACACTGAGTGCGTGTGTGTGACCGCACTTACCTGCGTCTGGCACAGCTTTGTGACGGACTGACAGGGAGGGCCACACGGATTACGCACGCTACCACCGGATGGAAAAAAGCCCTCCCCATCAAAAAGCTAGACAGACGCTGATGGGGCTACGAAGTGCGATCCTCCATAGGAGGCACTAACTGCACTCAGCGGAAGGAACGTCCACTCTCATGGACATTCCTTCCTCTCTGAAAAATGGCCCTGTGCCTGTAGCCTGCGTTTGATGACCCCAAAACGATCATCCTGGTCTTCGAAACCTGATCACTGGTCCCCCGGCTCTGGCCACCGAGGGGGATCCGCTTATACCATACAGATACACGCGGGCCGCACTATATTCTCATTCCATACGCCCTGATCGAGAATGATCACCTGGAGAGGGAAACCCACCCCCAGGAAAGAGGCGCCGCGTTAACCTTATATTGGAGCGCTCTGCACGGAGAGACTATTCAGACGCCCAGAGACGCCCCGGGGCCCAGAGAGACCCAGAGACGCCCAGGGGCCCAGAGACACCCAGCTCCCCGGGACCCAGAGACGCCCAGGGGCCCAGAGACACCCAGCTCCCCGAGATTCCACACTGAAAGGGGGGGGGGGGCTGAAGGGAATTCACACCAAAAGCAGGGGGGGGCGAAGAGAGAGAATTCACACTCACATGGTGCTGGGTGGGGAGCACGGATGGGCCGTGTGACGTGCAGGGGGTTTCAGAAAGCTGGGATTCAGTGATAAATAACCTGCAAAACACGAAACTGAAACCTGAGAATGTAAAACGGCGACAACAACCCCGAGCCCCGCCCCCTTCATGCACACACATTTAACACTAACCACACATTACACACACACGGGGGGTGGGAATACACACTGACCTCATTACACACACGGGGGGGATACTGTTATGGATTAGACTTAAACAGTCTCTTGCTCGAATGCCTGCTGCTACAAAATGGTGGAGAAGCCAAATCAATTCAAGTGCGCACTGAAAGAAACGACACAGACTCGCTGGCTACTTGTCTATGTAGTCTTTCTCGGACAAAGCCGGGTGACTTCTCTTGCTCTTTATTGAAAAGATTACAAGCTTTTATGCTACTTTGTGCGTAACGAGAACAGGCTGTTAACCAATATTTTAATCGTCAGTATAATTGTGAAATTGCAGACTTATGTTGAATAATAAGTAAACATCAGCTTATCGGATTTCTCCCCTTAGTCGTCAAGGGCGATGTTACAGGATATTCTCTTCTTGATACCAGAAAGAGGAACTACATGCGCTGAAATCTGCTAAGATAACGTGTTAAGCAATAATACGAGTTTGATTCTTATAAAAAGTTTAAATTAATTTCTTTCCTTAAAGCCGTAATATGTTATATTTGAAAACGGGCATTTTCTAAGCTTTCCTTTATTATTAAAGCAGATACATATTCTTGTCCAACGCACACACACGCACTGACCTCACATTACACACGCACTGACTCACATTACACACGCACTGACCTCACATTACACACGCACTGACCTCTCACATTACACACGCACTGACCTCACATTACACACGCACTGACCTCACATTACACACGCACTGACCTCACATTACACACGCACTGACCTCACATTACACACGCACTGACCTCACATTACACACGCACTGACCTCACATTACACACACGGGGGGGGGATACACACTGACCTCACATTACACACACGGGAGGGGTAGGGATACACACTGACCTACATTACACACACGGGGGGGGGATACACACTGACCTCACATTACACACACGGGAGGGGTAGGGATACACACTGACCTCACATTACACACACGGGGGGGGGGATACACACTGACCTCACATTACACACACGGGGGGGGGGGTACACACTGACCTCACATTACACACACTGACCTCACATTTACACAACTGACCTCACATTACACACACTGACCTCACATTACACACACTGACCTCACATTACACACACTGACCTCACATTACACACACTGACCTCACATTACACACACTGACCTCACATTACACACACTGACCTCACATTACACACACTGACCTCACATTACACACACGGGGGGGGGATACACACTGACCTCACATTACACACACGGGGGGGGATACACACTGACCTCACATTACACACCACGGGGGGATACACACTGACCTCACATTACACACACGGGGGGGGGATACACACTGACCTCACATTACCACACACGGGGGGGATACACACTGACCTCACATTACACACACGGGGGGGGATACACACTGACCTCACATTACACACACGGGGGGGGTACACACTGACCTCACATTACACACACGGGGGGGGATACACACTGACCTCACATTACACACACGGGGGGGGGAACACACTGACCTCACATTACACACCACGGGGGGGGGGATACACAACTGACCTCACATTACCACACGGGGGGGATACACACTGACCTCACATTACACACACGGGGGGGGGGATACACACTGACCTCACATTACACACACTGACCTCACATACACACACTGACCTCACATTACACACACTGACCTCACATTACACACACACTGACCTCACATTACACACACTGACTCACATTACACACACGGGGGGGGGATACACACTGACCTCACATTACACACACGGGGGGGGGGGGATACACAGACCTCACATTACACACACGGGGGGGGGGTTACACACTGACCTTCACATTACACACACGGGGGGGGATACACACTGACCTCACATTACACACACGGGGGGGGATACACACTGACCCACATTACACACACGGGGGGGATACACACTGACCTCACATTACACACACGGGGGGGGGGGGATACACAGACCTCACATTACACACACGGGGGGGGGATACACACTGACCTCACATTACACACACGGGGGGGGATACACACTGACCTCACATTACACACACCGGGGGGGGATACACACTGACCTCACATTACACACACGGGGGGGGGGGTACACACTGACCTCAACATTACACACACGGGGGGGGGGATACACACTGACCTCACATTACACACACGGGGGGGGATACACACTGACCTCACATTACACACACGGGGGGGGGATACACACTGACCTCACATTACACACACGGGGGGGGGGATACACACTGACCTCACATTACACACACGGGGGGGGGATACACACTGACCTCACATTACACACACTGACCTCACATTACACACACGGGGGGGATACACACTGACCTCACATTACACACACGGGGGGGGTTACACACTGACCTCACATTACACACACGGGGGGGGATACACACTGACCTCACATTACACACACGGGGGGGGGATACACACTGACCTCACATTACACACACGGGGGGGGATACACACTGACCTCACATTACACACACGGGGGGGGGATACACACTGACCTCACATTACACCACGGGGGGGGGGGATACACACTGACCTCACATTACACACACGGGGGGGGGATACACACTGACCTCACATTACACACACGGGGGGGGGATACACACTGACCTCACATTACACACACGGGGGGGGGGGATACACACTGACCTCACATTACACACACGGGGGGGGGGGGGGATACACACTGACCTCACATTACACACACGGGGGGATACACACTGACCTCACATTACACACACGGGGGGGGGGGATACACACTGACCTCACATTACACACACGGGGGGGGGATACACACTGACCTCACATTACACACACGGGGGGGGGGATACACACTGACCTCACATTACACACACGGGGGGGGGGGATACACACTGACCTCACATTACACACACGGGGGGGGGGATACACACTGACCTCACATTAAACACAGGTGATCATGTGACTCCTCTATCCCCCCTCGCGTGCATTCACTTCCTGCTTCCGCCACGCTTACCTAATTTCCGGTTTTGTGTTTAACATCCGAGAGCCCCGCCCTGAAGACCAGAGCCCCGCCCACAATGCCTGACTTTTTGATAGTGACTGTTCTTAATAAAGCTCTCATTATTTTGCCCCCCCATGTCAGATTTACCCCTCACTGCGCCCCCCATGTCAGATTTACCCCTCACTGCGCCCCCCATGTCAGATTTACCCCTCACTGCGCCCCCCATGTCAGATTTACCCCTCACTGTGCCCCCATGTCAGATTTACCCCTCACTGCGCCCCCATGTCAGATTTACCCCTCACTGTGCCCCCCATGTCAGATTTACCCCTCACTGTGCCCCCCATGTCAGATTTACCCCTCACTGTGCCCCCCATGTCAGATTTACCCCTCACTGCGCCCCCATGTCAGATTTACCCCTCACTGCGCCCCCATGTCAGATTTACCCCTCACTGTGCCCCCATGTCAGATTTACCCCTCACTGCGCCCCCATGTCAGATTTACCCCTCACCGTGCCCCATGTCAGATTTACCCCTCACTGCGCCCCCATGTCAGATTTACCCCTCACTGTGCCCCCCATGTCAGATTTACCCCTCACTGCGCCCCCATGTCAGATTTACCCCTCACCGTGCCCCCATGTCAGATTTACCCCTCACCGTGCCCCCATGTCAGATTTACCCCTCATCGTCCCCCATGTCAGATTTACCCCTCACTGTGCCCCCCATGTCAGATTTACCCCTCATCGTGCCCCCATGTCAGATTTACCCTCACCGTGCCCCCATGTCAGATTTACCCCTCACTGCGCCCCCATGTCAGATTTACCCCTCACTGCGCCCCCATGTCAGATTTACCCCTCACTGCGCCCCCACGTCAGATTTACCCCTCACTGCGCCCCCCACGTCAGATTTACCCCTCACCGTGCCCCCCATGTCAGATCTACCCCTCACTGTGCCCCCATGTCAGATTTACCCCTCACTGTGCCCCATGTCAGATTTACCCCTCACTGTGCCCCCCATGTCAGATTTACCCCTCACTGCGCCCCCCATGTCAGATTTACCCCTCACCGTGCCCCATGTCAGATATTTACCCCTCACTGCGCCCCCCATGTCAGATTTACCCCTCACCGTGCCCCCCATGTCAGATTTACCCCTCACTGCGCCCCCCATGTCAGATTTACCCCTCACCGTGCCCCCCATGTCAGATTTACCCCTCACTGTGCCCCCATGTCAGATTTACCCCTCACTGTGCCCCATGTCAGATTTACCCCTCACTGTGCCCCATGTCAGATTTACCCCTCACCGTGCCCCGCATGTCAGGTTTACCCCTCACCGTGCCCCCATGTCAGATTTACCCCTCATCGTGCCCCCATGTCAGATTTACCCCTCACTGCGCCCCCATGTCAGATTTACCCCTCACTGTGCCCCCATGTCAGATTTACCCCTCACTGTGCCCCATGTCAGATTTACCCCTCACTGTGCCCCATGTCAGATTTACCCCTCACCGTGCCCCGCATGTCAGGTTTACCCCTCACCGTGCCCCATGTCAGATTTACCCCTCACCGTGCCCCCATGTCAGATTTACCCCTCACTGCGCCCCCATGTCAGATTTACCCCTCACTGCGCCCCCATGTCAGATTTACCCCTCACTGCGCCCCCCACGTCAGATTTACCCCTCACTGCGCCCCCATGTCAGATTTACCCCTCACTGCGCCCCCATGTCAGATTTACCCCTCACTGCGCCCCCATGTCAGATTTACCCCTCACTGCGCCCCCATGTCAGATTTACCCCTCACCGTGCCCCCATGTCAGATTTACCCCTCACCGTGCCCCCATGTCAGATTTACCCCTCACTGCGCCCCCTATGTTAGATTTACCCCATGTCAGATTTACCCCTCACTGTGCCCCATGTCAGATTTACCCTCACTGCGCCCCCCATGTCAGATTACCCCTCACCGTGCCCCCATGTCAGATTTACCCCTCACTGTGCCCCATGTCAGATTTACCCCTCACTGTGCCCCATGTCAGATTTACCCCTCACTGCGCCCCCATGTCAGATTTACCCCTCACTGCGCCCCATGTCAGATTTACCCCTCACTGTGCCCCCATGTCAGATTTACCCCTCACTGCGCCCCATGTCAGATTTACCCCTCACCGTGCCCCCATGTCAGATTTACCCCTCACTGCGCCCCCTATGTTAGATTTACCCCATGTCAGATTTACCCCTCACTGTGCCCCCATGTCAGATTTACCCCTCACTGTGCCCCCATGTCAGATTTACCCCTCACCGTGCCCCCATGTCAGATTTACCCCTCACCGTGCCCCCATGTCAGATTTACCCCTCACTGCGCCCCCATGTCAGATTTACCCCTCACTGTGCCCCCATGTCAGATTTACCCCTCACTGCGCCCCCCACGTCAGATTTACCCCTCACCGTGCCCCCCACGTCAGATTTACCCCTCACCGTGCCCCATGTCAGATTTTACCCCTCACTGCGCCCCCCATGTCAGATTTACCCCTCACCACGCCCCCATGTCAGGTTTACCCCTCACCGTGCCCCCATGTCAGATTTACCCCTCACTGCGCCCCCTATGTTAGATTTACCCCATGTCAGATTTACCCCTCACTGTGCCCCCATGTCAGATTTACCCCTCACTGTGCCCCCATGTCAGATTTACCCCTCACCGTGCCCCCATGTCAGATTTACCCCTCACCGTGCCCCCATGTCAGATTTACCCCTCACTGCGCCCCCATGTCAGATTTACCCCTCACTGTGCCCCCATGTCAGATTTACCCCTCACTGCGCCCCCCACGTCAGATTTACCCCTCACCGTGCCCCCCACGTCAGATTTACCCCTCACCGTGCCCCCATGTCAGATTTACCCCTCACTGCGCCCCCCATGTCAGATTTACCCCTCACCGCGCCCCCATGTCAGATTTACCCCTCACTGAACCCCCATGTCACATTTACCCCTCACCGTGCCCCCATGTCAGATTTACCCCTCACCGTGCCCCCATGTCAGATTTACCCCTCACTGCGCCCCCTATGTTAGATTTACCCCATGTCAGGTTTACCCCTCACTGTGCCCCCATGTCAGATTTACCCCTCACTGCGCCCCCCATGTCAGATTTACCCCTCACCGTGCCCCCATGTCAGATTTACCCCTCACCGTGCCCCCACGTCAGATTTACCCCTCACTGCGCCCCCCACGTCAGATTTACCCCTCACTGCCCCCCCACGTCAGATTTACCCCTCACTGCGCCCCCATGTCAGATTTACCCCTCACTGCGCCCCCATGTCAGATTTACCCCTCACCGTGCCCCCATGTCAGATTTACCCCTCACTGCGCCCCTATGTTAGATTTACCCCTCACTGTGCCCCCATGTCAGGTTTACCCCTCACTGTGCCCCCCATGTCAGGTTTACCCCTCACTGTGCCCCCATGTCAGATTTACCCCTCACTGGCCCCCCATGTCAGGTTTACCCCTCACTGTGCCCCCATGTCAGGTTTACCCCTCACTGCGCCCCCCACGTCAGATTTACCCCTCACCGTGCCCCAATGTCAGGTTTACCCCTCACCGTGCCCCCATGTCAGATTTACCCCTCACTGTGCCCCATGTCAGGTTTACCCCTCACTGTGCCCCCATGTCAGATTTACCCCTCACTGTGCCCCCATGTCAGGTTTACCCCTCACTGTGCCCCCATGTCAGATTTACCCCTCACCGTGCCCCCATGTCAGATTTACCCCTCACTGTGCCCCCCATGTCAGATTTACCCCTCACTGCGCCCCCCATGTCAGATTTACCCCTCTCTGGAGGAGCCCACTCCTGTGAGCGTGCAATCTATGAGGGAAAAGAGGAGCCTGATCACATGAGCTTGCAATCTAATAGAGGTGAAGCCGGTGAAATTGATGACTGACTCATTCAAAGGGTTAATGTATAAATGTGCAGCTCTGTGTTTTTGGAGGGCGGGGGTGCGGCGCTTCCTTTCCTGGGTTTATTTTGGCCGCAGGACCTCCACATGTTCAGCAGATGTCAGGTTTATGCTGGTCCTCCATGAGGATGGGAAGTAGATCCAAAACTCACACAGCTTGTGCCTCACCCTGAAACCAGAGCAGGATTCGGCCTGCGTCCAACAACGCACAACTAGACAGCACCGAATGGTCCACATTACAACCCGGGTGCAGACCGTCCCCGTATCCATATCACTGCCGTCACGTCAGCTACTCGCCACATATATTGTAGGAAGCCCAGGGTTACACGTGTGTCTTTATCACAGTCCTGATACAAACAAGCCGCGTTTTTTCATTTTGTTTTTATTTCATCCAACAGAACAAGCAGCTTCAGCAAACGGCAAAGTAAAAGGCTTGTCTCGGCAAGCGGCAAAGTAAAAGGCTTGTCTCGGCAAAGTAAAAGGCTTGTCTCGGCAAGCGGCAAAGTAAAAGGCTTGTCTCGGCAAAGTAAAAGGCTTGTCTCGGCAAAGTAAAAGGCTTGTCTCGGCAAAGTAAAAGGCTTGTCTCGGCAAGCGGCAAAGTAAAAGGCTGGTCTCGGCAAAGTAAAAGGCTTGTCTCGGCAAAGTAAAAGGCTTGTCTCGGCAAAGTAAAAGGCTTGTCTCGGCAAGCGGCAAAGTAAAAGGCTTGTCTCGGCAAGCGGCAAAGTAAAAGGCTGGTCTCGGCAAAGTAAAAGGCTTGTCTCGGCAAAGTAAAAGGCTTGTCTCGGCAAGCGGCAAAGTAAAAGGCTTGTCTCAGCAAAGTAAAAGGCTTGTCTCGGCAAAGTAAAAGGCTTGTCTCGGCAAAGTAAAAGGCTGGTCTCGGCAAAGTAAAAGGCTTGTCTCGGTAAAGTAAAAGGCTTGTCTCGGCAAGCGGCAAAGTGAAAGGCTTGTCTCGGCAAGCGGCAAAGTAAAAGGCTGGTCTCGGCAAAGTAAAAGGCTTGTCTCGGCAAAGTAAAAGGCTTGTCTCGGCAAGCGGCAAAGTAAAAGGCTTGTCTCGGCAAGCGGCAAAGTAAAAGGCTTGTCTCGGCAAGCGGCAAAGTAAAAGGCTTGTCTCGGCAAAGTAAAAGGCTGGTCTCGGCAAAGTAAAAGGCTTGTCTCGGCAAAGTAAAAGGCTTGTCTCGGCAAGCGGCAAAGTAAAAGGCTTGTCTCGGCAAGCGGCAAAGTAAAAGGCTTGTCTCGGCAAAGTAAAAGGCTTGTCTCGGCAAGCGGCAAAGTAAAAGGCTTGTCTCAGCAAACTAAAAGGCTTGTCTCGGCAAACTAAAAGGCTTGTCTCGGCAAAGTAAAAGGCTGGTCTCGGCAAAGTAAAAGGCTTGTCTCAGCAAAGTAAAAGGCTTGTCTCGGCAAGCGGCAAAGTAAAAGGCTTGTCTCGGCAAGCGGCAAAGTAAAAGGCTTGTCTCGGCAAAGTAAAAGGCTTGTCTCGGCAAGCGGCAAAGTAAAAGGCTTGTCTCAGCAAACTTAAAGGCTTGTCTCGGCAAAGTAAATGGCTTGTCTCGGCAAAGTAAAAGGCTTGTCTCGGCAAAGTAAAAGGCTTGTCTCAGCAAAGTGAAAGGCTTGTCTTGGCAATCGGCAAAGTAAAAGGCTGGTCTCGGCAAAGTAAAAGGCTTGTCTCGGCAAAGTAAAAGGCTTGTCTCGGCAAAGTAAAAGGCTTGTCTCGGCAAGCGGCAAAGTAAAAGGCTGGTCTCGGCAAGCAGCAAAGTAAAAGGCTTGTCTCGGCAAAGTAAAAAGGCTTGTCTCGGCAAGCGGCAAAGTAAAAGGCTGGTCTCGGCAAGCAGCAAAGTAAAAGGCTTGTCTCGGCAAAGTAAAAGGCTTGTCTCGGCAAGCGGCAAAGTAAAAGGCTTGTCTCGGCAAAGTAAAAGGCTCGTCTCGGCAAGCGGCAAAGTAAAAGGCTGGTCTTGGCAAAGTAAAAGGCTTGTCTCGGCAAAGTAAAAGGCTTGTCTCGGCAAAGTGAAAGGCTTGTCTCGGCAAAGTAAAAGGCTTGTCTCGGCAAAGTGAAAGGCTTGTCTCGGCAAAGTAAAAGGCTTGTCTCGGCAAAGTAAAAGGCTTGTCTCGGCAAAGTAAAAGGCTTGTCTCGGCAAAGTGAAAGGCTTGTCTCGGCAAAGTGAAAGGCTTGTCTCGGCAAAGTAAGAGGCTTGTCTCGGCAAAGTAAAAGGCTGGTCTCGGCAAAGTAAAAGGCTTGTCTCGGCAAAGTGAAAGGCTTGTCTCGGCAAAGTAAAAGGCTTGTCTCGGCAAAGTAAAAGGCTTGTCTCGGCAAAGTGAAAGGCTTGTCTCGGCAAAGTAAAAGGCTTGTTTCGGCAAAGTAAAAGGCTGGTCTCGGCAAAGTAAAAGGCTTGTCTCGGCAAAGTGAAAGGCTTGTCTCGGCAAAGTAAAAGGCTTGTCTCGGCAAAGTGAAAGGCTTGTCTCGGCAAAGTAAAAGGCTTGTCTCGGCAAAGTGAAAGGCTTGTCTCGGCAAAGTAAAAGGCTTGTCTCGGCAAAGTAAAAGGCTGGTCTCGGCAAAGTAAAAGGCTTGTCTCGGCAAGCGGCAAAGTAAAAGGCTGGTCTCGGCAAAGTAAAAGGCTTGTCTCGGCAAGCGGCAAAGTAAAAGGCTTGTCTCGGCAAAGTAAAAGGCTTGTCTCGGCAAAGTGAAAGGCTTGTCTCGGCAAAGTAAAAGGCTTGTCTCGGCAAAGTAAAAGGCTTGTCTCGGCAAGCGGCAAAGTAAAAGGCTGGTCTCGGCAAAGTAAAAGGCTTGTCTCGGCAAGCGGCAAAGTAAAAGGCTGGTCTCGGCAAAGTAAAAGGCTTGTCTCGGCAAAGTGAAAGGCTTGTCTCGGCAAAGTAAAAGGCTTGTCTCGGCAAAGTAAAAGGCTTGTCTCGGCAAAGTGAAAGGCTGGTCTCGGCAAAGTAAAAGGCTGGTCTCGGCAAAGTAAAAGGCTGGTCTCGGCAAAGTAAAATGCTTGTCTCGGCAAAGTAAAAGGCTTGTCTCGGCAAAGTAAAAGGCTTGTCTCGGCAAGCGGCAAAGTAAAATGCTGGTCTCGGCAAGCGGCAAAGTAAAAGGCTTGTCTCGGCAAAGTAAAAGGCTTGTCTCGGCAAAGTAAAAGTAAAAGGCTTGTCTCAGCAAAGTAAAAGGCTTGTCTCGGCAAAGTAAAAGTAAAAGGCTTGTCTCAGCAAAGTAAAAGGCTTGTCTCGGCAAAGTAAAAGGCTGGTCTCGGCAAGCGGCAAAGTAAAAGGCTTGTTTCGGCAAAGTAAAAGGCTTGTCTCGGCAAAGTGAAAGGCTTGTCTCGGCAAAGTAAAAGGCTTGTCTCGGCAAAGTAAAAGGCTTATCTCGGCAAAGTAAAAGGCTTGTCTCGGCAAAGTAAAAGGCTTGTCTCGGCAAAGTAAAATGCTTGTCTCGGCAAAGTAAAAGGCTTGTCTCGGCAAGCGGCAAAGTAAAATGCTGGTCTCGGCAAGCGGCAAAGTAAAAGGCTTGTCTCGGCAAAGTAAAAGGCTTGTCTCGGCAAAGTAAAAGTAAAAGGCTTGTCTCAGCAAAGTAAAAGGCTTGTCTCGGCAAAGTAAAAGGCTGGTCTCGGCAAGCGGCAAAGTAAAAGGCTTGTCTCGGCAAAGTAAAAGGCTTGTCTCGGCAAAGTAAAAGGCTTATCTCGGCAAAGTAAAAGGCTTGTCTCGGCAAAGTAAAAGGCTTGTCTCGGCAAAGTAAAAGGCTTGTCTCGGCAAAGTAAAAGGCTGGTCTCGGCAAAGTAAAAGGCTTGTCTCGGCAAAGTGAAAGGCTTGTCTCGGCAAAGTAAAAGGCTTGTCTCGGCAAAGTAAAAGGCTTGTCTCGGCAAGCGGCAAAGTAAAAGGCTGGTCTCGGCAAAGTAAAAGGCTGGTCTCGGCAAGCGGCAAAGTAAAAGGCTGGTCTCGGCAAAGTAAAAGGCTTGTCTCGGCAAAGTAAAAGGCTGGTCTCGGCAAAGTAAAAGGCTTGTCTCGGCAAAGTAAAAGGCTTGTCTCGGCAAAGTGAAAGGCTTGTCTCGGCAAAGTAAAAGGCTTGTCTCGGCAAAGTGAAAGGCTTGTCTCGGCAAAGTAAAAGGCTTGTCTCGGCAAGCGGCAAAGTAAAAGGCTTGTCTCGGCAAAGTAAAAGGCTTGTCTCGGCAAAGTAAAAGGCTTGTCTCAGCAAAGTAAAAGGCTTGTCTCGGCAAAGTGAACGGCTTGTCTCGGCAAAGTGAAAGGCTTGTCTCGGCAAAGTAAAAGGCTGGTCTCGGCAAAGTAAAAGGCTTGTCTCGGCAAAGTGAAGGCTTGTCTCGGCAAAGTAAAAGGCTTGTCACGGCAAAGTGAAAGGCGTGTCTCGGCAAAGTGAAAGGCTTGTCTCTCCAAAAAAAGGCTGGTCTCGGCAAAGTAAAGGCTTGTCTCGGCAAAGTGAAAGGCTTGTCTCGCCAAAGTGAAATTGTCTCGGCAAAGTAAAAGGCTTGTCTCGGCAAAGTGAAAGGCTTGTCTCGGCAAAGTAAAAGGCTTGTCTCGGCAAAGTAAAATTTGTCTCGGCAAAGTGAAAGGCTTGTCTCGAAAAGTGAAAAGGCTTCTCGGCAAAGTAAAAGGCTTGTCTCGGCAGTAAAAGGCTTGTCTCGGCAAAGTAAAAGGCTGGTCTCGGCAAAGTAAAGGCTTGTCTCGGCAAAGTAAAAGGCTTGTATCGGCAAGCGCAAAGTAAAAGGCTTGTCTCGGCAAGCGACAAAGTAAAAGGCTTGTCTCGGCAAGCGGCAAAGTAAAAGGCTTGTCTCGGCAAAGTAAAAGGCTTGTCTCGGCAAAGTAAAAGGCTGGTCTCGGCAAAGTAAAAGGCTTGTCTTGGCAAAGTAAAAGGCTTGTCTCGGCAAAGTGAAAGGCTTGTCTCGGCAAAGTAAAAGGCTTGTCTCGGCAAAGTGAAAGGCTTGTCTCGGCAAAGTAAAAGGCTTGTCTCGGCAAAGTAAAAGGCTTGTCTCGGCAAGCGGAAAGTAAAAGGCTGGTCTCGGCAAAGTAAAAGGCTTGTCTCGGCAAGCGGCAAAGTAAAAGGCTGGTCTCGGCAAAGTAAAAGGCTGGTCTCGGCAAAGTAAAAGGCTTGTCTCGGCAAAGTAAAAGGCTTGTCTCGGCAAAGTAAAAGGCTTGTCTCGGCAAGCGGCAAAGTAGGCTTGTCTCGGAAAGTAAAAGGCTGTCTCGGCAAAGTAAAAGGCTTGTCTCGGCAAAGTAAAAGGCTTGTCTCGGCAAGCGGCAAAGTAAAAGGCTGGTCTCGGCAAAGTAAAGGCTTGTCTCGGCAAAGTGAGAGGCTTGTCTCGGCAAAGTAAAAGGCTGGTCTCGGCAAAGTAAAGGCTTGTCTCGGCAAGCGGCAAAGTAAAAGGCTTGTCTCGGCAAAGTAAAAGGCTTGTCTCGGCAAAGTAAAGGCTTGTCTCGGCAGCGGCAAAGTAAAGGCTTGTCTCGGCAAAGTAAAAGGCTGGTCTCGGCAAGCGGCAAAGTAAAAGGTTGTCTCGGCAAAGTCAAAGGCTTGTCTCGCAAAGTAAAAGGCTTGTCTCGGCAAAGTAAAAGGCTTGTTCGGCAAGCGGCAAAGTAAAAGGCTGGTCTCGGCAAAGTAAAAGGCTTGTCTCGGCAAGCGACAAAGTAAAAGGCTTGTCTCGGCAAGCGGCAAAGTAAAAGGCTTGTCTCGGCAAAGTAAAAGGCTGGTCTCGGCAAAGTGAAAGGCTTGTCTCGGCAAAGTAAAAGGCTGGTCTCGGCAAAGTAAAAGGCTTGTCTTGGCAAAGTAAAAGGCTTGTCTCGGCAAAGTGAAAGGCTTGTTCGGCAAAGTGAAAGGCTTGTCTCGGCAAAGTAAAAGCTTGTCTCGGCAAAGTAAAAGGCTGGTCTCGGCAAAGTGAAAGGCTTGTCTCGGCAAAGTAAAAGGCTGGTCTCGGCAAAGTAAAAGGCTTGTTCGGCAAAGTAAAAGGCTTGTCTCGGCAAAGTGAAAGGCTTGTCTCGGCAAAGTAAAGGCTTGTCTCGGCAAAGTGAAAGGCTTGTCTCGCAAAGTAAAAGGCTTGTCTCGGCAAAGTAAAAGGCTTGTCTCGGCAAAGTAAAAGGCTGGTCTCGGCAAAGTAAGGCTTGTCTCGGCAAAGTAAAAGGCTTGTCTCGGCAAGCGGAAAGTAAAAGGCTGGTCTCGGCAAAGTAAAAGGCTTGTCTCAGCAAGCGGCAAAGTAAAAGGCTGGTCTGGCAAGTAAAAGGCTGGTCTCGGCAAAGTAAAAGGCTTGTCTCGGCAAAGTAAAAGGCTTGTCTCGGCAAGGGCAAAGTAAAGGCTTGTCTCGGCAAAGTAAAAGGCTTGTCTCGGCAAAGTAAAAGGCTTGTCTCGGCAAGCGGCAAAGTAAAAGGCTGGTCTCGGCAAAGTAAAGGCTTGTCTCGGCAAAGTGAGAGGCTTGTCTCGGCAAAGTAAAAGGCTGGTCTCGGCAAAGTAAAAGGCTTGTCTCGGCAAGCGGCAAAGTAAAAGGCTTGTCTCGGCAAAGTAAAAGGCTTGTCTCGGCAAAGTAAAAGGCTTGTCTCGGCAAGCGGCAAAGTAAAAGGCTGGTCTCGGCAAAGTAAAAGGCTTGTCTCGGCAAGCGGCAAAGTAAAAGGCTGGTCTCGGCAAAGTAAAAGGCTTGTCTCGGCAAAGTAAAAGGCTTGTCTCGGCAAAGTGAAAGGCTTGTCTCGGCAAAGTGAAAGGCTTGTCTCGGCAAAGTAAAAGGCTTGTCTCGGCAAGCGGCAAAGTAAAAGGCTGGTCTCGGCAAAGTAAAAGGCTTGTCTCGGCAATCAAACATCAAGCAAAAGTCTTTCAATAAAGTTGCGCTGTGTAATGCCTTTAGATAAGCTCACCCAGAGGCCCGTTCAATACCTCAGCAGCTGCTGAATTGCTGCAGCAGGGTCATTGAACGCTTTGGATGCGAATTTTGAATCCAAACTGGCCGATTTCTTAATGAAAAATTCAGATTTTTTTTTCGGATCACTCGGACAAAATATGATAAAGAAAAGCAGTCAGCACAATCCGTTATGTACGCACACACCACAAATGACAGTTTTTATTGAATAAACGTTATCTTTACTACTGAAACAAAATATAATTGAGCTGTAATATATGTCTATGTGCCGGGGGAAATAATAAATAAATATTTTGTGCTTTGGTGAACAAAAACCTCAAAATTTACATTGCTGTACGGAATTGTTACTTGCTTCGTGGCGGCGGCCATCTTGCTGTACGGCATTGTTACTTGTTTCATGGCGGCGGCCATCTTGCTGTACGGCATTGTTACTTGCTTCATGGCGGCGGCCATCTTAAATACGTCACACTCAACTACACGAAGCATCTCCTCTGGTCGCTGCAAGTGCTAGGTTAGTGCTGAGCGGTTGAATGGTGTTCAATGGCAAATTGCTAATTTAGCACTTGCAGCGGCTGAGGTATTGAACGCGGCTCAGGTAACGTCCAGTGATTCCTGAGCAGCCCCAAACACACAGCTTTCTGTCTGTCTCTCAGCTACTCCACATTCTCTCACCTGTGTTACTTTTGGTTTTTTTAACAGGAAGGGCTGTAGGGGAAGTACCTGCCCTCCCAGGTTAACCCCTTCCTTGCTCTCAGCCCTGCTGACTCTGCACAATATTTATATGTAGAAGTGTATTGCCCTGGAACCTGTATTGTTGATCTGTCCTGTATCAAGCCAGCAGCTCACCTTCCTAAAGGGCTGCCCTCCTTGTTCCAAGCCACCACGATGGCCCAAGTGGGCGCCCAGCGTGACAGTATGGAGGTGTTGGTTAGAGGTCAGGGTATGGAGGTGTTGGGGTTGGAGGTCAGGGTATAGAGGTGTTAGAGGACAGGGTATGGAGGTCCAGGGTATGGGGGTGTTAGGGTTGGAGGTCAGGGTATGGAGGTGTTGGGGTTGGAGGTCAGGGTATGGAGGTCAGGGTATGGAGGTGTTGGAGTTGGAGGTCAGGGTATGGAGGTGTTGGGGTTGGAGGTCAGGGTATGGAGGTGTTGGAGTTGGAGGTCAGGGTATGGAGGTGTTGGAGGTCAGGGTATGGAGGTGTTGGGGTTGGAGGTCAGGTATGGAGGTGCTGTGGTTAGATGTCAGGGTATGAAGGTGTTGAGGTTAGAGGTCAGTGTATGGAGGGGTTAGAATTAGAGGTCAGGGTAAGTAGAGATTAAAGTTAGATGTTAGGATATGTAGAGGTTCCAGAAGTTCCCTTTTATTTGGAAGTGATGATGGTGTCAGGAGGTCTGGGTTTGGAGACATAAGGGTTAGAGGTTGGAGTATGAAGACGTTGGTGAAAAGAGATGATACAGAAGGCCCCTTTATTTGGAAGTGATGGTGTCAGGAGGAAGCCAGTATCACTGGGAGACAGTTTACAAAGTAGGAAAAGCTGGAAATTGCAAAGGTCTGGAAATTGAGGGGAGGCCCAGTATCGGCGAGTCGGTTTCTAAGGAGATGGTTTGAAGCACATGATGGTGTGAGGAGTTGGTTTGGAGAGCATTGAAAGCCCATGATGCTGCCAAGAGGTCCAGCTTCATGGAGGTGAGTCTAGTGTAGCGCTGCTTAAAGATTGTGTTTGCTGCATTTACTTATTATGGCCACCAGAGGGAGACAGAGGCATAATGGACTATGCTGGACATAAACGGAACTACAATTTCCTTCAAACGCTCCCTTAAAACATTCCTATTTAGGGAAGCCGACCCCCCGACTCACTGACGCACCTCACTGCCCCAACCAATACGTCACTCTCACCTTGCAGTCGATCACTCTCACCTTGCAGTTGATCATTTTAACCTTGCAGTCCTCTTCTCCTGTTTCCACCCCCAACCCTTCTAGATTGTGAGTTCCCACAGGAATAGGGCCCTCGTTTCCTCCTGTACTGGTTGGTCAAAATGTAGTTCGGTCTCAATGTATTGTAACCCGTCTATTTAGTGCCCATTGTTCAGCGCTGCGGAATATGCTGGCGCTATGAAAATAAAGTATTATAGTAATAATAATAAAAGAGGTCTGGAATGTGGCCATGAGGTCCATGTTGCAGGGGAGAGGTCAGTATGATGGGAGAGGTCTGGAAAGTGGCCATGAGGTCCATGTTGCAGGGGAGAGGTCAGTATGATGGGAGAGGTCTGGAAAGTGGCCATGAGGTCCATGTTGCAGGGGAGAGGTCAGTATGATGGGAGAGGTCTGGGAAATGGGACAGAGTTAAAATATTAAGGGGAAATGGCCGGTAATCAGAAGAGTTTGACTCTCAAGGGAAGGGGGAGAAAAACAAACAATAACAGAGTTTAAGCAGCTTGTGATATTCTCCAAATAACATAGGGGAGAGGTCATTAAATTAGAAGAGGTCCAGGAATGAAGGGGGGGAAAGGTCTTGTGTCTCAAGACAAAAGGTCTGGAGTGTATTTAAAAGGTCCTAGATGCTTGGAAGGTGAACGGTCAGTACAAGATGTCCAAGACTAGTAGATGAGGTCCAGGATCAGTATAAAAGGAGCAGGATTAATGCAGGAGGTTCAGGATCAGTTAAGGAAGTTCTTGATCAGTAGTAGAGCTCCATGAACCGTAGAGAAGCTCCAGGATTAGCCGGGGAGGTCCTAGGTGTAAGATGCGCGAGGTAATGCTGACATTTTTCAGAAATGAGGAATTTTCTGGTTCAGGGTGAGTCACTTTCCTCGCTGCCGGTCGGTTAATAAAACCAGCAGACTCAGGGATTCAGCGCATTGCGATGTTCTCACGCTCAGCTCCAATTTCATGGTGGGTTATTCCAGGGAAGAGAAAAGTTCGCAGTCTGTGCTGGACCGAACCTTTCTTGGTTTGGGAGGAGCTCGGGATATGTTCCTCGAACCACAAGGCTGGCGTGCCAGATCCACGTGAGCTTCGGCCAGATAGCTTCCAGGCTGAGGGTACCATCCCCGCCCGGCTCTCTGCGTGTAAAGCCTGTAGGGAACAGACTGAGGAGCAGAGAGAAGAACCATCCAAGACTGAGGGGGAAAAGCGAAGAAAGAACCAAAATCAAGGAGCCTGAAGAGGAACGGACTGACTGGATTTAACTGAAAGGAGAAAGAAAAGAGCCAACCAAGTCCAAGAGGCCTAGAAAGGGACCAATGCTGGAGGAGTCAAGAGAGGAACCTGGTCAGTCCAAGGAGCCTGAAGAGGAACAAGTCAGGCCTGAGGAGCTGAGGTCAGTGGGAAAGCACATTCCGGGGTACGTGGTCCTTTTCGTGGTTTTCGTTACAGACATGGAATGGCACATTTTTCTCGGTGGAGATGACTTTTTCCCAGGGTTGGTAACGAGGCTCCGGCTGTAATTATAATTTCTTCTCACACAAAATGCTGTAACTATGGAAACGATATCAATGTGGGACCAGATATTTCCACTACATGATTTTTAGATCCCCCCCCTTACATGTCAGACCAGAGTGATATCAGTGGATTCTTGTATCAGGGTAACAACTCCCAACACACTCAACAAAGTCACAACATACACATTGCCAATAGGGATGAGCCGAACACTCCCCGAGTTTGGTTCGAAGCCGAACCCGAACTTTCCAAATGTTCTGGTCCGAACCCAAACTCGATCCCCCATACAAGTCAATGGGGCTGAAAATTCGGTTTTTAGAGTGTCCTCCAAGAGGGCATATATGCTACATATTTGCCATAAAAGGTGTATGGGGGTCCGGGTAGTGCCCTGGGCGACAGGAAACAAGGACAAACAGTAAAAAAAAAAACGTTTTAGGCTAGGGTCAGACGAACGCATTTTCGCGTTGTCTGTGAAAAGTGCGTTCGAACGAATGGACGCATTTTTTCACGGAGTACGCGATAGCGGTCATACGATGCGCATTTGCATCCGTGATTTTGTACGGATCATCAATAAAACACTTCTTGCATCTGGACGTTATGTTGGCCGGACATTAGCAGTGTCTGACATCTCCAATTCACGCACACACGCCGCTAGCGGGCGCAGCGCACTCTGTACGTCAGTACTAGCAGTTTAACGTTCTCGAAAAAATGCGTTCATTTTCCACTTGCGTTGCGCAGCCGGACGTTTGTGCGACCGTACTTCGTATATTGGCCGTCATTGCCCGGCACTTGCTGCTAGTGCGGCCGTGATTAAGTGCGCCTGCACGCGCGTTCGCACTGCGCTCGTCTGACCCCAGCCTTAAAGGGACAGTGAGTTTTCCATGAAATAAGGGTTAAAAATAAAAACCAAAAATTCCTTCAAATATCGTGCCTAGGAGGTCCCCATAACCTGCCCGTGAAGTGGCGGATTTCTAGGATGTATAGAAATATATAAAAACCAAAAAATGACATTTCAAATGACGGTAAATGCTTTTCCTTTAATCTATCCATAAGCAACTGCTTGGGGCGGCAGTCTGTATGAAAAGAGGAGACATTTTCGGACACGCAGAAAAAGTTTACTGATTTTTTGGCGGTGAAAAGCAGGAGAATGACTGGAGAATGGAAAATTCTAGACCAAATAGCCGATTTGGAAAGTGAGTTAAATGAGAGAATTTTTCTGGTTTGGCTATTTTGACCTAGAATTTTCACTTCTCCAGTTATTCTCCTGCTTTTCATCTCTCTCTGAATAACCCTGTGAATGTTTAATTCCGAGGTGAAAAATAACATTGCTTAAGGCTGGGGTCAGACGTGCGCAGTTATCACGTCCGTGTTGCCGCACATTTGTACGTCCGTGGCAGCATAGCATTCTGACCAATGGAGCCCCACACACGAAGTACGTCCGCACGGAAGTGGGATACACGGCGGACGCAGCAAAGGGATGCAGGTTAGGCTAGGGTCAAACGAAAGCATTTTTACACGCGAACGTAAAAAAGTGCGTCCGAACGAATTGACGTATTTTTTCACGGAATGCGCGAAAACGGTCATACGATGCGCATTTTTCGTGCGTGATTTCTTTCGGATCGTCAATAAAACTCTTTTTGCGTCTGGACGTTATGTAGGCTGGACATTAGCAGCGTCTGACGTCTCCTAATCACACACACACGCCACTATGCTGCTGCAGTGCACTCTGTACGTCCGTACTAGCGGTTCGGCGTTCTCGAAAAAATGCGTTCAAATTCCACTTGCGTTGCGCGGCCGGACTTTCGTGCGACCGTACTTCGTATATTGGCAGTCATTGCCCGTCATTTGCTGCTAGTGCGGCCGTAATTATGTGCGCCAGAACGCACGTTAAAAGTGCGCTGGTCTGACCCCAGCCTTAGACAAGAACGCAATACTGCTAGAACGGACGTGCGGAGTGCGCCACATCCGCAACGTCCGTGTAGCTTTGTATGTGAGTGATGAAAGGGTCAGATGGACTGCATTTATACGCCCAGCATTTTTGACGGACAGAATGTTTTTTCATTTTAATTTATTTTCCCTGCTACATCAGTCAAAAAAAGTTTGGCCACTACCTTGTTGTCAGTCAGTAAGTACCTCTGTACTGTACGGACGCACAGTCCGTACAAAATGCGCTCATCTGACCCTAGCCTTAGATGTTATTTAGAATTTTTTTCAAACACCAGTTAAATGCAGCATATTAGGATGTTTTAGGGAAATTAATTCTCAAATCTCAATCAGAAGCAGACACCACCCACCCTCAGTAAGTTGTACAATGTATCAAATTGATTACCAGACTAAAAACACCTGGTGTTATGCCCGTTTGTGAACAGAGGTCATTTAGAGTTGATAATCTTTCCACGTACACATTAGTTTTTAATTCAATATCTAATAAACCGTTGCTTATAATATTCTGCAGTAAAGAGTCTCTTTATTTCTAGATTTTTTAGTATTTTTTTTTAAGCATTTTCTATACTTTTTTCAAAATTTCTTTTTTTTTTTTTTCGAACCCGAACCGAACTGACCCAAAAAGTTCGAAATTCGCGAACTTTCCAACTGCCAAAGTTCGGGTCGAACTCCGAACCGTCCGAACCCGAACAGCTCATCTCTAATTGCCAACACAAATCCCATCACACTCGCACAATCAGCATAATGGTTACACTAATACCACGCGCCTGCGTTCATATTGCGACCAGTGTTAATTTCATCAAACACTCGACCTGATCACAACCTGGAGGCAAAGTGCAGCTCTCAAACATAGAGCGTAACATATAACCTAACATACATTGTAATATAAAGTGTAATATACAGCGTAACATAGAGCGTAACATATATCCTAATATACAGTGTAATATAAAGTGTAATATACAGCGTAACATAGAGCGTAACATATATCCTAATATACAGTGTAATATAAAGTGTAATATAGAGCGTAACATATATCCTAATATACAGTGTAATATAAAGCGTAACATACAGGGTTATTCAGAGAGATTCGAAAAGTCTCTGCATGTTCAGTGACTTCTCGTTCTCTTCAATTCGGTGCAAATCGGCTTTCCCATTTCAGCGACCCTGCGGTGTATTCAGCAAGCACCACAGGGCTGTCGAAGTGCAGGGAAAAGCTGCCGAAAACCCGCCGAAAACCTGGCGAGAACCCGGGGAATGCATGCCGAAAACCCGCAAAAACATCTGGATTAACCCGTCGAAGGAAAAACCCGAGCAGGAGCCGATCACACGCAGCGAAGCCGCCGGAAAAAGCCGACACTGCAGACGAATGGAGTGAATAAATTAGCAAAACAGTTTGCTTGAATGTTTGAAAGTGAAACACTGTTTGCAAAGAAACTACTGAGCGAAAATGTCTGAAATTTACATATAAAATCAATGAATGAGAATAAAGAGGGAAGTTACAGAAAAAATAAGTAAACTTAAAAAAAAATTCTGACTTGTTAAAAAAAAACAAAACAGAAAAATGCTTAAAATATCCTAAAAAATCTATAAATAAAGAGACTCTTTACTGCAGAATTTTATAATGAACGGTTTATTAGATATTGAATTAAAAGGGGAATATTTTTAACATTGAAGCCTATGGGATTCGCCTGAATAACTTTGCCGAATTAAACCACGGAATGGCAGGACATTAGGGGAACTTTTCACTGCTGGTTTGTGTTCTCTGAATAGCCGAAGCATTGCTTCTCTATGGGGATTTCACTGCCCTCGAACAGGCACCGAACAGGCACCGTATGCGCAGGCAATTCGCCAGGATTTGGCGTATTGCCTACTCTCTGGATAGCCGAATGGCCAGGAAAGGTAACCGAACGCTGATTTTTAGTGTCTGGTTACCTTTCTCAAGCAATACAGATCTCTTTGAATAACCCTGACAGTGTAATATAAAGTGTAATATACAGCGTAACATACAGTGTAATATAAAGAATAACATAGTGAATCATACAGCGTAATATACAGCGTAACATATACCGGGTTATTCAAAGAGCTCCGAATGGCTGCCGAAAGGGAACTGAACGCTGAAATTCGGGGTACAGTTACCTTTTCTGCCCGTTCGGCTATTCAGAGAGCAGGCAGTTCGTAATTTTTTTTTCCGTTTTTTTTTTTTAATCGTTTTTTCTTTTTTCTGTATCAGCCCTTTTTATTATCATTCATTGGATTTTATATGTAAATTTCACACATTTTCGCTCAGTAGTTTCTTTGCAAACAGCCTTTCACTTTTCAAACATTCAAGCAAACTGTTTTTTTTTTTTTTTTTTTTACTCCATTCGTCTGCGGTGTCGGTTTTTTTTCCGGCGGCTGCTCTGCGCTGTGATCGGCGGCTGCTCGGGTGTGTTCGGCAGGGTTAATGCAGATGTTTTTGCGGGTTTTCGTCGTGCATTCGCTGGGTTTTGCGGTTAGTTTTCGTCAGGTTTTCGGCAGCTTTTCCCTGCAATTCGGGGACCCTGTGCTGCTTGCTGAATACACCGCAGGGTCACCGAAATGGGATCAGCAAAAGGAACCGAATTGAAGAGAACGAAAAGTCACCGAACGTGCGGTGGCTTTTCGATTCTGTTTAAATAACGCTGATAGTGTAACATACAGCGAAATATACAGCGTAATATAGAGCCAGTGGTATATTTAGGTTTTGTGCTGCCCTAGGCCTGACTAAACTCGTGCACCCCCTAATTTAAATTTGACGCACGCCTTCCTGTCAAGGGCACACCTCTTCCTGGTTAATCCCCACCCTTCCTCTTTAAGCTCCACCTTTTCCTCTTAGAGCTCCGCCTTTTTTCTCTCTTTATATTAAAAGTGGATACCAAGTGCCTACTTGTATATTTTGTAAACCATTTCAAATGTATCTATTGAGATAAATAAGATTATGAAATGTTTAAATTCAAGCATTTTTACAAAGAACAGCCACGCATGTCAAGTATACTGGATCACAGCCGCTCTAATTGGTGGAACAATAAAATCCACAGAAACGTGCACTGTATGAGCGTATCACAGAGCTGCACAGCAATAAAACCCACAGTAATGTGCGGTGTGTATGAGCGTATCCCAGAGCTCCACAGCACTAAGGCTAGGGTCAGACGAACGCATTTTTCGCGTTGTCTGTGAAAAAGTGCGTTCGAACGAATGGACGCATTTTTTCACGGAGTACGCCATAGCGGTCATACGATGCGCATTGTCGTTCGTGATTTTGTACGGATCATCAATAAAACACTTTGTGCATCTGGACGTTATGTTGGCCGGACGTGTGCAGCGTCTGACATCTCCCAATCACACACACACGCCTCTAGCGGACGCAGCGCACTCTGTACGTCCGTACTAGCGGTTTGACGTTCTCGAAAAAATGCGTTCGTTTTCCACTTGCGTTGCGCAGCCGGACTTTCGTGCGACCGTACTTCGTATATTGGCCGTCATTGCCCGTCATTTGCTGCTAGTGCGGCCGTAATTAAGTGCGCCAGAAGGCACGTTAAAAGTGCGCTGGTCTGACCCTAGCCTAAAACTCACAGTAATGTGCAGTGTGTATGAGTGTATCACAGAGCTCCAGGGCAATTCTAAAACTCACAGTAATATGCAGTGTGTATCACAGAATCCACTGCAGTAAAACTCCCAGCAATGCAATGTGCGGTGTGTATGAGTGCATCAGAATCCACTGCAGTAAAACTCCCAGCAATGCAATGTGTGGTGTGTATGAGTGCATCAGAATCCACTGCAATAAAACTCCCAGCAAACCGAGTGTATATGAGCACACAGCAATTATGCTGTGGAGCCATCTTGTCAGCAGTGGGGTGACACTGCCAGAGGGTGCACTGTAGCTTTGATTCCCTTCCCGGTGGGTGTTCAGTCCAGAATAGAGTCTGTGTTAATGAAAGGGCGGGCAGCTGCGCGCGTGCGTTTCACGTGGTTCAGCCAGTCATGTGGTACTGAGACTCAGAGAAATGGCAGTGAAATGCCCTGATGTTCGGTGGTTTCAATCAGCAGGTTTATTCAGGCGAACCCCATAGGTTTCAATGTTAAAAATATTCCCGTTTTTATGCAATATCTAATAAATCATTATTTTAATCTGCAGTAAAAAGTCTTTACTTATTGATTTTTTTTTTAGTACCCTTTAGTCATTTTTCAGATTTTTTTGGGCAAAATTCCCCCCCCCCTTTTTTTAATAGCAGTTTTTCTTTTTTCTGCAACAGAACTTTTTATTATCAATCATAGGATCTTATATGTAAATTCCAGACATTTTCGTTCAGTAGTTCTTTTGAAAACAGCAGGTCACGGGTTTGCGGTGGCAGCATTCAGCGGCCGACTCCATGCACTTTGGGGACCCTGCGGTGAATGGTGAATTCACTGCAGGGTGGGGAAATGTTATTCTCCTAAGTGCAGGGAACTACAGAACACCAAAAAGTTGCCGTCATTTCGGTGCTCTGTGAGTAGAAACATAGAAACATAGAAAAATGTCGGCAGATAAGAACCTTTCGGCCCATCTAGTCGCCCAATTACATGGATACTTTACCTGGATTTATCTTTTGTTTAGGATAGCCTTATGCCTATCCCATGCTCGCTTAAATTCAATTACTGTTTTGGCCTCTACCACTTCTACTGGAAGACTGTTCCATGTATCCACCACCCTCTCAGTAAAATAATGCTTCCTGATGTTACTTTTAAACCTTTGCCCCTCTAATCTAAGACTATGTCCTCTTGTTTTGCTACTTTGTTTCCGTTTAAATATACTCCCTTCCTCTACCTTGTGGATTCCCTTTACGTATTTAAATGTTTCTATCATATCTCCTCTGTCTCGTCTTTTTTCCAAGCTGTACATGTTAAGATCATTAAGCCTTTCCTGGTAACTTTTCTCCTTCAAGCCGTACACCATTTAGTAGCCCTTCTCTGAACTCTAAGATGTCTATATCCTTCTGGAGATACGGTCTCCAGTACTGCACACAGTACTCCAAGTGAGGTCTCACCAGTGCTCTGTACAGTGGCATGAGCACTTCCCTTTTCCTACTGCTAATACCTCTCCCTACACAACCAAGCATTCTGCCAGCATTTCCAAGCATTCTGCCAGCATTTCCTGCTGCTCTATTACATTGACTACTTACCCTTAGATTCTCTGAAATAATAACCCCTAAATCCCTTTCCTCAGATGTTGAGGTTAGGACTGTATCAAATATTCTATATTCAGCCCTTGGGTTTTTACGTCCCAGGTGCATTATCTTGCACTTATCCACGTTAAAACTCAATTGCCACAACTGCGACCATTTTTTTAGTTTACCTAAATCATTTGTCATTTGGCTGATCCCTCCAGGAACGTCAATCCTGTTGCAAATCTTTGTGTCATCAGCAAAAAGACATACTTTTCCATTAATACCTTCTGCAATATCACTAATAAAAATATTAAATAGAATGGGTCCAAGTACTGACCCCTGAGGTACCCCACTGGTAACAAGACCTTGCGCCGAATAAACTCCATTTACCACAACCCTCTGTTGTCTGTCACTCAGTCACTGCCTAATCCATTCAACAATATTGGAATCCAAGCTCAAAGATTGCAATTTATTGATAAGCTTCTATGCGGAACAGTATCAAAAGCCTTACTGAAATCTAAATAAGCAATGTCTACTGCACCACCTGTGTCTATTATTTTTGTTACCCAATCAAAAAAAATCAATAAGATTAGTTTGGCATGATCTCCCTGAGGTAAACCCATGTTGTTTCTGATCCTGTAATCTATCAGGGTTATTCAGAGAGCGTGAAAAGCAGGAGAATGACTGGAGAATGAAAAATTCTAGGTCAAAATAGCCAAACCAGAAAAATTCTCCCTTTCATCTCACTTTCCAAATCGCCTATTTTGTCCTAGAATTTTTCATTCTCCAGTCATTCTCCAGTCATTCTCCTGCTTTTCACGCTCTCTGAATAACCCTGTATGTGTTTTTAGATGTTCAACAATCCTTTCCTTTAACATGGTTTCCATTAATTTCGCCACTACTGCCGTAAGACTAACTGGCCTATAGTTCCCCGATTCCTCCCTACTACCCTTCTTGTAAATGGGCACAACATTTGCTAATTTCCAGTCTTCTGGGACGACTCCCGTTAACAAGGATTGGTTAAATAAATCTGTTATTACATCACTGAGCTCTTTTAATAATTTAGGGTGGATCCCATCAGGCCCCATTGACTTGTTTGTCTTTACTTTAGACAGCTGCTGTAGAACCTCCTCCTCTGTAAACTCATATGTAAATGTCTCTTTAGTGTTCTCTCCTAACTGAGGTCCCTTCCTTCCTTTTCTTCTGCAAAGACTGAACAAAAATATTCATTGAGGCAGTCAGCGAGACTTTTATCCTCTTCTACATACCTTCCTTCCTTGGTTTTTAATCTAACTAATCCTTGTTTTACTTTTCTTTTCTCGTTTATGTATCTAAAAAATGTTTTGTCCCCCTTTTTTACTGACTGAGCTATTTTCTCTTCTGCGTGTGCTTTGGAAGCTCTTATAAATTGCTTTGCCTCTTTCTGCCTAATCTTATAGGTTTGCCTATCTTCTTCACTCTGAGTTGTTTTATAATTATTGAATGCTGTCTTTTTGTTCTTCACTATTTTGGCCACTTCTGCAGAGACCACAGTGGTTTCTTCCCTTTTTTGTTTTTGCTAACAAGCCTAATGCAATTTCCTGTGGCCTTCAATAATGCTTCCTTTAAATAATCCCATTTCTCCTGGACTCCCTTTAAACTCCTCCAGTCTGATAATGACTCCTTCACACAAAATCTCATTTTAGAAAAATCTGTTTTTTTAAAGTCTAAAACTTTTGTTTTTGTGTGGTGCGGCTCCATCCCTGTTCTTATATTAAACCACACTGACTGGTGATCACTAGATCCCAAATTTTCACCTACAACAACGTCCGATACCAAACCTCCATTTGTGAGTATTAAATCCAATATGGCCTCTTTACGGGTCGGCTCCTCAACTACTTGTGTTAGAGATAATCCCAGTAGGGAGTTTAGAATATTTGTACTCCTGGTGCACCCAGCTGTTTTGGTTTTCCAGTTCACATCAGGAAGATTAAAGTCCCCCATGATAATAATTTCCCCCTTCATTGTCATTTTGGCTATTTCCTCAACCAGCAGATTATCTAGTTCTTCTGCTTGTCCAGGGGGTCTATAGATCACACCTACACGAGCTACTGTATGATTGCAAATGTTAGTGTAACCCAAACTGACTCTATGTTCACCTCGCTCACTTTTATTTGGTTCGTTTTTATGTTGTTTTTCACATACAGGGCCACTCCTCCTTTCCTACCTTCTCTGTCTTTTCTATATAAAGAGTACCCCGGTATTGTTATGTCCCAGTTATTTTTCTCACTGAACCATGTCTCAGTAACCGCCACTAAATCTACTTTTTCAGCTGCCATCATTGCCTCCAGTTCATTGATTTTATTGACTAAACTGCGAGCATTTATAGACACGACTCTGAGCTTGTCATTTCTTTCCCCGCATGTTGCTTGCACCCTCAGATTTAGTTTTGGGGGACAATCGGGCAGATTGTTTTTTACCCTTTTGTCCCCCCCTCTTAGTTTAAATATTCCTTTGTGAAACCTTTGAACTTCTCACTGAGAACATATGTTCCCCTATGAGTAAGATGCAAACCATCTTTTTTATACAGTTCCTTTCTGCTCCAATTAGAGCTCTCATGGGACACAAAGCCAAATCCTTGCTCCCGACACCATTCCCGAAGCCACAAATTAAATTCCCTATTGCGCATCTGCCTATCTTGAATGTTATGCACAGGCAAAACTTCAGAGAATGACACAGTGGACGCAATCTGCTGTATTTCACCTCCAAGAACACAAAAATCTTCCTTAATCTCAGAAACATCAGGCAGTGCTTCTTGAAACCAGTAAACCCAAAACTGGTGTGTGTTTTTAAAGAGCAGGACAGCTTTCAGCAACACATCCAATAATATCACACTGATTGGACTCAAGGTTGGCTCACTCCTGGCTCCAATTAGCTCTTAGAGAAGTCATTAGGCTAGGGGTTCACATACTTTTCCCACCCTGCACTGTGAATGTTTACATGTTCTGTTCAATAAACACATGAAAACATATAATGTTTGTGTTGTATTATTTTAAGCAGACTGTGTTTTTCAAATTGTTGTGACTTAGATGAAGATCAGAGACATTTTATGACCAATTCATGCAAAACTCCACCTAATCCCAAAGGGTTCACATACTTTTTCTTGCCACTGTACAATCTGCTGATATGCTTGACTCATATCCAGTTTGGAGAATTTGTGGCCTCCCGCCAACTGAGGAAACAATTCTTCCACTTTAGGAATAGGATATTGCTCCACTCTGGATGCTCGGTTTACTGTTAAATGTAATCTCCACAGAAGCGAATTGAACCATCCGGCTTCCTCACCGGCATGATGGGGGCTGCCCATTCTGAAAATTGTATTGGTTCTTTAATTTTCTCATCTACCAGTCTCTAGTTCTGCCTCCAGGGGTTTGACAGCAAAAGGTAACCGTCGCGGCTTATAAAATCGTGGCTGGGCCTCTGTGTTCACATGACTTTTAGCTGCGGCGCCTTTCAGCTGACCTAGCTCTTCTTTGAACACCTCAGCATGTCTGTCTAGAATGGCGACCACATTTAGTGTTGGACTGACTGTTACTGTATTCACCTAACAATTTTAAGTCTTTCAGCCGCTTCGCCCCAACAAATTTGGCCCGGCCCCTTCAACCACCACCATAGTTAGTTTTCCTCTTTTCTCCTGACACTGCACAGTTCCTATAACCTGACCTAACACAAGCATCTTCTCATCGGTATATGTTTTTAACGTCAGGTTGGATGGTTCCCACTCTGGTATGTCTGTATTTTTCCATAGCTTTGAGTATTGCTTTTTGCTGATGATTCTAATGCCACATCCTGTGTTCACCTCAAATTCGATGTCCATGTCATTCACTTTTAACTTCTGTATGAGAGGAATCACATTAGGCATAATATGTGAGACACTGTATATTGTATTTATGCCACCTGCATCTTTACTCACATCCTCTTCTCTCAATAAATGTGACCTCCTACCGTTCTCCTTTTCTTTTCTCTCCCTCCTCAGTCTGTGAAAGGGAGCCTTGTAATCCCGCATCCTGAGCTTGGATTTGCATGCCCACTTAAGGTGTCCCTGTTTCCCACATTTGTGGCACAGTTCCATAATAAACTTGCATATGTTGAGCGCCTGTCAGGTGCGCTCGGTGGGATGGGAGAACCCAGGTGCAGAGTTTGCGTATTAAGTTGTATATCGCGGTACCAAAGGAATATCCAAAAAACGTAGTCAGGTTCACGATAGAGGTCAGGGGTAAACGGCGAATCAAGAGTGGTCGGGTATAAAGCCAAGGACTGGTACACAGAATTAACATAGGGAGAAGCTTCTAAGAGTAACACTGGCAGGAGTGATACAACGCTGAAGCAACGATATACTGGCAGGGAAAACTCTATATAGGTGCAGAATCGTCAAGACACTCCCCACTGTGAGTCCCTCCACCAATCAACCTCTTCTCTGAACCAGGACAATCAAGGAGCTGGAGATGTCTGGTGCAGTTCCCCATCAGGTCCACCGAAACTGAGGACCTCCTCCTGGGTCTGCACCTCCCACCAGATCCCTGCGCCCGCCCCTGTGACGTCAGACGCCACTCGCCGCCATGCTCAGGGTGGACGGAACGGCATGGCCGCGCCGACCCACCCGAACAGACGCGGCAGAATTTGCAGGGGACGGCGCAGGACCCGGGGATGCTCCCAGCCCGCACCTGGAGCGCGAGGAGCGCCGCAGCGCCACCCGCTCGGCACCTGCCTGCCTCCGAGGTAAGGGACCCGGCTGGCGGCGTGCTGCGGGGCGGCGTGACAGCGCCTGATTCCCTTTGCACCTGTAGCACTCATAGTCCATGTTCTGCCCCCTCTTATCCTCCGAGCACACCTTATGCATCGCCGTTTGCACCGTTCCTGACCTTGGAGTCTGTGATTCTTCATCCCCAGATAGGCCTTGGAGATCTCTTATATGTCTGTTAGCTGATTCCATCGCCTGACATATATTAAGGGCCTTTTCAAAGGTCAAATCCATTTCCGACAACAGCCTTCTCTGCATTATGTCATCATTTACGCCACACACCAGCCTGTCACAAAGCATTTGTTGAAGCGTGGGCCCATACTGACAGTGTTGTGATAACTTTTTCAACTCCGCCACAAACTCAGTCACTGTCTCGTCCATTTTACGCGTGCGGGAATTAAACTTGTATCTCTGCACAATCTCACTTGGTTTTGGACTATAATGGGCCTTGAGCACAATGACAAGATCCTGATATGTTTTCTCAGCTGGTGTCACAGGACACAGCAAACTTCTCAGCAAACTATCAGGGTTATCCAAAGAGATTCGAAAAGTCACCGCACGTTCGGTGCCTTTTCGTTCTCTTCAATTCGGTTCCTTTTGCTGATTGCATTTCGGTGACACTGCGGTGTATTCAGCAAACAGCACAGGGTCCCCGAATTGCAGGGAAAAGCTGCCGCAAACCTGTCACGGATCCCTCTGATTACCAAAAGTGTGGTCCCTTTACGCAGACCGCTCTCTACCCTTCCGATCCTTGAATGGTCGGCGAAACTAGAAAGACAATTAACCAGACAATAGATAGACAAGGGGTAACACCAGACAGAGGTATGGAACAGAGTATCGTCACGAATCCTTCTGACTACCAAGATATATATCTCTTTCTGTAGCTCCCTTTCTACTCTTCCGATCCTTGAATGGTCGGCAAAGCTATATAGACAATGAAGCAGGTAACAGATAAAGAAAGGGAAACACCAGACAGGGGTACAGAACAGATCACAAGTCCTCCCTAGGACTTTAGTAATAGTAGAGGTAGTCTGATGTGTGCTTAGGATGCCACATAGACTGACCTCAGTACCAACGTTAAGGGCAGAACCTAGAGCAGAGTAAATGCCAATACCAGGAGTCATACACAGGAGGGTTCGTTTGCCAATGCCAAGGGTCATACACAGGAGGGTTCGTTTGCCAATGCCAAGGGTCATACACAGGAGGGTTCGTTTGCCAATGCCAAGGGTCATACACAGGAGGATTCGTTTGCCAATGCCAAGGGTCATACACAGGAGGGTTCGTTTGCCAATGCCAAGGGTTATACACAAGAGGATTCGTTGCCAATGCCAAGGGTCATACACAGGAGATAGCCAAAAATCACAAGAGCTCTGGGGTGAATACCACGTCAGGGCACCGGTGTATGGGAGAGACTGGGTTTTAAACCCGGCGGGTCCGCGTCACAGCGCCAGGCCCCGCCCCTCGGCGTCCACGTGAGCGGGCCCGGAAGCGCTTACATTCGGCGCCTGGCCAGCGAGCAGCGAGGAAGCTGCTGCCAGGCGCCCCATCCCCTGAGTCACCGTGACAGAACCCCCCCTCCAGGGGCGGCCACTGGACGACCCCCAGGGGCACGGGGGTGTGCCAAATAGAAGGCCTTCACTAGCCTAGGAGCATGGACTTCCGCAGCCGGTACCCAAGAACGATCCTCTGGACCGTACCCCACCCAATCGACCAAATACTGCAAGGACCCCCTAGACAGCCTGGCACCCAGAATGGCCTTAACTTCGAATTCCTCCGCCCTCCACAGAGACAGGAGGCGGTGGAGCATGGACTTTGGTGTACCGGTTACATAACAGCGGCTTCAAAAGGTTTACATGGAATACATTGTGTATTTTAAAATGGGGGGGTAACGCCAAAGCATAGGAGGACAGGGTTGAGTCGCCGTATAATCTTATAGGGGCCGATATACCTAGGAGCCAACTTCATGGAAGGCACTAAGAGCTTGATATTACGTGAAGACAGCCAAACCCTGTCCCCAACTTGATACACGGGTGCCTGCCTCCTGTGTCTGTCGGCCTTAGTTTTCTGGATGGCACTACTTTCCTCCAGTGCCCGTCTCACTCTCCCCCAAGTCTCTTTCAATGATGCCAGTTGTTTATCAAAGCAGGAATCGTGGTATCAGGAAACGTGGCGGGGAGCACGGGAGGATCAAAGCCATAAACAGTGAAGAAAGGAGAATGACCTGTGGATTCACTCACAGCGCTGTTAATAGCATATTCTGCCCACGGTAGCAGATCTGACCAGTTATCTTGTTGTTCTGAGATGAAGCACCTGAGATATTCTCTACGTTTTGGTTTGCTCGTTCTGCTGCTCCATTGGTCTGGGGTGATAGGCCGAAGAGAAAGAGAGGTCTATCCCCACGTTCTTACAAAACCCTCTCCAGAATCCGGAGATGA